>JAEPBF010000139.1:600000-1039816 GCA_019739055.1 Passiflora organensis | reverse complement strand
TTAATAATGCAGAAAATAAATTTCTTAAGTCCGTATCATATCGGACTAAGCCTATTATAGTTCTTCCATAACAGCCCTGAATCCTTTGATTTGGTATAATAATAGCATAAGGCAACTTCAATTATTCCAAAACATGAGTAAAATACATACCTCATCATGTTTATTTCCCTGAGTTGATCTATCCAGATAATAAATATAGTATCATATAGCATAATTTTGTTAATAGAGGCATAAGTGGAGTACTCGAATCAAAGAAATACTCCGAGAAAGAAAACATTGGTTATCAAATATAGTCAAGTACAAAGAATCATACTGACTCATGAAATGATTCTTTTATAATTTACTAGACTTCGCCAATAGATCCGTCACTAATACACCAAAGACAATGGACAACGACTAATTCGGAGTCAGTCTTCACCGAATCTCCAACCTTTTTCAAATTTTTGTCTCAGTATCAAATAAATGATCTTATTACATCTATCAACACTTCAAGAACAAAGGATACAAAAGTCACACCAATTGGGACTTGCCACACCTTGTCCAAGCCTTAGGCTCGGAACGGGCCTGCCTTCACCCGTATACTACATGTCGTCTGATTCTCCTTCGAACTACTTGTCGTCTATAACCAAAGCCAACTACTTATTGTCTGGAGGGACCTCGAGTGAATGTCACCCAAGGTCATCATCAACCTCCAAATGACTTGCAAGTTACCCTGAAAACTCTAATTTTCAAAACCTTAATTCCACCAACACACAACAACACATCATCAAAACTATACTAAAACAATCACGAGATCATTTCGAGCTTAACACACCTAATAATCAATTGTTTTCATCAACAAAAATGAGTAAATTGACGCTTGAGTCATCCGAATTCCAGGCAAGAAACCTTACGTAATTCTCGTCATGCAAAGGCCAGATTTTCCTTAGAGATATCCAAGTTACATTTGCACACATGAGGGGAAGCTTTTAGGACAATTTTGCGAAACAATCAGGGTTGGAAAGGCTAGGGTTCACACGTGGGCTTTTTTTCGGCTTGCTCCAACCACGTGTGGGGTGTCAGGAGAAACAGCTGGTTACTCCAGCCACGTGTGGATCGGAGGACCCCTGCGGGTGTGACTCACTCGAGTAAAAATACGACATCATTTTTTACATTCTAGGATTATATAAGAGAAATGAAAACGACGACTTGTGCTCTCTTTTTCACCTTGGTCAAAACGACACACATGCCTGTCGTTTTGAGCTTAACTTATTAAATATTATAATATTTAAATATTAATAAAATAATAATAATATATTATTTATAAAATCATAGTAAAACTTTAAAAATTTATTAAAAATTAACCAATACTACGAAAAATACACCAACAATTTTTATGGAATCTTTATGAATATTACTATCCATTGGTATTATAAGATTAATATTTTTATTATTCCTTAATTTTCTAAAAATTCAACTATCTTATCGAAAAATGTAGAAAAATCACAATAAATCAAATTTCTATTCCAAAAATTCTGAAAAATTTACTAACCATCTAATACCATTTATAGACCTACCTATGGTCCTAAATACTGATATCCATTAATACAATCATCATCTTATGTTTCAATCATCAATCAAATAAAAACTATAAGTCCTCGATGATTATAAAAATTTTCCAAAAATAAAATTTACTCTCTAAATTATCAAAACCAACTTAAGGACCTATCATCGATTCATAAATATATGCTAACATCCTTCAATTCTTGTCGATTTCTGATTGAGCTTTGAGGCCCAAATGCCTCAAAATTTTTAGAGTCTCACATATATTCATTCAATCGAACGACTTGGCAAACACAAAATCCTAAATCATGACCAAGGATCATTCAAACTCATTCATAACAAAGCATCAACGACAAATCATAGCAAAGTAAAGCCACATAAAATCGTAACATACAATGAAAGACCCCATCATTAGGGTTACAGTCAAGCAGTGTCGGCAAACATCACACTCATCATAAATAAACAGAGATCTTATAAATCTTGACACACAATCGATAGCCATTCTTGTAGATGGCTAATATAGTCAACCTTTATCGCAGGTTGATAATATAACCTCTCTCTCTCACTTTATACCGGGGTTTAAAATCACACACAGTAATCTAAACACATAGTAATCTGGGAACACAGTATAATCTGAGGTAACACCCAGTAATCTGAAATGTTGGGGTGATCAATCCCAGGATATGTTTATGCATTACACTTCCCTAAGGTTAGAGTATCGTTACTCGACTAGTTCCATTGTCACGACCCGGCCCCCGGACTTTCGGCCCAGCGGGCACGAACGTGTATGTGCGTGTGATGGATAACAACTGCAACGCTCAGTTGGGCTTATAACCACAGGGCCCAAAAGATGCATCTTGTTACAAATGATACCATCACACAACACATATAAGCCCAAGACCTCCCCCGCTCCTTTCCGATGTGGGATTGAGTAACCTGACCCCCTCTACGGGCTGGGTCTCACAATCTCCCCTCCTTATAGACCTCGTGTCCTCACGAGGGTAACCCAAACTTAACTGCCTTGGGCCCAAACTCACAGGCCCAAATGTGAACACACAACATAGCCCAAACACACCCGGAAGAGGGAACGAGATCGGCTCCGCTACCATTTGTCACGACCCAGCCCTCAGACCCTTGGCCCAAAGGGCCCGGACGTGTATGTGCGTGTGATGGATAACAACTGCAACGCTCGGTTGGGCTTATAATTACATGGCCCAAAAGATGCATCTTGTTACAAATGATCCACTCACATAACACATATAAGCCCAAGACCTCTCCTTTCCGATGTGGGATTGGGTAACCTGACCCCCCCTACGGGCTGGGTCTCACAATCTCCCCTCCTTATAGACCTCGTGTCCTCACGAGGGGAGTACAAATGTAACTAAGTAGGGCTCAAACTCACGGACTCAAACGTGAACACACAACACGGCTCAAGCCCACCAGGAAAAGGGAACGAGATCGCCTCCGCTACTATTTGTCACAACCTGGCTCCCGAACCCTCGGCCCAGTGGGCCCAGAGGTATATGTATGTTTGATGGATCACAACTGCAATGCTCAGTTGGGTTTATAACCACAGGGCCCAAAAGATGCATCTTGTTACAAATGATACCATCACACAACACATATAAGCCCAAGACCTCCCCCGCTCCTTTCCGATGTGGGATTGGGTAACCTGACCCTCCCTACGGGCTGGGTCTCACAATCTCCCCTCTTTATAGACCTCGTGTCCTCACGATGGGAACCCAAACGTAACTGCCTTGGATCCAAACTCACGAACCCAAACGTGAACACACAACACAGCCCAAGCCCACCCGGAAGAGGGAACGAGATCGACTCCACTACCATTTGTCAAGACTCGGCTCCCGGACCATTGGCCCAGCGGGCCCGGATGTGTATGTGTGTGTGATGGATCATAACTGCAATGCTCGGTTGGGCTTATAACCACATGGCCCAAAAGATGCATCTTGTTACAAATAATCCACTCACACAACACATATAAGCTCAAGACCTCGCTCCTTTCCGATATGGGATTGGGTAACCTAACCACCCTTACGGGTTGGGTCTCACATCCATAGCCGTTATTTCTTTTGTTCCACTAGGGTTAGTATCGCCATCTACTATGTATATTTCATGTATATCAACCTTTATTGCAGGTTGATATTGAAAATCCATTATTATATATTAATAATATAATAAATCAAAATGGCAGGCCACTATGTCGTCTTGACCAGGGCTGGTCAAAACGGTAGCAATCCATGCCATTTTGACAAAGTGGGGAAAGGGGAGGTATTGATTTGTCCGAAATGACATTGTTGAGAAGAAATCCAATTCGATGTTATTTTGACATCAGATTCCTCACTGGTGCAACCCACCGCCTTTAATCGGAAATGGTAAAGTTAAAATTGAATTTTGTAAGTTGATTCCCATTCACTCCCAAGGCACAAAAACAGCAAGAAGGCTTCCGCTCCCACTTTTGTGTCCTCTCTGACTAATCTCGTAAAAAATCTAGTATTTCCATTGTCAAATTTCATCTCAGAAATCTTGGTCTTCTCTCCTTTGATTTGTCTGTTTTAGTTGTTTAAATCCATTAATTTTTATATGGTTAGATTCAGGATGTTTTAAGCTTCATTTGATATAGTTTTTATGAGGTATGTTCATGTATTTAACATTTTGGGTTGTTGGGTTATTTTCCAATGAGTTACAGATGATCCTTCGATCAGAATAAGATTAAGACGAACTCGGATGACATGTCATCTGAGGCATCTTCGTGTGATGCGTCGTCTGAGTGTCGGGGTAGGCAACTTGTTGTTCGCTGAAGTGAAATACTAGGTTTGGTCCGAGCTTGAGGCTTGGACCAGATATGGCTTGCACAAGAGAAACCACGTGTCATGATTTAGCAGCTTCGGATAGTGGGCTGTCAGCAAATGGCACTGCCAGGTGGTGCAAACTGATTGGTCAATTTATTTAATTTCAAAAATTATTAAAAACATATAAGATTTAGAAAAAAAAAGTTAAAAATTGAGAGAATCTAGTAGTACGAAGATTGTAAGATTTGGAGTTGATTTGATAGGTCAATTAATTATAACAAGATTCAAAAAAATAAGGAAGAACAGGAAAAATATCTCGTTTGGTCTCAAGTTGGTTCTAGGGTAGAAATATATCAGATTAAGTTATATGTTATCTTGTGTGTTAATATGCAATTTAGTATGAATTATTAAGAATTTGGAGATGGCTGGTGGATACCTATAGTGGTACGATCTTGAGGAGTCGATCCAGACCGCTATCGACTGATATTTTGAGCATTAAAACCCATGAGTGGATGGATCCTTCTTCTTATTTTCTTAATTTCTAGCATGTGTAATAAAATATAGTTAATGAGAGATAATTAAATAAGAATCATGTATATGTGTGCCCGAGAATTGCTATGATATGCCTGTGAATTATTGTGATACTAATGATTATTGGAATAGTATAGACTGTTTATTATGCTATCTTGTGAACGGTATGAATGTGCCTTGTTGTGATTAGATTATTCGGATATATAAAATGCATTGGGCACATTTAGGATATGATATTGGCATGTACTAAGTCTATATAGGGTAACCTATGCAACCCTTGAGAGCTCTTCATGTCCATTAGTATAGCGTGAATACAAAAAATAAAAAAGATAATAAGGACGAAAATGAGTTTTTATTTATTATATTAAGTTTTGAATAATATGAATTAAGATCTTGCAGAGTGGGGATCAATTAGGTAGAGCTATCATCTTCTAATGTCCTGGCATTGTCAGTGGATTGTGCTAGGAAACTGTTTTGAATAGATTTGTCAATTGCATGAATTAATAAGATAAACTAAAAGAGAATGAAAATAGAATACCATGGATGAACTCCAATTCTATCCCTAGTCTGGATATACTAGAAGATATTGGCCG
Source organism: Passiflora organensis (assembly GCA_019739055.1). NCBI lineage: Eukaryota > Viridiplantae > Streptophyta > Magnoliopsida > Malpighiales > Passifloraceae > Passiflora > Passiflora organensis. Next base: position 1,034,343 of record JAEPBF010000139.1, on the reverse strand, counting down.
CCCAAATCACAGTCATGTGTGCTCTAAGAGTCGTGCTTGCGCATATTATATGATTGTGATTGTCTAAATTATTTTGAGAGTATGACAAAGGCATTGTGTGTGATTGTATGCCTTAATGAATTAATTTGTGAATGGATACAATTTTTGCATGCCAACATCTCTGTTACTTTAAGCAATGAATGCCTGAGAAATAGTATGCATGTTTTTCTCTTCCTCTCACTTGGCAATGTTTTGCCAGAATATTTGTATTAAATGTATGAATGATAATTTGGATCTCACTTCTAGGTACTATGAGGAAAGAATAAAGGACTTGGTACATTTGAGGTAACATTTATAAGTATTTTATTTTTAGTATTTTTCTCTTGTATTTGTTTGCATAAGATTGGAGTATGATACTAAATCAAATCCTAGGTTGTTATGTTAAGAGTCTTTTTGTTTTGGGATGCCATCCGGCACAACATCATGATCTTTAATCTTTTTCACTGTGCATACTTAATGTTCTTGGCATGACAAATTCTTCTCCTCTTAGGTTTTGTACCACTAATCTTGTAAGTTTGTTATATGCATTTTCGTGTAATGTGGCCGGTATATAGTAGGCTTGTGTTGGTTGTCGCGCGATTATTGGTTCCGGGGAATGATACATTAAATGTGATTATATGAAATTAAATATTTATAACTACTTTCCATGTTGCCTCCTTTCCCAGCTGGACTTTCTATGATGTTTCAATTCCTATGAAATTCCTCGCAATCTCACTTTGTTGTTGTTTGTTTTTTTCAGGTTTGGCATAACGAGTTATCATGATCTCAGGTTGTTGTTGGAGCCTTCTTTAGGAGTAGACTACTATATTCTCATTTTTGGAACTCAGCATATTTTGACATGTTTTTATATTCTTGATTTATAACATGGTTGATTCGGTTGTGTTTTGATTTAAGATCCTTGGATTTGGTTTTCTCTTTCATGTTGATTGGATTGTGATTGAGACTCAATTTTGATGATTCATATATTTGGATTTTTATGTTATGCATTGGTTTGATAGACTTTGGAAGAAAAGATTTTCACTGTTATTTTGTTCTATTGTGTTACTTATCATATATATAACCGATTTGATACCATGTTTCTATTGTGCAACATTTGAAAATAAAAAATTTTATTTTTATTTGTATTTTTGGAAAATATTTTGAAAATATTTCAAAATAAAGCCTTGTGTGATTTCAAATAGTTCACGAGTTGCAGTAATTGAGGTTGTACGACAATGAGAATGTCATTTCTGGGATCAGGTCCTCTCAAGGTTTTATTTGTGAGTTGTGCATATGTGGAACGAGTGTTATAATGTGTTTACTCCAGTTGTTTTTGTTGGACAACATTGGTGGTAGAGAACTTTATATTTATTTTCAAAGCATATAAAATTAGTCACCAGTGGACTTTTAGGTTTCCTTTGCCCGAGAGTTTCTATAAAGTGATTTTAGAGGTCTATCTTGATAGTTTTAAGGTTTAGTAACCCACGTTACCGTGTATGTGCATTTCTATATTTACCTATTGGGTTGGACTTGAGAAGCATAATGTATTCATTTACTCATGCATGCATATTGAACCACATGACATAGTTAAATGGAATGCATAAGTAGAATCATGGATACTAAAGCATTTTAATGTAAATTATGTTATACTTTTTTCCAAATGTCTCTTCATTCCACTGGAACTACTTATAAATTAGTGACTCTCACATTAATAATTTTTTAATATCACTTGTTAAATTATTTTTCTACGATTCCCACTCGACAGTTTAATATTGTTGTTCTCCACATCGTTGATATTTCAATCACATCCCAAACATTCAATTATGGTTTACAACATAACCATAGAAGCACGTATCAATCAAATCAAATACACGAAATCAAATGTTGCCATGATTTAAGGAATTTCCCATCAATCATGCAGTTAAACATGCAAAAGATTCACTGATATCATGCATCATGTAAAAATAATTCAAATTTATTTAAAACGATGAGAATTAAATTAAAATTGTCCATTCATAGTTTTGTCTTCCCGATTTCCTTCTTGAATCTGATCTGGATTCCTGATCATCTCACTATGACCAACACATATAATCGCAATTTGATTCTTAATATTTTAAAAAAATCGTAATAATCTCATAATAATCAATCATAGATCCTCAAACCTGTCCTAAGAACTCAATAATCGTTCTTGGATTTAATTCGGGTAATTTTAGTATTTTTTCTTAATTTCTAGAAAATTATAATAATTTTTATACTAATCAAAACTTATCAAAACTATCAAAACTTGATATCATTGGATTCCTCATAATTTTCTCTATTTTCTAGAATATTTTCTATATTTTTCCTATTTTATTTTTATTTTTCTTAATTTTTTTTTATTTTCTGTCAATTTTCTAATTTTAGTCAAAGTCAATGCGACACGGCCATGTTTATAATAGATTTGGCCTGGTACCAACCCAAAATTGAATCGGAACCAAGCTTACCCATCTGACCCGAACTACGTGTCATTCATGTTGCCCCTAAATGGCATGGCACTCATTCCATTTGTGAGTGACATAACACACAAACGGCCTACAGACTACTTATCATTCGCAATTGTCTTTATCCTCTGGTTCTTGTGAACTAGAGGTAAACCCTAACGGCGATCTGCCAACCTAAGCTCCAACAACAACCATGAACTCCATAAAATGCTTCTAGAATCAGTTACGAACTAAACCCGACCATCAATTAGTGGTTTCATTCAAGATTTAAAAATCTATCAAGAATTCTATATCACTCAAAATTTGGAAGGTGCAAATGGTGGTACTCACTGGAGGAAGAAGCAAAATCATTGAGAAATGATGTCGACGAACTTGCGCAAGCAAGACGGAGAGGATGAGAATGGAACACGACTCTCCCTGAGGCTATATCTTAAATGCCTTGTTTTGATTTTCTTCCGGTTATAGGTGCCAAAAGCGGTGTGTCGGCAGGAACAAGACAAGTGCTAGACAAGGACAAGGGTCTCTCGATTATTCGACTGTACGACGCCATTCCAACTCTTGCTAGAATGGTGTCGTTCTGACCAGACCGACCCACCTCATCCCTTCAGGTCGAGAGTTATCAAAATGGCAGCACTTGCCGTGTTTTCACACTCTGCATATTTAATTTCTCTTTTTTTTATAAATATTAAATAATAATATTATAATAATATTATTATTTTTAATTTGTTAAAGCTTTATAAATTCATAACAAATACTCTATAAATTAGAAAAATACAATGATAAATGCTACAGGTTTCTTATAAACAGTAAAATTTAATTATCTTAAAAAATTATATTTTCTTTATTTACACAATTTACTAAAAATTAAAATACTCTATGATATTTATTAGATTGTAAATTGGTCAGTCCATAGCCCATGGGCCAAGGTATTAGGAAGTTATAGATGACGTACAAACAGATAAGTATTTTTCTAATTACAAGACCTCACATCATTAGTCATAAGAAATTTATAAAAAAAATTTGGGTGTGTTTTTTGAGAAGTATTGTATTTATAACGGATTTTTGATGATTTTATGAAATTAATAAATTATATTTTTATTTATTATTATTATTATATATAAATTTCTTAATATTAAATTCTAAAGGTCAAAAGAACATGTTGGACTATCATTTTGATCAAAATGGGTCAAAACAATAGCTACGAGTATTCAACAATTCGAGTTGGTAATTACCAATCCTAACTTTGTCATAGAAAATTTTCCGACGGGAAATTTTTCCTAACCACCTTTTTCTCGATTTTTTCCCGACAAGTAACTTTCCTATTTCTTGACCGACCAAAACAAGGATCAGGTTGGGAAATGAATTTATCTCCAAAAATTTGAAACCAACTACTAACGGCAAATAAACACCGAACAAAGAGGACAAGAAGCCGGATAGGGAAAAGAGAAAAGAGGAAAGGGGCGAGGAGGAAAAAAACAGCCAGACAGGGGTCGTTGGAAGCAATAGGTGCGGAGGTGGGGGATTTTTCTTCTTTTTTTTTTCTGTTGTCGAGTCGGAAATCGACCGACTCGACAATGTTGGTAAATTTTTCCCAATTACCAACTTGGGGAAAGAATTGAAAGATCCAATTTTCAGGAAGGGCACCTACTTCCTAACTAAAACCAGGTGGGTTAGGAAATTCTTGTCGGTCCAAAATAACTTGAACAGCCCTAACTATAGCAAGTTTTTTCATTTTGAAAGATAAGGCAAAACTTGTCGTTTCACTGTGAAATGACGTTGTTTTAACAAAGATAAAACCAACGCTGTCTATGATGAAACCTAACACGATGTTGTTTCATCGTTAAACCCAATGCCTGGTCGTCTCTGCTGTTTTCAACCAGAATTATCACAGGATAAAACTGAATTTCTGGGTTTTGTACCCTACTATGTTAAAAGCAACAAAACCTCCCCCAAAACCTCCAACTTGAGCTCACGGGTCTCTCCTGAGCAGATTTGAGCATTTTTTAGCATTCCCACAGTTTGATTATAGGTAAGTTTTATTCTCGAAAATCTAGTTATTCTTCTGATTGATTTTCTCTCTTTTAAGTTGTTCGAAATTGTGTGAGTAGGTTCATTCTTGGTTAGGGATGAGTTAGAGGTGGTTTTTGTGAAGCTTTTGTGTGTGTTGGTGTAGATAAAAAATCTGGGATTTTCGCAAGTTCAGGCTGTTCAAAAGTTGAAGATGACCTCAGAAGACAGTCATCTGAGGTCCCACCGAGAGATGGGTTATGTAGTCGTGATCCTGAGCAACCTTTTGCCTGCATATGATGGTGAACTGTCATCTGCAGGCTGAGACAAGCATGAGTTCGAGCCTAAGGTTTGTCTGATGTGGCATCCGTTGTTGGGCCACATGGTGAGGGTAGGCAGGTTCAAAGTGACGACATGTATGCTTCTAGTAGGCTTAGATGATGACGGTGACTAATGGATAAGTGACACATAGCAGTGCCTGGTAGTGCCACATGGCATGTTGACTTTTTTACCAAATTTAAGAAGATAATTTAATTAGTTAAAAATTTGAGAATATAGTAGAAAATTAATGGGTAAAAACACATTGAGTAAAGGATATAGACGTGTGATTTTAAGCATCATTCTATAATTCGAGATGAGTTATTAAGAATTTAAATATGATTGTGTGTGTAGTGACAGGATCTTGAGAAATCGGTCTAGAACACCATTGACAGAAATGTAGAAATCAAAACCCAAGAGTGGATGAAAATTTTTATTTTTTAGAATATTGGTGCAAATCATTTCATACGGGCTATAAAAAGATAGTAAAATAAATAACCAAAATATTGTGTGTGTAATATAATAAGTATGCAAAAATTGTTGTGAATGTCTATTATACAATCTGTCTGTATTGCTATGCCATGTATGAATGGCTTGTATACTATTGAGAAGTGATTATTGAAGTGTTTGGTGCTGTATCGGGTTGTATTTAGGTGATCAGTTGGGAAAGACATTGAGTCAGCATAGGGTAACCTATACAATCCTTGAGAGCTCTCTGGGCATTATATGGATTTTCCAAAGACTAAAGTTGGAAGGAGAGATGATGCCTTCATAAAAGTGTTGTGTGTATATATATCAGGATACGTCGGATAGAAGGTATAGAATCATTATTTTAAGTATTATTATAGATTGAGACTTCTTTATTGAGAATTTAGATATAATTTTATGCTTAGGTGGATACATATAGTGGCAGGACCTCAAGGAACTGGTGTCAAGCTCAATTAGTGGATTAGTGGACTACGAAATTCGACTAGAAGGACCTTTCCTATTTGTTATTGGCATGATCATTTAAATGTGTATACTTAAATTACTGAATAAAAGAAACTGTGCACACTGATATGTCTATTGTTGTAATCCATGGTGAATGCAAGTTGCCTTGATATGCTGTGTTGTTGTACTATGTTATGAAGTGATTGAATGTGTGTCACACCTCGGAAACCAAAATTTTATGCTACAATCATCATAGGCCGCCACTATATATAGCACTATCATACTCACAGGAACATAAATAGTAAGCCTATAAGGCTAAAAGAGAGCAAATAATAGCGGAGATAATTATATAAATGATGGTTAGCATGTTTGGGTTGGAATATGAATGTAAGGACTCAAACACAACCTATTAGGACCCTTATCATCGTGAAACCCAAACAAGCCCTCCAAAGAAACCATCTGAATCCCACAAGGCTCTAATCATCCTAATTACATATTATTAAAGTTCATTCTTATGCCTTTTAAAGGTTGGAGCATGATAACAATGGACAAACATTCTGGTAACATACGGAGTGAATAAAACATCAGCGGAAGTCTTTATAATTAACCAAAGGAACCATAACACACAAGTCCCAAAGGAGTATCAAAATCCAGCAAGTAACCCTCAAGTATATTTTCGAAATAAGTAGGAAAAAGAGGAAACTATAGAACCAGAAAGTAGTCCAATCAAATTGCATATTCAGGGGTATATGCACAAGCAATCAACAAAGAAGGAGGTATGCGAATGTGATGCAATATCGTTCCACCGTGTAGCCTTAACCTCACACCTCCGTACCACTAACAGAAGATGTACCTAAGCCTGAAAGATAGAAAAAACAACGAGGTGAGATTACAAGAATCTCAGTAAGGTCACAACATCATAAGATCTGCAGAAATCTAAACAAACATCTCTCAATCAACATCTGATTTGCCTGTACTACTAAAGGGGTATCAAACAATCATGAAACAATCACAATAGGGATAGGGACGAAAGTAACAAGCTTCAGGTGGACTAAGAACACTTCTGAAAATAGAAGTACACAGGCAGGTAATTCATCATCTGATCTGAACAATTGAAAGGTTATCCCTTTCCACCTGTGTTGTCCAAGGCTTAGCTTTACAAAGGCTTAATGGTTAGCAAACAATCTAATAAAAAATCCTACTCATCTAGCCACACAAGGACAAAGCATCCAAGCCACACAAGGACAAAGCATCCAAGCCACACAAGGACAAAGCATCCAAGCCACACAAGGACAAGGGCATCCAAACCACACAAGGGCTCTAAAACCACACAAGGGCTCTAAAACCACACAAGGGCATCTTGCCACACAAGGACAAGGCATCTAGCCACACAAGGATTATTGGGGATTGCCTCCCATGCAACTTCCATACTAGTAAGTACCTTTCCTCTCCCTAAGAGCATCAATGCTTATCCCGAATGACCACCAAAAAGGATCTTGACACACAATCAAGTACAAGCAAACATAAGCAAGTACAAGACATGATACCACAACAAGACATCCTCAATCATATCATAATAAAATCAGCATGTCAATTGAATATAACACAACTGAAATAGGCACAAACTACCTATCATATGGATTTGCAATTGCTTAAGGATTCTCAAACTAATCTGTAATCATTAACATTCATACTCTAAGCATACGAATACACAAAGAACATAAACCGAAACATCAATCAAGGAAAAAAGATCTTTGGAGAAACCGATGAGGTATAAATCTTACCTCTTTTGTCTTTGAAAAAGTAGCTATTCCTTTGCCTTCATCAATGGAACCAGAACCATCTATATAATCATAAAGCAAAGACAAATAAGCATCCTAGTTCCTTACCAATTCCACTCACCAAACCTATCAGATATTAGTGATTAGAAGTTACCGGAATCACCCCCTTGGATGTGTGATATGATAGCCAAGAACACAACAAGAATCAACCTGATTTTTCAACATAATTCACCATGAAAATTTTGGCACCAAGTTAGGGAAATAGGGAAAATTGCAATTTCATGCATAGTAGGTTATAAGTTGTGATTTCATGATAACAAGGAAGGATTAGGTGTCAATTACTCAAACGATTAAAAGGAACAAGATCAGAAACCAACAGGCAACCCAATTGACAAATTTTGGCAACAATAGGGAAAAAGAGTAGGGCATGTGGATTTCACATACTAAGAGGATAAAAAGGATAAATTCGTGATATTATAATAAGAATAGGTGCCAAACAATCATACAAAAAAGAGGAATGAAAAATAAAACCAATTGAAGGAAGAATCAAGGAATTTCAGCACCAATATTAAGAAAATTGTGGCAGCAATAAATTATAGGGAAGCACTAACCTTCTAATGATGAAACCAAGAAAAGAAGATGAAGGATGACAAGAGGTTTCCAACGAGCTATTATTTAGAGAAATATGATAAAGGATGAAAGATTTCGGCTATGGTTAGTGTAGGGAGAATTTCGGCTACAATGAGGATTGGAAGGGAAGGTATCACGTGATAATTTAGGATGTTTTGGTGTGAAGACTTATGTGTGACCGGCTTGTATGTTTATAGGATTAATGAGATTAATTTTCCCTACTTTTAAAGCTAAATAATAGAAGATAATGTTTAGGATTTAATTCTGGAATTATCCGTTAAGAATAAGAGATATACCACTTAAGATAGAAATGAAATAAGGAAGAAATGAAATCAAAATGAGGATAGAACTTTCGATACCATTTCCGGCTACCACATATCCATTTCTTCAGGAGTAAAATGGTCATCTCAGCTTCACTGGTACCTAGACTTCTAGGACATCGTAAAGAAAGGATCGGAGTCTCATATCCTCCCCTCCTTACAAAATATTTTATCTTCGAAATTCAGCACAAGTACTTAAGAAAATAGGTAAGGAAATCTTGCACGCATCGTTTCCTCAGTCTCCCAAGATTGCTCCTCAACTTGGCCAGCGAGTAACCCTCAAGTATATTCTCAAAATAAGTAGGAAAAAGAGGGAACTAGAGAACTAGAAATTGGTCGAATCAAATTGTACATTTAGGGGTATATGCACAAGCAATCAACAAAGAAGGAGGTATGCAAATGTGATGCAATATCATCCCGTCATATAGCCTTGATCTCACACCTCAGTACCACTGACAGAAGATGAGCCTAAGCATGAAAGATGGGAAAAACAACTGGGTGAGATTACAAAGAAGGAGGTATGCGAATGTGATGCAATATCATCCCGTCATATAGCCTTGATCTCACACCTCAGTACCACTGACAGAAGATGAGCCTAAGCATGAAAGATGGGAAAAACAACTGGGTGAGATTACAAGAATCTCAGTAGGGTCACAATATCATAAGATCTGCAGAAATCTAAACAAACATCTCTCAATCAACATCTGATTCACCTATACTACTAAAGGGGTATCAAACAATTACAATAGGGATAAGGCCGAAAGTAACAAGCTTCGGGTGGACTAAGAACACTTCTGAAAATATAAGTACACAGGCAGGTAATTTATCATCTGATCTGAACAATTAAAAGCTATCCCTTTCCACCTGTGTTATCCAAGGCTTTCTTTGTAACGACCCTAATTCCTAACTATTAATAATTACTCCGATTAAGGTCATTACCGCCGTGAAACCCAAATAAACCTAAATGACACCTAAGACCTATTTGAATCTCACCAGGCTTATCATTAACTACCGATTTTTTTAGCTTGTTCATTTTATTGCTTATCAACAATTGGAGCATGATATTGGACACATGTTCTGGTAACATACGGAGTAAATAAAACATCAGCGGAAGTCTTAAATCAAATCATTGGGTTCATAACACACAAGTCCCATAGGGATCCAAATAAATGGCAAGAAATTCTTCATCAAGGTTCGGAAATAACAAGTAAAGAAGAGTGCTTAAAATAAACCAGAAAGTTTCCCAATCATTCATGTTATATGCGCAAGTAACAAGTATGCAAATGTGATGCGATATCGTCAAATTCCTGCAAATATCTCAAATGTAAATTTTAAGGTTAGTTCATCAAAATATAACCAAATCATATCAAAATATAATCTTTTAAATCAAAATAGCTAGATAAATACAGCATAAAATATGTAAAGATATTGTGTTTATCACTTGGCATGGTAAGACGCATTGCATATGAATATGAAAAAAGAAAAGAGAAATACTTGTAGAGAACCACTGTCAAACCCTAGTCTGGTCCCTGGTCTGGATAGACTAGAAGATATTTCTAATCCAATCATAATCATACGTGCTCTAAAAAGTATGCGCTTTCTTATATATAATGATTGTGTTTGTGTGCCTTCTTATGTTGTTATGTTGAAAGGAAATCGTATGTCTTGATGTTTTTGCAAGCTAATATGTGATTGACTATGAATAGTATTGCACATTTTTTTCGTCCACTCACCTACTAGGCTTCTGCTTTATTTTTAGCATTGAGCGCAGGGTTAACAAATAAGAACTTGCTCCTAGGCATTGCATTAAGATAGGTGAATACGTTAGTGAATCGAGGTAATCTGTTTTTATATTATATTCATAGTAACACCCTTGAGTCTATCTGAGTAGATTCTTTCAAGATCAATAAATTATTTTTTTCATAAATATATAATTTACTAAAAATTAATTACCTTATTAAATAACCTTAGAAAAATTACAATAATTCAAATTATACATCTGAAAATTCCTTGAAAATTTGCATAGCCAAATCAAATCATCAATGGGCCAATCTATGGTTCCACAATAACACTCTTATATGATTTTTCATTCATTAAATACATTAATAGGAATAAAATTCTCATTAATTACAATAAATTTCACTAATAAAAAAAAATTCATTAAAACCATCCAATTCATACCATAAACCTATATCTGATCTTGAACTGTGGGCTAAGGCCCACTAATAGTAACGATCCTCAAATAGACTTCCCGGCTCAAACATCCTCCAATAATCTCACATGTCCATTCTCATGTATTAGAATTTTCAGGATGCAACACACACTAGATATCTTCAAACTAAACAATAATTTTTTGATGGTGTTTTCACTATTCATCAAGACAATCAAAGATTACCATATGCTTGTTGTCATATCCAAACTCTACCTCTAAAAAAATACAAAGAAATATGTGGGTCTTTTGTTGGTTATAATGGGGCTATGGTTGAAGATATCCATAATAATATGGTTGTAATGAATAGCAGATTCTTTCAAGATGAAGAAATCATTTTTCTTATAGATATTTTATTTACTAAAAATTAACTATATCATTAAATAATCTTAGAAAAATTTTAATAATTCAAATTATACATCCGAAAATTATTTAAAAATTTGCATAGCCTAATAAAACGATGAATGAGTCATGGTTCCACAATAACAATCTTTTTCTGATTTTTCAACCATTAAATACATTAACAGGAATAAAATTCTCATTAATCACAATAAATCTCATTAATAAAAAAAACACTCATTAAAACCATATGATTCGCACCATAAACCTATATATGATTCGGAATTGTGGGCTAAGACCCACTAACATTGACGATGATCAACGGACTTCGTGGCCCAAACAACTCGATTTCTCAGGATCTCACATGTATATTCTGATGTGTCAGAATTTTTAAGATGCAATACACACACTTTGGATATCTTCAAGATGAAAATATTTATAAAATAATTTTAAGTTCCCATGAACTTGGAGTTGGTTTAAAATCAATTACAAACGAAATAATAATAATAGTATTGTAAATGGAAATATAATGTTAAAACGAAATAATCACAAACTGCTAGGAATTAGGTGTATATAGATATATATATATATATATTAAATAGGTATATGGTTAAAACTCTGCCGTTTTTACTGTTATATTGTTTGATGATGAACCACTGCATATTATAACCAATTATAACAGTTGTGTGCTGCTGCATTGTCTCAACAATACTGCATGCAGATTGTTGTTGGGCTATTGTTAAGCTTATGATTCGTTAAAAACTTGTGGCATTCAACCTATTAATTTTATGTTACAAAACCAGAAATCGCTGTACGTTATGCATTGCATTATGTTATTTCTGGTGTGCGTGCTGCTGTCTCTATGTATAAATGCATACACGACCACGAGCATGAGTCCCATACTAGAATCATCGGTATCACTCCCAACTCCCCTTCCTCATTGAAAAGTAAAACCCTCTTCTTGCCACATATACAAACCACCAATGGGGGAAGCTAAAGTACTCATCGTGGGCGCTGGTCCAGCAGGTCTGGCAGCATCTGCTTGCCTGAACAAGCTTGGCATCCCCAACATTGTCCTGGAAAGAGAGGATTGTTATGCCTCGCTGTGGAAGAAGAAGGCTTATGACTGCGTGAAGCTGCACCTTGCTAAGGAATATTGTGAACTTCCCCACATGCCTTTCCCTGCTGATGCACCCACATTCGTTCCCAAGGCTGGCTTCATCAGCTACCTGGACAACTACGTCTCCCGTTTTGGAATCAGCCCCCGATATCATAGGATTGCTGAGTCTGCGTCGTACAATGACAAGGATGGGAAATGGGATGTTAAAGTTAAAAACACAGACCTCAACGAATACGAGGTGTACGTGGCAAACTTTCTAGTAGTTGCAACGGGTGAGAATAGCGAGGGATTTATTCCCAAGGTTGATGGGCTAGAAAGTTTCGGAGGGGAATGCATGCATTCAAACATGTTCAGAAATGGCTCATCATTCCGCGGCAAAGATGTTCTTGTAGTAGGTGCCGGGAATTCAGGGATGGAAATAGCTTATAGCTTGTGTCTCTCCGGTGCCAAGACTTCCATTGTTTGTCGTAGTCCGGTAATATTTTCTCAGTTTTAAACACTTATATAATATATATATGTACATACATACCCAAATTCTAACACTCTCCCCTATATATATATATATCCACAACGCTTGTATAGGTACATATTCTTACCAAGGACATTGTGCATCTTGGCATGAACTTATTGAGTTTCCTTCCCTGCAATTTAGTGGACTCTATTGTTGTAAAGCTTGGGAGACTGAAGTTTGGAGATCTCTCTAAATACGGGCTTCAAACACCAGCACAAGGACCATTCCTTTTGAAATCAATAGCCGGCCGGTCCCCTACTATTGATGTTGGGACCGTAGACAAGATTAAAGCAAAACAAATCCAGGTATACATACATCATATATATATATATAGAGATGCATTAATTATTCGATCCAACGCTCAAGTCCTGAATTTTCTCAGCGATAATATTATATCTCTTCCTCCTATACTAAAAGTTTTATATATCGATCATTGGCAGGTACTTCCTTCGATCAAATGTGTTGGGAAAAACGAGATAGAGTTTAGCAATGGGAAGACCAGTAGATTTGATGCCATCATCTTCGCCACAGGCTACAAAAGTACTGTGAAACGTTGGCTTAAGGTATATATAGATATATATATTTAGGACCACTTACTGCTTTTTATCTCAAGTTCCATCACTAGTAGTAGTACAGCATAATAACCTTCCATGTTGTATGCATGTTTACAGGATGGGGAAGACCTCTTCGACTGTGAAAATGGAATGCCTAAAAAATGCCTCGCTGAACCTTGGAAAGGAAGGAATGGTCTTTACTGTACAGGATTTGCTAGCAAAGGACTGTTTGGCATTTCCAACGACGCCCGAAACATCGCCAAGGATATTAGTTCGCAGTATTTAAGAGATAGCTAGTCCATGTATTTCTTATCTATTGCAATGAGAGTGTACGTACTTATAATAACAATATTAATCAACCAGACAATAATAATATAACCATATATATTAATTTAATTATATGGTACCTCAACTGCTAAGCAAAATTGTATATTAACTAACTAATTTCATTCTCTTTTGCCAATGTAGTGTTGGCATAGTGGTTTACTTGTCTTTCCTTAATTCTAACATCTTTTTCAATACAAAGACTATCATAATATTAGTAGTGTTGAAAGCGGAATGCAGCAAGATTGGAATAGTATTTAATAATTAGTTCTCTTTGGCGGGCAATAGAAATGAGCTTATCACAATACTGATCTTTAATCCTGTGTCCAATGATGATAAGGATGCTTAATCAATTATTCTTCTGATTTCCGTTTACATTTTACTTCTTCTGTGCATCGGATGTACTCTTCAACTCTGTCATCTTCTTCATGACTGTATCTTCTTGATATTATTTGACCAAGTAAAGCAAATAGTCCAAAATGAAAAAGCTCCATCAATCCGGCTCCCATTTTCTCTGCACTGTTTCCAAATGGGACTCTCACTCCTTATCTATTCCAAAATAAGAATAACTAAGCCGGCATCCCCATTAATTGCACTCTTCAATCAAATTGGCAATTAGCAATCGTAAGTGACCCGGATTTTACAGCAACCTTTCTCATTAATGTGTCTGGACGGACCCATTAACAATTTCCAAGATGCATCGACTTAGTCTCCACCCTGCATCATTATCTTTTTGTTTATGTACGTACGTGTCACTCTGTTTCCACTTTCCATCCATGAATGCTAGCGTTCTATAAATATAGAGGGCATCAATCCTCACTCATCAGATTAACAGCTACTCAATTTGCTTTCGCCATACTTGCTTCTCCTCCGCCAGTGCTAGCATTCAACATTTTCGCAATGGCAAATCACTTGCTCCTGTTCGGCTTCCTAGCTCTCACATTCTCCCAATTTATGTTGCCAATTGAGTCTATGCCCCAGCAAGACTTTTGTGTAGCAGATCCAACTAGCCCTGGTACATGGATGAATTTAATCCTGTTCACACACAATGTGGTTTTAGAAAACTTACTCCTCGTTATGCACTCCTATATATATATATATATGTAACATTACTAAGATGTGTTCCTTGACATGCAGCAACCGCGGGTGGCTTAACATGCAAAAATTCAGCAATGGTTGAGCCCACTGATTTCTTGTTCAGCGGACTCCACGTTCCTGGCAACACATCAAATGCTGCTGGATCCAAGGTTACCCCTGTTGCAGTGGCTCAACTGCCGGGTCTCAACACCCTTGGCGTCTCCATGGCTCGCATTGATTTTGCCCCATGGGGAATTAATCCTCCCCACGTACACCCCAGAGCCTCAGAAATCCTGGCTGTTATTGAAGGCTCTCTTTTCGTTGGGTTTGTCACCTCAAATCCTGAGAATCGTCTCATCTCTAAACTTCTCCACAAGGGTGATGTCTTTGTCTTCCCTGTAGGACTTGTTCACTTCCAACAGAACGCGGGCTACCAAAATGCAGTGGCTGTTGCTGCGCTAAGTAGCGAAAACCCAGGTGCTGTTACCATTGCTAATGCCCTTTTTGGATCCAATCCCAAGATTGCTAATGACATCCTGGCCAAGTCATTTCAATTGGAAAAGTATGCTGTTGAGCAACTCCAAAGGAAGTTCTAGATCTACCATGCCCTAAACAACATCAACACTGAACATGGAATCTATCATTCCCTACCTTGTTTGCTTGTATTGTTATTTCCTTGATTTTTTCTCAAATCTATTAGTCCCTGAGACTTTATTCTCAAATAAATTGTTTTCTGAAAAATAAATTTGACATTTTGAAAAGTTTGATATTTATATTTCTCAATCAACTAGTTGTGATGTAACTTATTAGCCAAGCTTTATTTCAATAATTTTTGGATGAAGTTTCTTATGATTTGGACCACCACTCTTCCACCAGTACTAAAAACAGATTTAGAAGCAACTGCAAATATCAGAATAAAATAATATTTTTAGTAAGTTTTAGTAATGTTGGATATTTGATCCCGTTTATCTTCCACCAATCCAATATATCAAAATCACTTGTCCTAGATAACACTTCATCTTCCAAATAAATTTCTTATCCACTCTTAAATACTGTCTTAATTCTCTTTTTTCTTGTCATAAACAAATCAGATTCATTATCATTATGATTAGAACAATTAATGTTAATACTTTAAGTAAAAATCATCTCATTATCCTTGTCACCATTACATTTTTTCATCATTCTTTTGAAACATCTATATAGTCTTCTTTCTTACAATATCATAAATCTTGAATATATCACTATCGATTGCATTGCTTGTCGTTTTGACTATTATATAATATAATATAATATTATTTTAAGTAATAATAAAAATATTATTATTAATTACAAATAATGATTAAAAATAATAAATAATATATTCATCATAAAAATACCCTACAAATTACTATACACCCATTATAAACTCTGTATAAATATTATGGTATAGTTAGATATGAAAATTATTTTTTTATAAATATATAATTTACTAAAAATAATTTTTTTTATTTTTATAATAGAAAAAATCATAATAAATCTAAATACTTTCTCGAAAATTCTCTGAAAAATCAAAATCCATATAAACCACCGATAAACATATTTAAGGTCATCGGAACAGGTTCTTAAGTTAAACTAAGAAGGGTGGAAGGATCATTCGATATGATCATTATAGTTAAGAATTTTGGAATCTATAACCCGAGAGAGTCGATATTGTCATGTGGGTATAATTGTACCATCAATTGTGATAGAATGGTTAAAATTAGTGGATACAAGGATAAAGAAACTGCGATTGGATATCACATTTTAAATGAAAAATGAGACGATACGAAGTTGTTGGTTAAGTGATAATGTGATTGATGATGGAAATAAAGGTATGTAGTAGATACTGCAATTATGATCGTGAATTAGTATATGTGAGGTCCTTACGATAATCGTAATTTCAGTGTAAGTTTTGAGGACGAAATTTTTTGTAAGGAGGGAAGGATGTGAAGACCGAAAAATTTTGAGCTACTTGGGCCAGGAAGCCCATTCGAGGACTAACAAGATTCGTGGGCCTTAGCCCTTGAATCGGGATGATTTCAGATTTAGGAAGTGGAATCAGAAATATGTGTCTAAAAAAATTATCTGAAGCTATATTCATAATGTTATAAACATCATGATCGCATATAAGTAGTTTATGTGAGAATCTATTCTTTCATACTTTCATTTCCTCGATTTGTGAATTTTTTGTGCATTTCATTTTCAAAAATTATATCATATGGTTTCATTGTATGTATAGCATGCATATTAAGGTTAAAATTTGCATGGAAATAGGTTGACATGGATTTTTAGTGAGAAATTACAAAAATACCCTTATAGTATTCATTATTGTCAATATTGAAGAGTTTAGTAGCAATTAAGATTTTGATCATTTGATTGGTTAGAATTAGTATGGATAGTTAGACTTAGTGCCTGAGTAAATTTTTGAAACTTTACTGGATTCAATTAAGTAATATAACCTTTAGTCTATTTAATTACGACATATAAGGTAATATTAAGACATCTTAGGTAATTATATAATAAGTATGTTATAACATGCTATAACCTATAATTAATTTAACTTATAATCTTTCAAGTATGTTAGATTATAGTTAAACTAACTATAAAATATAAGAAAAATTGGATTTAATAAATAAAATTAAAAAAAAAAGTTTAGGACAAGGTGGTTATATGTCAGTGTATAACATATAGTTTATTAAATCTAATTAAATAAATATGATGATTAATAAATAATCAACCATCAGCCTAAGATTAAAATAAATTTAACCTTATTAGTATTAGATTAAATTAGAGTATAAAACAAATAAAATATAACATAGGGTTAAAAATATAATTAATGAAAGATTAACAAGTATATAAACTTAAAAATTAAAGAAATTCAACTCTAAACCCCAAATTAAATCAGGCTAGCCCTCTCCCTTACTTTTTCTAGAAAATTATCTTCAAGAATTATATCTTCAACCTGCAAAAGACAAAAAAATCAAAGATTATCAAGTAATATAATCAAGCATAGGTGGAGGAGTGTGTGATTGCGTTATTGGTGAAGAAATCAAAGAACCCGTTGCTTCTCACTCAATAATAGCATAGAAAATCTCTAATTTAGAAAACAATTGCTCATCAAATTCTCATCACTATCATTAGACAAACACTTATAATGTGGATTTCTTTGCCAATGTCTAATAAAGACATCTTTGTAGATAAAAGTAGTGACAAGCATTAAATAGGTGAAAGTTCCATCTCATTCGATAATCCAAAACTAACTTCTTAGTAACTTTTCATTTTCATTAACCTCACTCAATCTTCAATTTCTTCAATACTTTTTGGAGTATCAATCTAATATGATATATTAGCTTGAATTCTCTCAGTTAATGCAACCTTTAATAACATCTAATTTATCTTGTGAGACCTTATAAATTTTGGGAGTGCTTAGGTCTAAAAGCCCACATGAGTTTTGTTGAGGTTTAATGTGCTTGGATCCAAATCTCAACATGAAGACTAGAAAATTTCGAGCTACTTGGGCTGGGAAGCCCATTCAAGGACTAATGAGATTAGTGGGCCTTAGCTCATGAATCGGGGTTGATTTTGGACTTAGGAAGTGGAATGAGCTTATTTTTTAGAAAAATTTATACTTTTTAGAATTTATCCTAATTATTTAATTATGATTAGAAAATCATAAAGGGAGTTCTATCAATGATTTTAGAATCTTAAGACCTATGGGATGTATTTAAGGTTGAATAAATTTTTGAAGAATTTTCGGAAGAGTATTTGTAATTTTTATGATTTTTAAAAGAGATATTATGAGGTTTTTATTTTTAGTAAAATATGTATTTGTAATAAAAATATGATTTTGAGTTTAATGGATTTCCCTATTTATAAGGGATCTGTGAAAAGTTTTAGTATATTTTTCAAAGATTTATGTGATTTATTATGAATTTTACACTAAATTTAAGAAATTAAGTAATATAGTTAGTATTAATTATATAATATTATATTAATTATTAATATAATAGTCAAAACGACGAGCTATAGTGTCGTTTTGACCGGGGTTGGTCAAAACGACTGCAACCCATTCTATTTTGACGAACAAGGGACAAGGGAGCGTCGTTTCTTCTGAAACGATGCCGTGTCGACAACAAGCCTATATGATGTCGTTTGGACATCGGGACACCCGCCGGTCCACCTGTGTTGGACCACCACACTGCACTAGACCAAAATGCCCCGGATTTTATTTATTTCACATGCGACTGTCCCTCGTCGTAGACCTAGTATGTACACTTCTAGTCACTGAAAATGTATATACTGAGTCTACAATGCTGAAAAGAAATTCGATAACAGAAAAGAACATAAAGCGCAGTGGCATTTTAATGTACACTGGTGCTATCTAGGTAGTATTTGCCCATTTTATTGATATATTACATTCTAGGGGAAAACACACATATTTTTAGGAAAAATCCAAACCCGACACTCAAACCTTATGCACAAGCAGATATTATACAAGACTCACGAAGAATACAAGACTCACGAAGAGAACAAGCACTGACTACACATATCACTATCATTCGATATCTTAAATAACTAACCGCATTACCAGATGAGATTTGAGCTGTCGAACAAGCCAGGGGTCTTGTACACACCAGATCTAAGGATCTAGCAAGAAAACTTGCCAGGTGAGTGATCGGATTTAAATATCTCGAAACAATTGGGCAAGCATATCAAATATGTTAAAGAAACCAATAACATAAGAAAATCAAATTGATGCAAAATATGCTCCACATCAAAAATTTTCTTAAAACATAATCATACAATTATACCAATTATGAAATTCAATCCTTAGTGACCACACAAACACACATTGGGCTGGCATGAGACTCATAGTCTTTCCGGGCCCTGGACAAGACTAGGATTTGTCAGTGGTAACCCTATTCATTGATATTTAGTCCTTTGACTTCTAAATCGACAGACTTATTACTATGAACAATAGTCTAAAGCCCATTTCTCTGGAAATGTTTGGTCGTTAGGTGATGGTAGCTTCACCTAAGAAATACCCATAACCTGCAAAGAATGGTTAATTTTTTAGCATTCATTATAATTAAACGCCATCCCACCTTATTCCTCGAAAAATGGATTTGGTGTCTCCAACACCGACACTGCATGCGCACTGTACTTGAAGACATACGACTCAACGCAATAATGAACAACATAGCAAAACAATTATACACAATCGGGTTACAAGTTAATCCTACGATTCACATTTTATACGATATGAACTTTTAAAGAATTTAAAGGCTTAATTTACAAAATTGTAAATAAAACTATGCATCGCCACAAATACCAATCACTCACTAGTTTATGAAAGTTCTTCCTTAGGATCTGATTCTGGAGGGGTTGAACTTGCCAATTTACTTCTACACCTAATAATCAAGAATTCATTTAAGAATTATTCACACACTATACTTATCCTCAATTCATACTTTTCTAAGTCATAATAGCTGTCTCACATGTAAATCATTCATCTAACGACAATCTCGATTTTTCGTCTTATTTTTCCTATTTTCTTTTCAACTTTCACGATTTAATTAACCCATCAAATAACTTTAGATTTAATCAAACTTGGTATCATTGGATTCCTCTATTTTTTTAGTATTTTTCTTTGATTTTTCTTTAATTTTCCGGTTTTTCCATCAATTTTTCTTATTTTTCTGAAAATTCCTTTCAAGCCCACATGTGGCAGGATAGGTGCGTGCCAGCCCATTCCCGAACCTCTGAGATGTCAACTTGTGGCTCACCCGGAGCCTACCACAACTCGTCCGAACCTGTATACCCCAGGTATCAGACGACATGTCTTCTATATCTTAACTAAACTACAAGTCGTTTAATCTTGATTTGAGCTACATGTCGTTTCATTCTAATTTAGATGACATGTCACCTAATATCTGTTTTGAACTACACATAGTTCAGCCATAAATTAAACGACATGCATTTCGTCAAGTCCCTAGACGACCTGTCGTTGGGGAAGCCATCGGACGATTTGTCGTCCGAGGTCATCTTTTTCCTCAGATCGCCTCCCCTTTCAGCAAACCCTAGCCGTCATATTTCTTTTTCCGATTTCATTAATCCATCCAATTAAACACTTCAATACATGCATCAATACCTAGTTCTAGTCTATACGAACTGATTACTACCATTATTGAACAATTTAATCAATTCTAACACTAACAATTCATGGGTATAAGGTGCCTGAGTTTTCCAGGCAAAAATGTACCCAAGACGACGACAAACACTCAGTATTCTCTCATGCTCGCTTAGGAATCACTCGCCCTTGCCTTTTTCTGCTTCTCCTCACACTAGAATGCAGGTTTGAGGCTGGGAACACGTAGCCTCATCGCCGGATTTCTTCCAGTTATATGTGGGGAGAGGGAGGGGACGTGTGTGTACCACACACGTATAGGGCTGAAGAAGACCTTGACAGGTGACTAAGCTCGGGAATAAATACGACGTCATTTGGATTCAACGTAAAACAATGTCGTTCAACACATGGGATTAGGGTGGAAACCCTAATCTGCCCACACGTCAAAACGCCAAAGCCTTCCGCATTTTGACCATTGATTTTTATTTCTTTTTTCTTTTTGTTTTTTTAAATATAATATGTATATATATATATATATATATAATATTAATATATTCTAAAATTTATGAAAAACTTATATAAAATTCATTATAAATAGCATCTTAACTCCAAAAATTCCCAGAAAATTCCTATAAATTCCTAAAAGTCATAATATCAATCTTATAAATTAAGATTAATTTTCAAAGAATTATAGAATTTATAATTAATTTTATATCCTAAAATCAAAAGAAAATCCTTAAATATCAATATACGTCCTCGAAAAATTCCGAGAAATTCTTACATTGTCATACCTCCTTTCTGAACATATCTAGGTCCTTACTAAATCAAATTACGCACAAAACCTTCACAAAATTTATTTAGCAAAATTTTCACACTTAATACCTAAATTAATGCCCGTAAAACAAAATTTTGAAATTAAAGAAGGTTCGAATCCTACTTCGGATTTCAAATTTCAATGGACTTTCAAAAAATACCAATAGTTGAATGTCAAAAGAATTAAAATTAGAAATTCTATAGGATGGTTGAAATTATGAAAATACCCTCGATTTGGTTTGTTTACAAAACGTATAACAAGTTCATTCCCGTAAACCCAAATAGCTAGACGAGAGGGTTTCTCATCTCTTAAGACCCTTCCTTAACTAAAAATGGACCATGTCTCAATCCCAAATCCAACTATCCTTACTCTTCTCACTAGTTCAAAATTCTCGACTCTCACACCACCCTCACCGCTTGATCGGAATAAGTATGGGTTAAATTAGGATTTTTGAGATTTTCATCCCAGTGTGTATCGAGCAAGAATTTTGCTCCCGAAGTCTTTCCCTCACTTCCACAAACTTGCCCGTGTCATTTTGAGCTAATCTTGATGATTTCTTGGTCGGTTTCAGATAAGAATTTGTGCCGGAAATCCAGGTACCTTTTTCCTCCTATTGCTCATTTTAGATAACAAAGATCGATACGTTTAAAATGGGATTAGATCTAGAATGTTTTAAGCCTCAATTTGATTTAGTTTTTATATAATATGACCATGTGTGTGAGGTGTAGGGTATTTTCCAACTTTCGAGCCATTTTCCGGTTTGAACTACAGATGATAGCCACCGAACCTGAAGTTGAAGACAACCATGGACGACATGTGCTGGGTCGGGCAACAATTCCTAACCTATTATTAATTGCTCCTATTAGGACCCTTACCGCCATGAAACCCAAACAAGCCCGAACCAGGACCTATCTGAATCCCACAAGGCCTATCCATCTAGTTTCGATTTTAGCATGTTAATTCCTTTAAGATTTTAAAGTTTGGAGCATGATATTGGACAAATATTCTGGTATCATACGGAGTGAATAAAACATCAGCGAAAGTCTTTAAATTTAATCAATAAATCCATAACACACAAGTCCCATAGGGATCCAAATAACCAACAGGTAAATCTCCAACATAATTCTGAAATAACAAACAAAGGAGAAATCTTGAAAAACCAGAAAATAGTCCAATCAATGATCATGTTATATGTGCATGCAACCAAGGAGACAAGTATGCAAAAGTGATGCGATATCGCCCTGCCGTGCAGCCTTGATTCTCACACACTGGTACCACGAACAATGAATATACCTAAGCCTGAAAAATGGTGAAAACAACAGGATGAGATTAAAAGAATCTCAGTAGGGTCACAACATCATAAGATCTACAAAAATCTTAAACAAATATCTCCCAAACAACAGCAGATCATCCTTAGTCATCTAAAGGTATCACACAATTCAAGAATCAACCAAAAGGTTTAGGGCTAAAACTAAAGCTGAGGGCGGACTACAAACACTTCCAAAAATCAGAAATACACAGGCAGGAAAACACATCAAGTTACTATCGGCATAAAGGGTAAAAGGTTAGCACACAAGCTAATCAGCACACAGGACAAGACATCTAGCCAGCACACAGGACAAGACATCTAGCCAGCACACAGGACTAGGAATCCTAACCAGCACACAGGATTAGGACATCTTGCCAGCACATGGGACAAAGCATCTAGCCAGCACAAAGGACTAGGCATATAGCCAGCACACAAGACTAGGCATCCAGCGCGTGCAAGCTAGGGATTGCCACCCATACAATTCCCATACCAGTAAGAGCCTCCCATCTCCCAAGGAGCATCAACGCTTACCCCGAATGGCCACCGAAAAAGGATCCTGACACACAAACATGTACAAGCACACACAGGCAAGCACAAAGCACAATACCATAACAAGGTATCCTCAATCATGTCAGAACGCAATCAACATGTTCAATGCATACAAGACATGAAAATTAGTCACATATAACCTATCTCAAGGGTTTGGTATAGCCTAAGTAATCATATCTCAATCCGGAATTCGTGTATACACCATACAATCAATTCGCATGCAATAATAACAAGAATGTGCATCAAAAACAACAAACAAACAACAAGGATCTCTGGAGAAACCGATGAGGCATAGATCCTACCTCTTTTGTCTCTGAACAAGAAGCTATTCATTTACCTTTATTTAATAGTTTCGAACCATCTATAGCATTACAAGGCAAAGATAAAACCAAACTAAGCTTGTATACTCAATAACCAAGTAAATATCCTATTTCCTTACCAATTCCACTCACCAAACCTGTCAGAAACTAGTGATCAGAAGCAGCATTGGATGTGTGATGTGATAGCCATGAACTTAACAAGATTCAACCTGAGTTATTATCCCAATTAACTATACATATTTCGACACTAAGCATAGGACACAAGACAAATTGTGATTTCATGCATATAAGGTGTAAGGTTGTGATTTAATGGTAACAAAGGAAGATTAGGTGTTTATAACTTGTACAATCAAAAGAAACAAAATCAGAATCCAATAGGTTAATCAATTGATCAAGATAAGCAATAATAAGGCAAGGGTAGGCATACTGATTTCATGTATAAAGTAGATTCAAAGGTAAATTCATGATTTTACAACATGAATGGATGCTAAGCAATCATACGAATAAGAGGAGCAACAATAGAAATCAACTGAAGGCAGATTCACACAATTTTGAAACCTTGCTCGCCAAATTATGACCTAACTTACGAAAAATAAAAAATAACCTCCAGAAAAAAAAATCCCAAGATGGATGGAAAGAGGACGGAAAGAGCTTTCCAACAAGTTATTTGCAAGAATCCGACAAATGATGAAAGAGTTATGCTATTTTTAAGTTCAAGTAGATTTCAGCAATCCCGCGAATTACGACCTAACTTTTGACAAAACAAACTAACCTTCAGACAAAAACCTAAGATTTTTGGAAAGAGGACAGAAAGATCTTTCCAACAAGCTATTAGTTGCAAGAATCCGACAAAAGATGAGAGAGTTATGTTTGTTTAAAGTTCAAGTAGATTTCGACAGCAATAGGGAGGTATAGGGTTTTTGTTTGGAAGATAAATTCTGAAAAATTGCCAAAAAATATATAAAATTTAAGAAAAATAGTGGGAAAATGAGAAAAATTCAGGAAAAATTACAGAAAATACTAGATTTAATTTGGGGTCTAGAAATATTAAATTTGGATGAATTGGACTTGACTTGATAGGTCAATTATATCAAACAAGATTTAAAAAAATAAAAAAAAATAGAAAAATCACCCGGTAGGGTCTCAGGTCGATTGTCTGGAAGAAACACGTTGAGTTAAGGTGTTAGACGTATTATTTTATATGTTATTTTGACATGAAAATGGTTTATTAAGAATGTGGGATGATTGTGCATAGGTGGATTCCTGTAATGACAAGACTTTGAGGAATCACTTCGGAACGCCATCGATGGCTAGTTGGGCTTCAAAAACCCTTGAGAGGATGGACCTTTCAATCTAATTTCATATTTGCTGGCATGATTTATAAAGTTTTGATTAATATGAAGGAAATAAATGAAATCGTGCATGCATATGCATAATAAATAATGTGTCAAGCATGATAATTAGTTAGCATATATCGAGTAACATGATACAGTATGCAATGCATGGTTGTGCCATACTATGATTGAGATGCATAAATATATCAGACGTATTTGGGAATTAACATCAGTATGAGGATGCATTGAGTTTGTATAGTATAACCTATGCAACCCTTGAGAGCTCTCCGGATCTGGTAGCATGACGTGAAGATGTCAAAATGAGATAATAAGGTTAGAATAGGTTTTTATTTATTTTATTGTTAGTTCAATTGTGAATTAGGATCCTGTAGTGTGAATGAATGATAAGATAAAATGAGTGATAACGATAATAGAGTGCCACTGAAGAACTCCAGTCCCGTTCTTGGCCGGATAGACTGGAAGATATTGCCAAACCCAAATAACGGACGTGCATGCACTGAAGAGTCGTGTATTTGTTGCATATTATATGACTGCGAATACGTGTGTTAAAGTATGAATTGATTAATTCATTAAATGCCAGTATATTTTCTTGGTGTATATTTAATTGTGCATGAAATACTTTGTTAGTCTTCCCCATCCGCTCACCTGGAAGGATTCTATCAGTATATTGGCATAAAATTCAGGGACGATTATTAGGAGCCCACTCCTAGGCATCACAAGAATTAAATGACGAATCAAATTGTTATTGACATGTGCAATCGAGGTAATGTCATGAACATCGTATTCATAGAATATTCTCCTAAATTTTTTGAGTATGTTAGAACCAGCGTCATAAATTGATTCCTGGGCAGCATTTGTTAAATTGCCCATGATACGATGTAATCCTGGACAACATCGTGCTGTTTTATTAACTTCTATTGCAACTAATTCTCTTATTTCTTATCTTACTATCTCCGATTTATTCCTATACTACTAGCCTTGTAGGTTTATTATATGCATTATCATGTGCTATGGTAGAGTACATAGTGGGCCTATGGTGGTTTTTGCGCAAAAATTTTCGAGTCCGAGACGTGACAACTTAAAATGGTAGCAGAGTATTGTTTTAGCATTATTCTCAGAAACTCATACATTTCTTATTTCCTAGTACTCTGCTACCACTCCTTCCTCACTTTTCTGGGTGACCACTTTTATGATGACTTTTACGATAACGGAACGTATTTCCTACTTTTGAAAATATTCTTGGTTATCGAGTAACTCTAAAACATCACATGTTTCCTTTTTTTTTTCGAGAAAATGTGTGAACCATTCATCTCTATCCTATGACATTGGATAATGGTGTTTAAAACATATAAACCCAACTTTACTTGATCTTTTAACTTGGTCTTAATATTTCAAAATCATTAAATCTTTTAACTATAAATTCTGAAAATTACAATTTTTTCTCAAAAATAAGCCCATTCCACTTCCTAAGTCCGAAATCAACCCTACTGATGGGCTAAGACCCACTATTCCCGTTCGTCCTCGAATGGGCTTCCAAAATGTCTTCGTGTGACATGTAGTCTATGTGTTGAGTCGGGCGATGTATCGCCTACATATGCAGGTGATGTGTCGTCCATTTGAAGGTACAGATGTATGACCCAAGCCTTAGGCTCGGGCGACGTGGCACATTACTATGGAGCCACGTGTCACGTCCTGGCAGTTCCGGAAAATGAGATGTCAACTCCTGTTTCCTCCATATATAGGTTCAGAATTAAGTTTGGGTGCAAGTCTGACAACATCAGACGCTGCCATGTGTAATCTTCTGATTGGTCCTAATTAAATAAATTCAGAAAAATGGGAAAAATAGCCAGAAAATGTATAAAATTCGTGAAATTAGTAGAAAAATAAGAATAATTCCAAAAAAATTACAGAAAATACTAAATTTAATTTGTAGTCTAGAGATATCAAATTTGAACAAGATTCGAAAAATTAAAGAAAAATTAAAAAATCACCGGGTAGGAACCCGGGTCGATTGTCGGGTAGAAACACATCGAATTAAGGAGTTAGACACATTATTTTATGTGTTATTATGATATGTGAATGGTTTACTGAGAATGTAGCATCGTTTTGCATAGGTGGATTCCTATAATAATAGGACTTTGAGGAATCAATCCGGAATGCCATCGACGGCTAGTTGGGCTTCGGAAACCCATGAGTAGATGGACTTTTTGATCTAATTGCATTTTTGTTGGCATGATTTATAAAATTGTGATTAATACGAAGGAAATAAATGAAATCATGCATGCATATACTTAATAAACAATGTGTCGAGCATGATAATTAGTTGGCATGCATCGAGTAGCATGATATGGTATAGAATTCATGGCTGTGTCATACTATGATTGAGAAGCATAAATATATGATGCGTATTTGGGAATTGACATCAGCATGAGGATGGACTAAGTCCTCATAGGGTAACCTATGCAACCCTTGAGAACTCTCCGGGTCTGGTAGCGTTGCGTTGAGACATCAAACACGAGGTAATATGGATGAAATGGTTTTTTACTTATTTTATTGTTAATTAAATTGTGAATTAGGATCCTATAGTGTGGGGATCGTTTAGGTGGAGCTACCATCACCTAATACCCCGGTATTGTCAATGGATTAGGCTAGGCATTAAATTGGACATGGATTTGTCTACTGCATGATTTGATAAGATAAAATGAATGATAGCAAGAATATAGTGCCACTGATGAACTCTAGTCTCATTCCTGGCCTGGATAGGCTGGAAGATATTGCTAAGCACAAATCATGGTCATGCATGCACTAAAGAGTCATGTATTTGCTGCATACTTTATGACTGCGAATACATGTGTTAAAATATGAATTGATTAATTCATTAAATGCTAGCATGTTTTCTTGACGTATGATTTGATTTCATGTGAAATACTTTGTTAGTCTTCCCCGTTCGCTCTCCTGGCAGGATTCTGTCAGTACATTGACATGAAATGCAAGGACGAAAATTAGGAGCTCGCTCCTAGGCATCACGAGAATAAAATGACGAATCAAACGGTTATCGACGTGTGCAATCGAGGTAACTTCATGAACATCGTATTCATAGCATTTTCCTCTAAAATGTTTGAGTATGTTAGAGCTAGCATCATAAATTGATTCTTGGGCAGCATTTATTAAATTTCCCACGATACGATGTAATCCCGGACAACATCATGCTACTTTATTAAATTACGCTGCTAGTAGTTCTCTTATTTCTTATCTTACTACCTTCATTTTATTCCTATACCACTAGCCTTGTAGGTTTATTATATGTATTATCATGTGCTATGGTAGCATATGTAGTGGGCCTAGGGCAGTTGTCGTGAAATGTATTAAGATTTTATCCTTATCAACAATTAATTTTAATTTTTAGAATCTATTATAATTATTGAAGAATTATTTTTATTCATATATTCAATGATTGCAAAATATATGATAAGTTGTATTGATGATTTTGCAATTTTAAGACTTCAGATAGATCTAATGGAGGGTTTAGAAGATTATTGATTTTTTTGAAAATTTTCAGAAACATAATCTAAATTCTTATAATTTTTCTAAGATGTATTATAAGGTATTTAATTTTTAATAAATTTTTTACTTATGAGGAAAATAATTTCCATATTTTTTTTTTTGCTTTCTTTTGGTTTCATTGATAGCATGCCCCGGAATCCACTAAGACGTAACAATCGCTGTATAGTTATTGTACAAACTTAGATGGTCATCCTAAGAGTATACAATAACCATACAAGGCGAGAACAAAACCAGTTTAAATTTTTGTTTTTCGTATTTAATTGCATGATGTGCCTCGAAAGCAATCCCAAGAACTAAGAAAACATATTGAAACAAACAAACATACAGAATTCACACCATCCGACACATGAATCAAAATCATGATTTAATTATTAACAAATTATGGGATACCAATTTACAATACATACAAACACGAAATGTCATATGCATCTGGTCCACAAGTATCAAACTAAATCCTCGACCATACCTTGTATCACGTACTCGATAAGAGAGTCAGCGATTTGGGACGAAGCCGATCCTCTGGCTCTAACTCGAGAAAACCTATCAATCACTAGCATGGCAACCAGGTGAGTGGATGTTATCCTTTATGAGATCTTTTAAAACTATAACAAGATTTGTATTGTCACACCACGGACCTCAAACTTCAAAAGGTGACAAGCACCGTAGGCCCACTATACACACTGTTATCACATCCAGCAATGTAGTAAGCCTACAAGACTAGAAAGAAATAAATAGTCGAGTAGTAATAATATGAACAATCAATCATACAGCAGCGAATTTATTTATCAACGGTGAGGTCTGAATACACTGGATAATATTATAAGATTTGGTAGAAACCTGCCAGGTGAGTGGATGGAAAAACAAACATAATAATTCACCTGCAATCATGCTCTAGCATAGTGACATGCTGGCAAACATTCAATTGATGAGTCAAACAAAAACAGTCACAGTCAGTAGATGCAACAATCTCGAAACACTACATACAATCATGATCGTGACTAGGCCGGTAATAACTCTCAGCCCGTATAGATCCCGGGAATAGGCTGAGATTCGTCAATGGCACTTCTTGTGACTCCTCACCTCTTTTCTTTCTAGTTATCTCGTGTAATAATTTGGTATGTCCTGATCGGATGTGCATAACACTAGGCCCAGACCACTGGCAATGTCGGGAAAATAGGTGATGGTAGCTCCACCTATACAATCCCCACATTAGGAATTCCTGTCATACATTTAGTTAGCGGAATTACATAAATACCCCGTCTTCCTTATGACTCCCTCGGCAAGTCCATGCCTCACTACCATACTCAGAGAGCTCTCAAGAGTCACACGGGTTATCCCATGCTGCTACAATGCGTGATTCATCTCACAACTTCGGATGCAACTTGGTCCATCATCCACACTTCAATAATCCATTTGATATCAAGCATAACAATCCTAGGCACACAATGCATTCCATCATTTAACTATTGACATGTATCTCAATTAAACGCGCATATGATTTTATGCAGTTATTTCATTATATTATCACTCTTAGCACAATAATATGACCATACCAGAGGCTCAAGCAATTAATTAAAAGAATCTGTCCACTCATGGATTTTTTTACATTAAAAGTGCCCTCACTTGAGTCCTGGATCGATTCCTCGAGATTCTGCATTCATAGGCCTTCACCTACATATAACGACACCTGATTATTAAGCAATAATACTATAAGGCTATAAAGACATAAATTAATACTTTCAAACCCTCTACTAGATCGATTTTAGTCCTAAATCGAACTCAAGGTCAAATCGGGAAATTTTCCTAATTAATCCGAAACTTCTAGTATTTTTTTCACTAACCAATTCAACTCCAAATTCAATAAATTTGGTAGCATTAGACTTCAAATTAATTCTAGTATTTCTCATAATTTTTTCAGAAGTTTTCTTCTTCTTTTGCTATTTTTTCTGATTTTTCTACTATATTTATCTATTTTTGAAATTTTTTGAAATTTTATTAAATCTGACCAATGAGAGTCCATGTGGCACCACCAGGCAATGCCATGCCTGACTCTGAACCTGCCCGAGGCGGACACATATCCCAATCGGGATGTGCCATGCCTCATCCGAGCCTACCTTCACTCAGGTACTATATGTCTAATCCTCCTTCGAACTACATGTCATCTATAACCAAATCCAACTACCTATTGTCTGGAGGGAGCGAAGGCAACATGTCGCTCGAGGTCATGTTCAACCTTCAGACGACCTGCAATTTACCCCGAAAACCTTAATTTTTGAAACCCTAATTCCACCAACTCACAATAACACATCATCGAAACTATACTAAAACAATCACAAGAACATTTCGAGCTTATCACACCTAATAATCACTTTTTTCATTAATAAAAATGAGTAAATCGAAGCTTAAGTCACCTGAATTCTGGGCATGAAACCTCACATAATTCCGGCCATGCAAAGGCCAGAATCGCCTCAAAGATATCCAAGTTACATTTGCACACACGAGGGGAAACTTTTGGAATGATTTTGCAAAACAATCGGGGCTAGAAAGGCTAGAGTTCACGTGTGGCCTTTTTCTGGCTTGCTCCGACGATGTGTGGGGTGGCCAAAGAATTAGCTGGTTACTCTGGCCACATATGGACCGGAGGACCCCTGTGGGTATGTCACCCGAGTAAAATACGACATTGTTTTTCATATTCTAGGGTTATACACGAGAAATCAAAATGACGGTCTGTGCTATTGTTTTGACCTTGGTCAAAACGACAAACATGCTTGTCGTTTTGAGCTTAACCTATTTAATATTTAAATATTAATAAAATAATAATAATATATTATTTATAAAATTTTAATAAAATTTTAAAAATTCAT
Source organism: Passiflora organensis (assembly GCA_019739055.1). Lineage (NCBI taxonomy): Eukaryota > Viridiplantae > Streptophyta > Magnoliopsida > Malpighiales > Passifloraceae > Passiflora > Passiflora organensis. The sequence goes on along the minus strand of JAEPBF010000139.1, from coordinate 1,002,805 downwards.
TAAAAATCAACCAATGCTCCAAAAAATACATCAAAAATATTTACTGAATCCTTATGAATAGTACTATCTATTGGTATCATCAAATTAATATTTTCATTTGTCCATAATTTTTTAAAAATTCAACCATCTCATCAAACAATATAAAAAAATCACGATAAATTGAATTTCAATTCCGAAAATTCTAAGAAAATTTACCAACCATCTAATACCATTTATGGACCTACCCATGGTCCTAAGTACTGACATCCATCAATACGATCATCACCTTACGTTTTCGATCATCAATTGAATAAAAACGATAAATCTTTGATAATTATAAAAAGTTTTCAAAAATAAAATTTATTGTCTAAATTATCAAAACCAACTGAGGGACCTATCATCGATTCGTAATTATGGCTAAAGCCCTTCAGTTCTCGTCAATTTCTGATTGAGCTTTTAGGCCCAAATGACTTGAAATTTTCAAGGTCTGACATCGTACCCTCATAAAAAATTTTGTCCTTGAAACTCGCTTATATAAAGATTAACCCATACTAGTAATTTCTCTTCTTATAGCATAACACGACTTAAAATGCGATAACCAATCACATTCTTTTCTTCCTACCAATATACCATATCTCATCATCGCATAATTATTCACCTTATTATATAATCACAATATAACTTACAATGCATAATAACTTCAAATACACAAAATAGTTACTCTATAATTTGACTCGCAAGAGTTTTTTCCAAACTCATTTTCACTAATAATCTCAAACCACTCACATTAAATTCCCTTCAAAAATCTAACTATCAAGTATTATTTTCATCACCAAAAATAGCAATAAGGAATCTAACGACTCGATACAATCCAGCATATCGGATTAAACTCTTCATATATATCACTTATAAGCTATAACAAAGCACACTCTTAAATTCCATGCATCATTTCCATCAACATAACCAAGTTTATCCTTAAAATTTCAAAATAGAAACGCAACACACAGTACTAATCCACAAATTAATCACCCTCTAACACTATTGTTCTGATAATCACACGTAACTATATCAACTTAACACTTGTAATCAAGAATGACATCATAATAATCGCCATCTTAACTATAATTGTGACACCTTGCCATAATCATCTCATCTTTTAACTCAACGTTAATCGACTTTTCATCACAACAGAGCCATAATTAACGACGAATATTGAAATCAGCATATCAAACTTACAACTTCAAGCTATATTTATCATATTCTAGCTGTAGTACTCAATTTCATCCTCATTTCTTTAATAATGCAGAAAAATAAATTTCTTAAGTCCGTATCATATCGGACTAAGCCTATTATAGTTCTTCCATAACAGCCCTGAATCCTTTGATTTGGTATAATAATAGCATAAGGAAACTTCAATTATTCCAAAATACGAGTAAAATACATACCTCATGTTGTTTATTTCCCTGAGTTGATCTATCCAGATAATAAATATAGTATCATATAGCATAATTTTGTTAATAGAGGCATAAGTGGAGTACTCAAATCAAAGAAATACTCCGAGAAAGAAAACATTGGTTATCAAATATAGTCAAGTACAAAGAATCATACTGACTCATGAAATGATTCTCTTTTATAATTTACTAGACTTCGCCAATAGATCCGTCACTAATACACCAAAGACAATGGACAACGACTAATTCGGAGTCAGTCTTCACCGAATCTCCAACCTTTTTCAAATTTTTGTCTCAGTATCAAATAAATGATCTTATTACATCTATCAACACTTCAAGAACAAAGGATACAAAAGTCACACCAATTGGGACTTGCCACACCTTGTCCAAGCCTTAGGCTCGGAACGGGCCTGCCTTCACCCGTATACTACATGTCGTCTGATCCTCCTTCGAACTACTTGTCGTCTATAACCAAAGCCAACTACTTATTGTCTGGAGGGACCTCGAGTGAATGTCACCCAAGGTCATCATCAACCTCCAAATGACTTGCAAGTTACCCTGAAAACTCTAATTTTCAAAACCTTAATTCCACCAACACACAACAACACATCATCAAAACTATACTAAAACAATCACGAGATCATTTCGAGCTTAACACACCTAATAATCAATTGTTTTCATCAACAAAAATGAGTAAATTGACGCTTGAGTCATCCGAATTCCAGGCAAGAAACCTTACGTAATTCTCGTCATGCAAAGGCCAGATTTTCCTTAGAGATATCCAAGTTACATTTGCACACATGAGGGGAAGCTTTTAGGACAATTTTGCGAAACAATCAGGGTTGGAAAGGCTAGGGTTCACACGTGGGCTTTTTTTCGGCTTGCTCCAACCACGTGTGGGGTGTCAGGAGAAACAGCTGGTTACTCCAGCCACGTGTGGATCGGAGGACCCCTGCGGGTGTGACTCACTCGAGTAAAATACGACATCATTTTTTACATTCTAGGATTATATAAGAGAAATGAAAACGACGACTTGTGCTCTCTTTTTCACCTTGGTCAAAACGACACACATGCCTGTCGTTTTGAGCTTAACCTATTAAATATTATAATATTTAAATATTAATAAAATAATAATAATATATTATTTATAAAATCATAGTAAAACTTTAAAAATTTATTAAAAATTAACCAATACTACGAAAAATACACCAACAATTTTTATGGAATTTTTATGAATATTACTATCCATTGGTATTATAAGATTAATATTTTTATTATTCCTTAATTTTCTAAAAATTCAACTATCTTATCGAAAAATGTAGAAAAATCACAATAAATCAAATTTCTATTCCAAAAATTCTGAAAAATTTACTAACCATCTAATACCACTTATAGACCTACCTATGGTCCTAAATACTGATATCCATTAATACAATCATCATCTTATGTTTCAATCATCAATCAAATAAAAATGATAAATCCTCGATAATTATAAATATTTTCCAAAAATAAAATTTACCCTCTAAATTATCAAAACCAACTTAAGAACCTATCATCGATTCATAAATATATGCTAACATCCTTCAATTCTTGTCGAGTTCTGATTGAGCTTTGAGGCCCAAATGCCTCAAAATTTTTAGAGTCTCACATATATTCATTCAATCGAACGACTTGGCAAACACAAAATCCTAAATCATGACCAAGGATCATTCAAACTCATTCATAACAAAGCATCAACGACAAATCATAGCAAAGTAAAGCCACATAAAATCGTAACATACAATGAAAGACCCCATCATTAGGGTTACAGTCAAGCAGTGTCGGCAAACATCACACTCATCATAAATAAACAGAGATCTTATAAATCTTGACACACAATCGATAGCCATTCTTGTAGATGGCTAATATAGTCAACCTTTATCGCAGGTTGATAATATAACCTCTCTCTCTCACTTTATACCGGGGTTTAAAATCACACACAGTAATCTAAACACATAGTAATCTGGGAACACAGTATAATCTGAGGTAACACCCAGTAATCTGAAATGTTGGGGTGATCAATCCCAGGATATGTTTATGCATTACACTTCCCTAAGGTTAGAGTATCGTTACTCGACTAGTTCCATTGTCATGACCCGGCCTCCGGACCCTCGGCCCAGCGGGCAAGGACGTGTATGTACGTGTGATGGATCACAACCGCAATGTTCAGTTGGGCTTATAACCACAGGGCCCAAAAGATGCATCTTGTTACAAATGATACCATCACACAACACATATAAGCCCAAGACCTCCCCCGCTCCTTTTCGATGTGGGATTGGGTAACCTGACCACCCCTACGGGCTGGGTCTCACAATCTCCCCTCCTTATAGACCTCGTGTCCTCACGAGGGGAGCACAAATGTAACTAAGTTGGGCTCAAACTCACGGACTCAAATGTGAACACACAACACGGCTCAAGCCCACCAGGAAAAGGGAACGAGTTCGCCTCCGCTACTATTTGTCACAACCTGGCTCCCGAACCCTCGGCCCAGTGGGCCCAGAGGTATATGTATGTTTGATGAATCACAACTGCAACGCTCAGTTGGGTTTTTAACCACAAGGCCCAAAAGATGCATCTTGTTACAAATGATACCATCACACAACACATATAAGCCCAAGACCTCCCCCGCTCCTTTCCGATGTGGGATTGGGTAACCTGACCCACCCTACGGGCTGGGTCTCACAATCTCCCCTCCTTATAGACCTCGTGTCCTCATGAGGGGAGCCAAACGTAACTACCTTGAGCTCAAACTCACGAACCCAAACGTGAACACACAACAAAGCCCAAGCCCACACGGAAGAGGAAACGAGATCGGCTCCACTACCATTTGTCAAGACTCGGCTCCCGGACCATTGGCCCAGCAGACCCGGATGTGTATGTGCGTGTGATGGATCACAACTGCAACGCTCAGTTCAACTTATAACCACATGGCCCAAAAGATGCACTCACACAACACATATAAGCTCAAGACCTCTCCCGCTCCTTTCCGATGTGGGATTGGGTAACCTAACCCCCCTACGGGCTAGGTCTCACATCCATAGCCGTTATTTCTTTTGTTCCACTAGGGTTAGTATCGCCATCTACTATGTATATTTCATGTATATCAACCTTTATTGCAGGTTGATATTGAAAATCCATTATTATATATTAATAATATAATAAATCAAAATGGCAGGCCACTATGTCGTCTTGACCAGGGCTGGTCAAAACGGTGGCAATCCATGCCATTTTGACAAAGTGGGGAAAGGGGAGGTATTGATTTGTCCGAAATGACACTGTTGAGAAGAAATCCAATTCGATGTTATTTTGACATCAGATTCCTCACTGGTGCAACCCACCGCCTTTAATCGGAAATGGTAAAGTTAAAATTGAATTTTTTAAGTTGATTCCCATTCACTCCCAAGGCACAAAAACAGCAAGAAGACTTCCGCTCCCACTTTTGTGTCCTCTCTGACTAATCTCGTAAAAAATCTAGTATTTCCATTGTCAAATTTCATCTCAGAAATCTTGGTCTTCTCTCCTTTGATTTGTCTGTTTTAGTTGTTTAAATCCATTAATTTTTATATGGTTAGATTCAGGATGTTTTAAGCTTCATTTGATATAGTTTTTATGAGGTATGTTCATGTATTTAACATTTTGGGTTGTTGGGTTATTTTCCAATGAGTTACAGATGATCCTTCGATCAGAATAAGATTAAGACGAACTCGGATGACATGTCATCCGAGGCATCTTCGTGTGATGCGTCGTCTGAGTGTCGGGGTAGGCAACTTGTTGTTCGCTGAAGTGAAATACTAGGTTTGGTCCGAGCTTGAGGCTTGGACCAGATATGGCTTGCACAAGAGAAACCACGTGTCATGATTTAGCAGCTTCGGATAGTGGGCTGTCAGCAAATGGCACTGCCAGGTGGTGCAAACTGATTGGTCAATTTATTTAATTTCAAAAATTATTAAAAACATATAAGATTTAGAAAAAAAAAGTTAAAAATTGAGAGAATCTAGTAGTACGAAGATTGTAAGATTTGGAGTTGATTTGATAGGTCAATTAATTATAACAAGATTCAAAAAAATAAGGAAGAACAGGAAAAATATCTCGTTTGGTCTCAAGTTGGTTCTAGGGTAGAAATATATCAGATTAAGTTATATGTTATCTTGTGTGTTAATATGCAATTTAGTATGAATTATTAAGAATTTGGAGATGGCTGGTGGATACCTATAGTGGTACGATCTTGAGGAGTCGATCCAGACCGCTATCGACTGATATTTTGAGCATTAAAACCCATGAGTGGATGGATCCTTCTTCTTATTTTCTTAATTTCTAGCATGTGTAATAAAATATAGTTAATGAGAGATAATTAAATAAGAATCATGTATATGTGTGCCCGAGAATTGCTATGATATGCCTGTGAATTATTGTGATACTAATGATTATTGGAATAGTATAGACTGTTTATTATGCTATCTTGTGAACGGTATGAATGTGCCTTGCTGTGATTAGATTATTGGGATATATAAAATGCATTGGGCACATTTAGGATATGATATTGGCATGTACTAAGTCTATATAGGGTAACCTATGCAACCCTTGAGAGCTCTTCATGTCCATTAGTATAGCGTGAATACAAAAAATAAAAAAGATAATAAGGACGAAAATGAGTTTTTATTTATTATATTAAGTTTTGAATAATATGAATTAAGATCTTGCAGAGTGGGGATCAATTAGGTAGAGCTATCATCTTCTAATGTCCTGGCATTGTCAGTGGATTGTGCTAGGAAACTGTTTTGAATAGATTTGTCAATTGCATGAATTAATAAGATAAACTAAAAGAGAATGAAAATAGAATACCATGGATGAACTCCAATTCTATCCCTAGTCTGGATATACTAGAAGATATTGGCCGCCCAAATCACAGTCATGTGTGCTCTAAGAGTCGTGCTTGCGCATATTATATGATTGTGATTGTCTAAATTATTTTGAGAGTATGACAAAGGCATTGTGTGTGATTGTATGCCTTAATGAATTAATTTGTGAATGGATACAATTTTTGCATGCCAACATCTCTGTTACTTTAAGCAATGAATGCCTGAGAAATAGTATGCATGTTTTTCTCTTCCTCTCACTTGGCAATGTTTTGCCAGAATATTTGTATTAAATGTATGAATGATAATTTGGATCTCACTTCTAGGTACTATGAGGAAAGAATAAAGGACTTGGTACATTTGAGGTAACATTTATAAGTATTTTATTTTTAGTATTTTTCTCTTGTATTTGTTTGCATAAGATTGGAGTATGATACTAAATCAAATCCTAGGTTGTTATGTTAAGAGTCTTTTTGTTTTGGGATGCCATCCGGCACAACATCATGATCTTTAATCTTTTTCACTGTGCATACTTAATGTTCTTGGCATGACAAATTCTTCTCCTCTTAGGTTTTGTACCACTAATCTTGTAAGTTTGTTATATGCATTTTCGTGTAATGTGGCCGGTATATAGTAGGCTTGTGTTGGTTGTCGCGCGATTATTGGTTCCGGGGAATGATACATTAAATGTGATTATATGAAATTAAATATTTATAACTACTTTCCATGTTGCCTCCTTTCCCAGCTGGACTTTCTATGATGTTTCAATTCCTATGAAATTCCTCGCAATCTCACTTTGTTGTTGTTTGTTTTTTTCAGGTTTGGCATAACGAGTTATCATGATCTCAGGTTGTTGTTGGAGCCTTCTTTAGGAGTAGACTACTATATTCTCATTTTTGGAACTCAGCATATTTTGACATGTTTTTATATTCTTGATTTATAACATGGTTGATTCGGTTGTGTTTTGATTTAAGATCCTTGGATTTGGTTTTCTCTTTCATGTTGATTGGATTGTGATTGAGACTCAATTTTGATGATTCATATATTTGGATTTTTATGTTATGCATTGGTTTGATAGACTTTGGAAGAAAAGACTTTCACTGTTATTTTGTTCTATTGTGTTACTTATCATATATATAACCGATTTGATACCATGTTTCTATTGTGCAACATTTGAAAATAAAAAATTTTATTTTTATTTGTATTTTTGGAAAATATTTTGAAAATATTTCAAAATAAAGCCTTGTGTGATTTCAAATAGTTCACGAGTTGCAGTAATTGAGGTTGTACGACAATGAGAATGTCATTTCTGGGATCAGGTCCTCTCAAGGTTTTATTTGTGAGTTGTGCATATGTGGAACGAGTGTTATAATGTGTTTACTCCAGTTTTTTTTGTTGGACAACATTGGTGGTAGAGAACTTTATATTTATTTTCAAAGCATAAAAAATTAGTCACCAGTGGACTTTTAGGTTTCCTTTGCCCGAGAGTTTCTACAAAGTGATTTTAGAGGTCTATCTTGATAGTTTTAAGGTTTAGTAACCCACGTTACCGTGTATGTGCATTTCTATATTTACCTATTGGGTTGGACTTGAGAAGCATAATGTATTCATTTACTCATGCATGCATATTGAACCACATGGCATAGTTAAATGGAATGCATAAGTAGAATCATGGATACTAAAGCATTTTAATGTAAATAATGTTATACTTTTTTCCAAATGTCTCTTCATTCCACTGGAACTACTTATAAATTAGTGACTCTCACATTAATAATTTTTTAATATCACTTGTTAAATTATTTTTCTACGATTCCCACTCGACAGTTTAATATTGTTGTTCTCCACATCGTTGATATTTCAATCACATCCCAAACATTCAATTATGGTTTACAACATAACCATAGAAGCACGTATCAATCAAATCAAATACACGAAATCAAATGTTGCCATGATTTAAGGAATTTCCCATCAATCATGCAGTTAAACATGCAAAAGATTCACTGATATCATGCATCATGTAAAAATAATTCAAATTTATTTAAAACGATGAGAATTAAATTAAAATTGTCCATTCATAGTTTTGTCTTCCCGATTTCCTTCTTGAATCTGATCTGGATTCCTGATCATCTCACTATGACCAACACATATAATCGCAATTTGATTCTTAATATTTTAAAAAAATCGTAATAATCTCATAATAATCAATCATAGATCCTCAAACCTGTCCTAAGAACTCAATAATCGTTCTTGGATTTAATTCGGGTAATTTTAGTATTTTTTCTTAATTTCTAGAAAATTATAATAATTTTTATACTAATCAAAACTTATCAAAACTATCAAAACTTGATATCATTGGATTCCTCATAATTTTCTCTATTTTCTAGAATATTTTCTATATTTTTCCTATTTTATTTTTATTTTTCTTAATTTTTTATTATTTTCTATCAATTTTCTAATTTTAGTCAAAGTCAATGCGACACGGCCATGTTTATAATAGATTTGGCCTGGTACCAACCCAAAATTGAATCGGAACCAAGCTTACCCATCTGACCCGAACTACGTGTCATTCATGTTGCCCCTAAATGGCATGGCACTCATTCCATTTGTGAGTGACATAACACACAAACGGCCTACAGACTACTTATCATTCGCAATTGTCTTTATCCTCTGGTTCTTGTGAACTAGAGGTAAACCCTAACGGCGATCTGCCAACCTAAGCTCCAACAACAACCATGAACTCCATAAAATGCTTCTAGAATCAGTTACGAACTAAACCCGACCATCAATTAGTGGTTTCATTCAAGATTTAAAAATCTATCAAGAATTCTATATCACTCAAAATTTGGAAGGTGCAAATGGTGGTACTCACTGGAGGAAGAAGCAAAATCATTGAGAAATGATGTCGACGAACTTGCGCAAGCAAGACGGAGAGGATGAGAATGGAACACGACTCTCCCTGAGGCTATATCTTAAATGCCTTGTTTTGATTTTCTTCCGGTTATAGGTGCCAAAAGCGGTGTGTCGGCAGGAACAAGACAAGTGCTAGACAAGGACAAGGGTCTCTCGATTATTCGACTGTACGACGCCATTCCAACTCTTGCTAGAATGGTGTCGTTCTGACCAGACCGACCCACCTCATCCCTTCAGGTCGAGAGTTATCAAAATGGCAGCACTTGCCGTGTTTTCACACTCTGCATATTTAATTTCTCTTTTTTTTTATAAATATTAAATAATAATTTTATAATAATATTATAATAATATTATAATAATATTATTATTTTTAATTTGTTAAAGCTTTATAAATTCATAACAAATACTCTATAAATTAGAAAAATACAATGATAAATGCTACAGGTTTCTTATAAACAGTAAAATTTAATTATCTTAAAAAATTATATTTTCTTTATTTACACAATTTACTAAAAATTAAAATACTCTATGATATTTATTAGATTGTAAATTGGTCAGTCCATAGCCCATGGGCCAAGGTATTAGGAAGTTATAGATGACGTAGAAACAGATAAGTATTTTTCTAATTACAAGACCTCACATCATTAGTCATAAGAAATTTATAAAAAAAATTTGGGTGTGTTTTTTGAGAAGTATTGTATTTATAACGGATTTTTGATGATTTTATGAAATTAATAGATTATATTTTTATTTATTATTATTATTATATATAAATTTCTTAATATTAAATTCTAAAGGTCAAAAGAACATGTTGGACTATCATTTTGATCAAAATGGGTCAAAACAATAGCTACGAGTATTCAACAATTCGAGTTGGTAATTACCAATCCTAACTTTGTCATAGAAAATTTTCCGACGGGAAATTTTTCCTAACCACCTTTTTCTCGATTTTTTCCCGACAAGTAACTTTCCTATTTCTTGACCGACCAAAACAAGGATCAGGTTGGGAAATGAATTTATCTCCAAAAATTTGAAACCAACTACTAACGGCGAATAAACACCGAACAAAGAGGACAAGAAGCCGGATAGGGAAAAGAGAAAAGAGGAAAGGGGCGAGGAGGAAAAAAACAGCCAGACAGGGGTCGTTGGAAGCAATAGGTGCGGAGGTGGGGGATTTTTCTTCTTTTTTTTTCTGTTGTCGAGTCGGAAATCGACCGACTCGACAATGTTGGTAAATTTTTCCCAATTACCAACTTGGGGAAAGAATTGAAAGATCCAATTTTCAGGAAGGGCACCTACTTCCTAACTAAAACCAGGTGGGTTAGGAAATTCTTGTCGGTCCAAAATAACTTGAACAGCCCTAACTATAGCAAGTTTTTTCATTTTGAAAGATAAGGCAAAACTTGTCGTTTCACTGTGAAATGACGTTGTTTTAACAAAGATAAAACCAACGCTGTCTATGATGAAACCTAACACGATATTGTTTCATCGTTAAACCCAATGCCTGGTCGTCTCTGCTGTTTTCAACCAGAATTATCACAGGATAAAACTGAATTTCTGGGTTTTGTACCCTACTATGTTAAAAGCAACAAAACCTCCCCCAAAACCTCCAACTTGAGCTCACGGGTCTCTCCTGAGCAGATTTGAGCATTTTTTAGCATTCCCACAGTTTGATTATAGGTAAGTTTTATTCTCGAAAATCTAGTTATTCTTCTGATTGATTTTCTCTCTTTTAAGTTGTTCGAAATTGTGTGAGTAGGTTCATTCTGGGTTAGGGATGAGTTAGAGGTGGTTTTTGTGAAGCTTTTGTGTGTGTTGGTGTAGATAAAAAATCTGGGATTTTCGCAAGTTCAGGCTGTTCAAAAGTTGAAGATGACCTCAGAAGACAGTCATCTGAGGTCCCACCGAGAGATGGGTTATGTAGTCGTGATCCTGAGCAACCTTTTGCCTGCATATGATGGTGAACTGTCATCTGCAGGCTGAGACAAGCATGAGTTCGAGCCTAAGGTTTGTCTGATGTGGCATCCGTTGTTGGGCCACATGGTGAGGGTAGGCAGGTTCAAAGTGACGACATGTATGCTTCTAGTAGGCTTAGATGATGACGGTGACTAATGGATAAGTGACACATAGCAGTGCCTGGTAGTGCCACATGGCATGTTGACTTTTTTACCAAATTTAAGAAGATAATTTAATTAGTTAAAAATTTGAGAATATAGTAGAAAATTAATGGGTAAAAACACATTGAGTAAAGGATATAGACGTGTGATTTTAAGCATCATTCTATAATCCGAGATGAGTTATTAAGAATTTAAATATGATTGTGTGTGTAGTGACAGGATCTTGAGAAATCGGTCTAGAACACCATTGACAGAAATGTAGAAATCAAAACCCAAGAGTGGATGAAAATTTTTATTTTTTAGAATATTGGTGCAAATCATTTCATACGGGCTATAAAAAGATAGTAAAATAAATAACCAAAATATTGTGTGTGTAATATAATAAGTATGCAAAAATTGTTGTGAATGTCTATTATACAATCTGTCTGTATTGCTATGCCATGTATGAATGGCTTGTATACTATTGAGAAGTGATTATTGAAGTGTTTGGTGCTGTATCGGGTTGTATTTAGGTGATCAGTTGGGAAAGACATTGAGTCAGCATAGGGTAACCTATACAATCCTTGAGAGCTCTCTGGGCATTATATGGATTTTCCAAAGACTAAAGTTGGAAGGAGAGATGATGCCTTCATAAAAGTGTTGTGTGTATATATATCAGGATACGTCGGATAGAAGGTATAGAATCATTATTTTAAGTATTATTATAGATTGAGACTTCTTTATTGAGAATTTAGATATAATTTTATGCTTAGGTGGATACATATAGTGGCAGGACCTCAAGGAACTGGTGTCAAGCTCAATTAGTGGATTAGTGGACTACGAAATTCGACTAGAAGGACCTTTCCTATTTGTTATTGGCATGATCATTTAAATGTGTATACTTAAATTACTGAATAAAAGAAACTGTGCACACTGATATGTCTATTGTTGTAATCCATGGTGAATGCAAGTTGCCTTGATATGCTGTGTTGTTGTACTATGTTATGAAGTGATTGAATGTGTGTCACACCTCGGAAACCAAAATTTTATGCTACAATCATCATAGGCCGCCACTATATATAGCACTATCATACTCACAGGAACATAAATAGTAAGCCTATAAGGCTAAAAGAGAGCAAATAATAGCGGAGATAATTATATAAATGATGGTTAGCATGTTTGGGTTGGAATATGAATGTAAGGACCCAAACCCAACCTATTAGGACCCTTACAACTGTAAAACCCAAACAAGCCCTCCCAAAGACAAATATGAATCCCACAAGGCTCTAATCATCCTAATTACATATTATTAAAGTTCATTCTTATGCTTTTAAAGGTTGGAGCATGATAACAATGGACAAACATTCTGATAACATACAGAGTGAATAAATCATCAGCGGAAATCTTTATAATTAACCAAAGGAACCATAGCACACAAGTCTCAAAGGAGTATCAAAATCCAGCAAGTAACCCTCAAGTATATTTTCGAAATAAGTAGGAAAAAGAGGAAACTATAGAACCAGAAAGTAGTCCAATCAAATTGCATATTCAGGGGTATATGCACAAGCAATCAACAAAGAAGGAGGTATGCGAATGTGATGCAATATCGTTCCACCGTGTAGCCTTAACCTCACACCTCCGTACCACTAATAGAAGATGTACCTAAGCCTGAAAAAGAGAAAACAACAACAGGTTGAGATTACAAAAATCTCAGTAGGATCATAACATCATAAGATCTGTAAAAATCTAAACAAACATCTCCCAATCAACATCAGATTCGCGTATACTACTAAAGAGCTATCATAGGGATGAGGCCAAAAGTAACAAGCTTCGGATGGACTAAGAACACTTCTGAAAACAAAAGTACAAAGGGAGGTAATTCATCATCTGATATGAACAATTGAAAGGTTATCTCCTTCCACCTTTATTGTCCAAGGCTTAGCTTTACAAAGGCTTAATGGTTAGCAAACAATCTAATAAAAAATCCTACTCATCTAGCCACACAAGGACAAAGCATCCAAGCCACACAAGGACAAGGGCATCCAAACCACACAAGGGCTCTAAAACCACACAAGGGCTCTAAAACCACACAAGGACAAGGCATCTAGCCACACAAGGATTATTGGGGATTGCCTCCCATGCAACTTCCATACTAGTAAGTACCTTTCCTCTCCCTAAGAGCATCAATGCTTATCCCGAATGACCACCAAAAAGGATCTTGACACACAATCAAGTACAAGCAAACATAAGCAAGTACAAGACATGATACCACAACAAGACATCCTCAATCATATCATAATAAAATCAGCATGTCAATTGCACATAACACAACTGAAATAGGCACAAACTACCTATCATATGGATTTGCAATTGCTTAAGGATTCTCAAACTAATCTGTAATCATTAACATTCATACTCTAAGCATACGAATACACAAAGAACATAAACCGAAACATCAATCAAGGAAAAAAGATCTTTGGAGAAACCGATGAGGTATAAATCTTACCTCTTTTGTCTTTGAAAAAGTAGCTATTCCTTTGCCTTCATCAATGGAACCAGAACCATCTATATAATCATAAAGCAAAGACAAATAAGCATCCTAGTTACTTACCAATTCCACTCACAAAAACTATCAGAAACCAGTGATTAGAAGCTGCTTGAACCATCCCCCTTGGATGTGTGATGTGATAGCCAAGAACTTAATAAGAATCAATCTGATTGTTCAACTCAATTCACCATGAAAATTTTGGCACCAAGTTAGGGAAATAGAGAAAATTTCTATTTCATATATAAGTAGGTTAAGGGTTGTAATTTCATGATAACAAGGAAGGATTAGGTGTCAATTACTCAAACGATTAAAAGGAACAAGATCAGAAACCAACAGGCAACCCAATTGACAAATTTTGGCAACAATAGGGAAAAAGAGTAGGGCATGTGGATTTCACATACTAAGAGGATAAAAAGGATAAATTCGTGATATTATAATAAGAATAGGTGCCAAACAATCATACAAAAAAGAGGAATGAAAAATAAAACCAATTGAAGAAAGAATCAAGGAATTTCAGAACCAATATTAAGAAAATTGTGGCAGCAATAAATTATAGGGAAGCACTAACCTTCTAATGATGAAACCAAGAAAAGAAGATGAAGGATGACAAGAGGTTTCCAACGAACTATTACTTGGAGAAATATGATAAAGGATGAAAGATTTCGGCTATGGTTAGTGTAGGGAGAATTTCGGCTACAATGAGGATTGGAAGGGAAGGTATCACGTGATAATTTAGGATGTTTTGGTGTGAAGACTTATGTGTGACCGGCTTGTATGTTTATAGGATTAATGAGATTAATTTTCCCTACTTTTAAAGCTAAATAATAGAAGATAATGTTTAGGATTTAATTCTGGAATTATCCGTTAAGAATAAGAGATATACCACTTAAGATAGAAATGAAATAAGGAAGAAATGAAATCAAAATGAGGATAGAACTTTCGATACCATTTCCGGCTACCACACATCCATTTCTTCAGGGGTAAAATGGTCATCTCAGCTTCACTGGTACCTAGACTTCTAGGACATCGTAAAGAAAGGATCGGAGTCTCATATCCTCCCCTCCTTACAAAATATTTTATCTTCGAAATTCAGCACAAGTACTTAAGAAAATAGGTAAGGAAATCTTGCACGCATCGTTTCCTCAGTCTCCCAAGATTGCTCCTCAACTTGGCCAGCGAGTAACCCTCAAGTATATTCTCAAAATAAGTAGGAAAAAGAGGGAACTAGAGAACTAGAAATTGGTCGAATCAAATTGTACATTTAGGGGTATATGCACAAGCAATCAACAAAGAAGGAGGTATGCGAATGTGATGCAATATCATCCCGTCATATAGCCTTGATCTCACACCTCAGTACCACTGACAGAAGATGAGCCTAAGCATGAAAGATGGGAAAAACAACTGGGTGAGATTACAAAGAAGGAGGTATGCGAATGTGATGCAATATCATCCCGTCATATAGCCTTGATCTCACACCTCAGTACCACTGACAGAAGATGAGCCTAAGCATGAAAGATGGGAAAAACAACTGGGTGAGATTACAAGAATCTCAGTAGGGTCACAATATCATAAGATCTGCAGAAATCTAAACAAACATCTCTCAATCAACATCTGATTCACCTATACTACTAAAGGGGTATCAAACAATTACAATAGGGATAAGGCCGAAAGTAACAAGCTTCGGGTGGACTAAGAACACTTCTGAAAATATAAGTACACAGGCAGGTAATTTATCATCTGATCTGAACAATTAAAAGCTATCCCTTTCCACCTGTGTTATCCAAGGTTTTCTTTGTAACGACCTCAATTCCTAACTATTAATAATTACTCCGATTAAGGTCATTACCGCCGTGAAGCCCAAATAAACCTAAATGACACCTAGGACCTATTTGAATCTCTCCAGGCTTATCATTAACTACCGATTTTTTTAGCTTGTTCATTTTATTGCTTATCAACAATTGGAGCATGATATTGGACACATGTTCTGGTAACATACGGAGTAAATAAAACATCAGCGGAAGTCTTAAATCAAATCATTGGGTTCATAACACACAAGTCCCATAGGGATCCAAATAAATGGCAAGAAATTCTTCATCAAGGTTCGGAAATAACAAGTAAAGAAGAGTGCTTAAAATAAACCAGAAAGTTTCCCAATCATTCATGTTATATGCGCAAGTAACAAGTATGCAAATGTGATGCGATATCGTCAAATTCCTGCAAATATCTCAAATGTAAATTTTAAGGTTAGTTCATCAAAATATAATCTTTTAAATCAAAATAGCTAGATAAATACAGCATAAAATATGTAAAGATATTGTGTTTATCACTTGGCATGGTAAAATTCTCATTAATTACAATAAATTTCACTAATAAAAAAAAATTCATTAAAACCATCCAATTCATACCATAAACCTATATCTGATCTTGAACTGTGGGCTAAGGCCCACTAATAGTAACGATCCTCAAATAGACTTCCCGGCTCAAACATCCTCCAATAATCTCACATGTCCATTCTCATGTATTAGAATTTTCAGGATGCAACACACACTAGATATCTTCAAACTAAACAATAATTTTTTGATGGTGTTTTCACTATTCATCAAGACAATCAAAGATTACCATATGCTTGTTGTCATATCCAAACTCTACCTCTAAAAAAATACAAAGAAATATGTGGGTCTTTTGTTGGTTATAATGGGGCTATGGTTGAAGATATCCATAATAATATGGTTGTAATGAATAGCAGATTCTTTCAAGATGAAGAAATCATTTTTCTTATAGATATTTTATTTACTAAAAATTAACTATATCATTAAATAATCTTAGAAAAATTTTAATAATTCAAATTATACATCCGAAAATTATTTAAAAATTTGCATAGCCTAATAAAACGATGAATGAGTCATGGTTCCACAATAACAATCTTTTTCTGATTTTTCAACCATTAAATACATTAACAGGAATAAAATTCTCATTAATCACAATAAATCTCATTAATAAAAAAAAACACTCATTAAAACCATATGATTCGCACCATAAACCTATATATGATTCGGAATTGTGGGCTAAGACCCACTAACATTGACGATGATCAACGGACTTCGTGGCCCAAACAACTCGATTTCTCAGGATCTCACATGTATATTCTGATGTGTCAGAATTTTTAAGATGCAATACACACACTTTGGATATCTTCAAGATGAAAATATTTATAAAATAATTTTAAGTTCCCATGAACTTGGAGTTGGTTTAAAATCAATTACAAACGAAATAATAATAATAGTATTGTAAATGGAAATATAATGTTAAAACGAAATAATCACAAACTGCTAGGAATTAGGTGTATATAGATATATATATATATATTAAATAGGTATATGGTTAAAACTCTGCCGTTTTTACTGTTATATTGTTTGATGATGAACCACTGCATATTATAACCAATTATAACAGTTGTGTGCTGCTGCATTGTCTCAACAATACTGCATGCAGATTGTTGTTGGGCTATTGTTAAGCTTATGATTCGTTAAAAACTTGTGGCATTCAACCTATTAATTTTATGTTACAAAACCAGAAATCGCTGTACGTTATGCATTGCAATATGTTATTTCTGGTGTGCGTGCTGCTGTCTCTATGTATAAATGCATACACGACCACGACCATGAGTCCCATACTAGAATCATCGGTATCACTCCCAACTCCCCTTCCTCATTGAAAAGTAAAACCCTCTTCTTGCCACATATACAAACCACCAATGGGGGAAGCTAAAGTACTCATCGTGGGCGCTGGTCCAGCAGGTCTGGCAGCATCTGCTTGCCTGAACAAGCTTGGCATCCCCAACATTGTCCTGGAAAGAGAGGATTGTTATGCCTCGCTGTGGAAGAAGAAGGCTTATGACTGCGTGAAGCTGCACCTTGCTAAGGAATATTGTGAACTTCCCCACATGCCTTTCCCTGCTGATGCACCCACATTCGTTCCCAAGGCTGGCTTCATCAGCTACCTGGACAACTACGTCTCCCGTTTTGGAATCAGCCCCCGATATCATAGGATTGCTGAGTCTGCGTCGTACAATGACAAGGATGGGAAATGGGATGTTAAAGTTAAAAACACAGACCTCAACGAATACGAGGTGTACGTGGCAAACTTTCTAGTAGTTGCAACGGGTGAGAATAGCGAGGGATTTATTCCCAAGGTTGATGGGCTAGAAAGTTTCGGAGGGGAATGCATGCATTCAAACATGTTCAGAAATGGCTCATCATTCCGCGGCAAAGATGTTCTTGTAGTAGGTGCCGGGAATTCAGGGATGGAAATAGCTTATAGCTTGTGTCTCTCCGGTGCCAAGACTTCCATTGTTTGTCGTAGTCCGGTAATATTTTCTCAGTTTTAAACACTTATATAATATATATATGTACATACATACCCAAATTCTAACACTCTCCCCTATATATATATATATCCACAACGCTTGTATAGGTACATATTCTTACCAAGGACATTGTGCATCTTGGCATGAACTTATTGAGTTTCCTTCCCTGCAATTTAGTGGACTCTATTGTTGTAAAGCTTGGGAGACTGAAGTTTGGAGATCTCTCTAAATACGGGCTTCAAACACCAGCACAAGGACCATTCCTTTTGAAATCAATAGCCGGCCGGTCCCCTACTATTGATGTTGGGACCGTAGACAAGATTAAAGCAAAACAAATCCAGGTATACATACATCATATATATATATATAGAGATGCATTAATTATTCGATCCAACGCTCAAGTCCTGAATTTTCTCAGCGATAATATTATATCTCTTCCTCCTATACTAAAAGTTTTATATATCGATCATTGGCAGGTACTTCCTTCGATCAAATGTGTTGGGAAAAACGAGATAGAGTTTAGCAATGGGAAGACCAGTAGATTTGATGCCATCATCTTCGCCACAGGCTACAAAAGTACTGTGAAACGTTGGCTTAAGGTATATATAGATATATATATTTAGGACCACTTACTGCTTTTTATCTCAAGTTCCATCACTAGTAGTAGTACAGCATAATAACCTTCCATGTTGTATGCATGTTTACAGGATGGGGAAGACCTCTTCGACTGTGAAAATGGAATGCCTAAAAAATGCCTCGCTGAACCTTGGAAAGGAAGGAATGGTCTTTACTGTACAGGATTTGCTAGCAAAGGACTGTTTGGCATTTCCAACGACGCCCGAAACATCGCCAAGGATATTAGTTCGCAGTATTTAAGAGATAGCTAGTCCATGTATTTCTTATCTATTGCAATGAGAGTGTACGTACTTATAATAACAATATTAATCAACCAGACAATAATAATATAACCATATATATTAATTTAATTATATGGTACCTCAACTGCTAAGCAAAATTGTATATTAACTAACTAATTTCATTCTCTTTTGCCAATGTAGTGTTGGCATAGTGGTTTACTTGTCTTTCCTTAATTCTAACATCTTTTTCAATACAAAGACTATCATAATATTAGTAGTGTTGAAAGCGGAATGCAGCAAGATTGGAATAGTATTTAATAATTAGTTCTCTTTGGCGGGCAATAGAAATGAGCTTATCACAATACTGATCTTTACAGTTTGGAGTGTGGGAAAATAATGTGTGGCGCTGGAATTTTATTTGGCGAAGGAATCTGTTTGTGTGGGAGGATGGTGAAGTCCGGAGATTGATGTCCCTCTTGGAGTCCTATGAGCCAAACCTGCGGGAGGAAGATATGGTGCACTGGGGAACACAGGGGGAGAGGTTCACAGTCCAATCTTGCTATCGATCACTGGTAGCGCTTTCAGCTGAAGTTTCCACTCAATCGATCCCCAATGTCTGGAGTAAACCGGGGGCACCCAAATGGCAGGCTTTGATGTGGTTAGCATGTTGGGGACGGCTCCCGGCAAAGGGGTATTTGAGGCGGATAGGCATCCTTCAATCGGCGGAGATCCTTTGTGAGGCCTGTGGCAATAGGGAAGAGGACACGAATCACATTCTCTTAGATTGTCGGATGGCGTGGGAGTGTTGGTCAATGGTATTCAAACACTGGGGTCTTCGCTGGGTCCAACCACGATCAGTGCTTGAATTGTTTCAACAATGGGGCGGCTTCCACATCCCTGTTCGTTATAGTGGCTTATGGTATACACAATTGTATTCTTGTGCCTGGAGCATTTGGCTAGCCCGCAATAACCGAGTCTTCAGAGGGGGTGAGAGCAGGGCGGATGAGATGTTCTATTCTGGCATGCGGCATGGGTTCTCTTGGGCCAAGACCAATCTGCTGGAGGTCTGTTTTGATAGCTTGACAGTCTTACCAACAGCTGACTTTGCTTTGGTGCTGGCTAGGTAGTTCTTCTGCCAGGTGACACTTCCGGATACTACATATCAGTTATAGTATCAGGAAGTTTCATTTTGAGTATCCTGGGAAATGTTTCATTTTGATCGTTCTGGATAATTTTACATGTTCTGGATATCTTGTACAGATTGTATATTCCTTTTCTTAATACACATCGATATTCATCAAAAAAAAAATACTGATCTTTAATCCTGTGTCCAATGATGATAAGGATGCTTAATCAATTATTCTTCTGATTTCCGTTTACATTTTACTTCTTCTGTGCATCGGATGTACTCTTCAACTCTGTCATCTTCTTCATGACTGTATCATTTTACATTGCTAATGCCCTTTTTGGATCCAATCCCAAGATTGCTAATGACATCCTGGCCAAGTCATTTCAATTGGAAAAGAATGTTGTTGAGCAACTCCAAAGGAAGTTCTAGATCTACCATGCCCTAAACAACATCAACACTGAACATGGAATCTATCATTCCCTACCTTGTTTGCTTGTATTGTTATTTCCTTGATTTTTTCTCAAATCTATTAGTCCCTGAGACTTTATTCTCAAATAAATTGTTTTCTGAAAAATAAATTTGACATTTTGAAAAGTTTGATATTTATATTTCTCAATCAACTAGTTGTGATGTAACTTATTAGCCAAGCTTTATTTCAATAATTTTTGGATGAAGTTTCTTATGATTTGGACCACCACTCTTCCACCAGTACTAAAAACAGATTTAGAAGCAACTGCAAATATCAGAATAAAATAATATTTTTAGTAAGTTTTAGTAATGTTGGATATTTGATCCCGTTTATCTTCCACCAATCCAATATATCAAAATCACTTGTCCTAGATAACACTTCATCTTCCAAATAAATTTCTTATCCACTCTTAGATACTATCTTAATTCTCTTTTTTCTTGTCATAAACAAATCAGATTCATTATCATTATGATTAGAACAATTAATGTTAATACTTTAAGTAAAAATCATCTCATTATCCTTGTCACCATTACATTTTTTCATCATTCTTTTGAAACATCTATATAGTCATTCTTTCTTACAATATCATAAATCTTGAATATATCACTATCGATTGCATTGCTTGTCGTTTTGACTATTATATAATATAATATAATATTATTTTAAGTAATAATAAAAATATTATTATTAATTACAAATAATGATTAAAAATAATAAATAATATATTCATCATAAAAATACCCTACAAATTACTATACACCCATTATAAACTCTATATAAATATTATGGTATAGTTAGATATGAAAATTATTTTTTTATAAATATATAACTTACTAAAAATAAATTTTTTTATTTTTATAATAGAAAAAATCATAATAAATCTAAATCCTTTCTCGAAAATTCTCTGAAAAATCAAAATCCATATAAACCACCGATAAACATATTTGAGGTCATCGGAACAGGTTCTTAAGTTAAACTAAGAAGGGTGGAAGGATCATTCGATATGATCATTATAGTTAAGAATTTTGGAATCTATAACCCGAGAGAGTCGATATTGTCATGTGGGTATAATTGTACCATCAATTGTGATAAAATGGTTAAAATTAGTGGATACAAGGATAAAGAAACTGCGATTGGATATCACATTTTAAATGAAAAATGAGACGATACGAAGTTGTTGGTTAAGTGATAATGTGATTGATGATGGAAATAAAGGTATGTAGTAGATACTGCAATTATGATCGTGAATTAGTATATGTGAGGTCCTTACGATAATCGTAATTTCAGTGTAAGTTTTGAGGACGAAACTTTTTGTAAGGAGGGAAGGATGTGAAGACTGAAAAATTTTGAGCTACTTGGGCCAGGAAGCCCATTCGAGGACTAACAAGATTCGTGGGCTTTAGCCCTTGAATCGGGATGATTTCAGATTTAGGAAGTGGAATGGGCTTATTTTTTAGGAAAATTTGTAATTTTCAGAATTTATCGGAAGAGTATTTTCAATTTTTATTACTTTTTAAAGAGATATTATGAGATTTTTTATTTTTATTAAATTAAGTATTTATAAAAAAAATAAAATTTTTTGTTTAATGGAATCCCCTATTTATAAAACATCCGTAAAAATTTTTGATGTATTTTTCAGAGGTTTATGTGGTTTATTATGAATTTTATACTAAATTTAAGAAATTAAGTAATATAATTAGTATTAATTACATACTATTATATTAATTATTAATATAATAGTGAAAACGATGGGCTACAGTGTCGTTTTGACTGGGGTTGGTCAAAACGGCTGCAGCCTGTGTCATTTTGACGAACGAGAGACTAGGGAGCGTCATTTCTTCTAAAATGATGCCGCATCGACAACAAGCCCATACAACACCTGCCGGTCCACTCTCACTGCTTGACCGAAATAAGCATGGGTTAAATCGGGATTTCTGAGATTTTTGTCCCAATGCATATCGAGCAAGAATTTTGCTCCCGAAGTCTTCCCCTCACTTTCACATACTCGCCCGTGTCATTTTGGGTTAATCCTAATGATGTTTTGGTTGGTTTTAGATAAAAATTTGTGCCCGGATGAGTGAGTCTAGATAACTAGAAATTTGGGCTAATCCCTTTCCCTACAACGTAAGCAGAAACTATGAGTGAGTCTAGATAATTAGAAATTTATATATAAAATCATTCATACCAAACACAAGGCTGAAAAGAGAGATATTCATGTAAATAGATGTAAAGGGCTCACAAAACAAAAATGACAAATACCAAATATGAAAAGAAAAAAATACCCCAGCAATCAAATCCAAGCATATGTATTCTAATGCTCCCTTTAAGGAGTCAAAACCAAGGAATAACATTTATGCGTCCAATTGACTAAGTAGAATGAAATAAAGAATATCAGAACGTAAGCCAATGACTTATGGGCCTTAAAATTGCATTATATGCCCAAACAAAAAAAAAGACTTGTTAAACTCAATTAATCCTTCTATAATATCCAAACCATATCATCCATCATAAACGACCCTAGGTTGTGAGTTATGACCCACTAAACATCAACAATACTTAAATGGGCTTATAGGCCTAAATATCAGAAAATTTATGGTCTGATATCCTACCTACTTTATAAAAAGTTTCATCCTATAATATAGTGTTCAAGTGTATTCACTTCATCTATTGTATTATAAGGATTCTATTGTATTATAAGGATTAAACTTACCATCACATAACATTGTATAATCAGAAATATGTGTCTAAAAAAATTATCTGAAGCTATATTCATAATGTTATAAACATCATGATCGCATATAAGTAGTTTATGTGAGAATCTATTCTTTCATACTTTCATTTCCTCGATTTGTGAATTTTTTGTGCATTTCATTTTCAAAAATTATATCATATGGTTTCATTGTATGTATAGCATGCATATTAAGGTTAAAATTTGCATGGAAATAGGTTGACATGGATTTTTAGTGAGAAATTACAAAAATACCCTTATAGTATTCATTATTGTCAATATTGAAGAGTTTAGTAGCAATTAAGATTTTGATCATTTGGTTGGTTAGAATTAGTATGGATAGTTAGACTTAGTGCCTGAGTAAATTTTTGAAACTTTACTGGATTCAATTAAGTAATATAACCTTTAGTCTATTTAATTACGACATATAAGGTAATATTAAGACATCTTAGGTAATTATATAATAAGTATGTTATAACATGCTATAACCTATAATTAATTTAACTTATAATCTTTCAAGTATGTTAGATTATAGTTAAATTAACTATAAAATATAAGAAAAATTGGATTTAATAAATAAAAAAAAAAAAGTTTAGGACAAGGTGGTTATATGTCAGTGTATAACATATAGTTTATTAAATCTAATTAAATAAATATGATGATTAATAAATAATCAACCATCAGCCTAAGATTAAAATAAATTTAACCTTATTAGTATTAGATTAAATTAGAGTATAAAACAAATAAAATATAACATAGGGTTAAAAATATAATTAATGAAAGATTAACAAGTATATAAACTTAAAAATTAAAGAAATTCAACCCTAAACCCCAAATTAAATCAGGCTAGCCCTCTCCCTTACTTTTTCTAGAAAATTATCTTCAAGAATTATATCTTCAACCTGCAAAAGACAAAAAAATCAAAGATTATCAAGTAATATAATCAAGCATAGGTGGAGGAGTGTGTGATTGCGTTATTGGTGAAGAAATCAAAGAACCCGTTGCTTCTCACTCAATAATAGCATAGAAAATCTCTAATTTAGAAAACAATTGCTCATCAAATTCTCATCACTATCATTAGACAAACACTTATAATGTGGATTTCTTTGCCAATGTCTAATAAAGACATCTTTGTAGATAAAAGTAGTGACAAGCATTAAATAGGTGAAAGTTCCATCTCATTCGATAATCCAAAACTAACTTCTTAGTAACTTTTCATTTTCATTAACCTCACTCAATCTTCAATTTCTTCAATACTTTTTGGAGTATCAATCTAATATGATATATTAGCTTGAATTCTCTCAGTTAATGCAACCTTTAATAACATCTAATTTATCTTGTGAGACCTTATAAATTTTGGGAGTGCTTAGGTCTAAAAGCCCACATGAGTTTTGTTGAGGTTTAATGTGCTTGGATCCAAATCTCAACATGAAGACTAGAAAATTTCGAGCTACTTGGGCTGGGAAGCCCATTCAAGGACTAATGAGATTAGTGGGCCTTAGCTCATGAATCGGGGTTGATTTTGGACTTAGGAAGTGGAATGAGCTTATTTTTTAGAAAAATTTATACTTTTTAGAATTTATCCTAATTATTTAATTATGATTAGAAAATCATAAAGGGAGTTCTATCAATGATTTTAGAATCTTAAGACCTATGGGATGTATTTAAGGTTGAATAAATTTTTGAAGAATTTTCGGAAGAGTATTTGTAATTTTTATGATTTTTAAAAGAGATATTATGAGGTTTTTATTTTTAGTAAAATATGTATTTGTAATAAAAATATGATTTTGAGTTTAATGGATTTCCCTATTTATAAGGGATCTGTGAAAAGTTTTAGTATATTTTTCAAAGATTTATGTGATTTATTATGAATTTTAAACTAAATTTAAGAAATTAAGTAATATAGTTAGTATTAATTATATAATATTATATTAATTATTAATATAATAGTCAAAACGACGTGCTATAGTGTCGTTTTGACCAGGGTTGGTCAAAACGACTGCAACCCATTCTATTTTGACGAACAAGGGACAAGGGAGCGTCGTTTCTTCTGAAACGATGCCGTGTCGACAACAAGCCTATATGATGTCGTTTGGACATCGGGACACCCGCCGGTCCACCTGTGTTGGACCACCACACTGCACTAGACCAAAATGCCCCGGATTTTATTTATTTCACATGCGACTGTCCCTCGTCGTAGACCTAGTATGTACACTTCTAGTCACTGAAAATGTATATACTGAGTCTACAATGCTGAAAAGAAATTCGATAACAGAAAAGAACATAAAGCGCAGTGGCATTTTAATGTACACTGGTGCTATCTAGGTAGTACTTGCCCATTTTATTGATATATTACATTCTAGGGGAAAACACACATATTTTTATGAAAAATCCAAACCCGACACTCAAACCTTATGCACAAGCAGATATTATACAAGACTCACGAAGAATACAAGACTCACGAAGAGAACAAGCACTGACTACACATATCACTATCATTCGATATCTTAAATAACTAACCGCATTACCAGATGAGATTTGAGCTGTCGAACAAGCCGCCTACAGGGGTCCTGTACACACCAGATCTAAGGATCTAGCAAGAAAACTTGCCAGGTGAGTGATCGAATTTAAATATCTCGAAACAATTGGGCAAGCATATCAAATATGTTAAAGAAATCAATACCGTAAGAAAATCAAATTGATGCAAAATATGCTCCACATGAAAAATTTTCTTAAAACATAATCATACAATTATACGAATTATGAAATTCAATCCTTAGTGACCACACAAACACACATTGGGCTGGCATGAGACTCATAGTCTTTCCGGGCCCTGGACAAGACTAGGATTTGTCAGTGGTAACCCTATTCATTGATATTTAGTCCTTTGACTTCTAAATCGACAGATTTATTACTATGAACAATAGTCTAAAGCCCACTTCTCTGGAAATGTTTGGTCGTTAGGTGATGGTAGCTTCACCTAAGCAATACCCATAACCTGCAAAGAATGGTTAATTTTTTAGCATTCATTATAATTAAATGCCATCCCACCTTATTCCTCGAAAAATGGATTTGGCGTCTCCAACACTGACACTGCATGCGCACTGTACTTAAAGACATACGACTCAGCGCAATAATGAACAACATAGCAAAACAATTATACACAATCGGGTTACAAGTTAATCCTACGATTCACATTTTATACGATATGAACTTTTAAAGAATTTAAAGGCTTAATTTACAAAATTGTAAATAAAACTATGCATCGTCACAAATACCAATCACTCACTAGTTTATGAAAGTTCTTCCTTAGGATTTGATTCTGGAGGGCTTTGAACTTGCCAATTTACTTCTACACCTAATAATCAAGAATTCATTTAAGAATTATTCACACACTATACTTATCCTCAATTCATACTTTTCTAAGTCATAATAGCTGTCTCACATGTAAATCATTCATCTAACGACAATCTCGATTTTTCGCCTTATTTTTCCTATTTTCTATTCAACTTTCACGATTTAATTAACCCATCAAATAACTTTAGATTTAATCAAACTTGGTACCATTGGATTCCTTTATTTTTTTAGTATTTTTCCTTTCATTTTCCTATTTTTCTTTGATTTTTCTTTAATTTTCCGGTTTTTCCATCAATTTTTCTTATTTTTCTGAAAATTCCTTTCAAGCCCACATGTGGCAGGATAGGTGCGTGCCAGCCCATTCCCGAACCTCTGAGATGTCAACTTGTGGCTCACCCGGAGCCTACCACAACTCGTCCGAACCTGTATACCCCAGGTATCAGACGACATGTCTTCTATATCTTAACTAAACTACAAGTCGTTTAATCTTGATTTGAGCTACATGTCGTTTCATTCTAATTTAGACTGACATGTCACCTAATATCTGTTTTGAAATACACATAGTTCAGCCATAAATTAAACGACATGCATTTCGTCAAGTCCCTAGACGACCTGTCGTTGGGGAAGCCATCGGACGATTTGTCGTCCGAGGTCATCTTCTTCCTCAGATCGCCTCCCCTTTCAGCAAACCCTAGCCGTCATATTTCTTTTTCCGATTTCATTAATCCATCCAATTAAACACTTCAATACATGCATCAATACCTAGTTCTAGTCTATACGAACTGATTACTACCATTATTGAACAATTTATTCAATTCTAACACTAACAATTCATGGGTATAAGGTGCCTGAGTTTTCCAGGCAAAAACGTACCCAAGACGCCGACAAACACTCAGTATTCTCTCATGCTCGCTTAGGAATCACTCGCCCTTGCCTTTTGCTGCTTCTCCTCACACTAGAATGCAGGTTTGAGGTTGGGAACACGTAGCCTCATCGCCGGATTTCTTCCAGTTATATGTGGGGAGAGGGAGGGGACGTGTGTGTACCACACACGTGTAGGGCTGGAGAAGGCCTTGACAGGTGACTAAGCTCGGGAACAAATACGACTTGATTTGGATTCAACGTAAAACAACGTCGTTCAACACATGGGATTAGGGTGGAAACCCTAATCTGCCCACACGTCAAAACGCCATAGCCTTCCGCATTTTGACCATTGATTTTTATTTCTTTTTTCTTTTCGTTTTTTTAAATATAATATGTATATATATATATATAATATTAATATATTCTAAAATTTATGAAAAATTTATATAAAATTCATTATAAATAGCATCTTAACTCCAAAAATTCCCAGAAAATTCCTAAAAGTCATAATATCAATCTTATAAATTAAGATTAATTTTCAAAGAATTATAGAATTTATAATTAATTTTATATCCTAAAATCAAAAGAAAATCCTTAAATATCAATATACGTCCTCGAAAAATTCCGAGAAATTCTTACATTGTCATACCTCCTTTCTGAACATATCTAGGTCCTTACTAAATCAAATTACGCACAAAACCTTCACAAAATTTATTTAGCAAAATTTTCACACTTAATACCTAAATTAATGCCCGTATAACAAAATTTTGAAATTAAAGAAGGTTCAAATCCTACTTCGGATTTCAAATTTCAATGGACTTTCAAAAAATACCAATAGTTGAATGTCAAAAGAATTAAAATTAGAAATTCTATAGGTTAAGGTTGAAATTATGAAAATATCCTCGATTTGGTTTGTTTACAAAACGTATAACAAGTTCATTCCCGTAAACCCAAATAGCTAGACGAGAGGGTTTCTCATCTCTTAAAACCCTTCCTTAACTAAAAACGGACCATGTCTCAATCCCAAATCCAACTATCCTTACTCTTCTCACTAGTTCAAAATTCTCGACTCTCACACCACCCTCACCGCTTGATCAGAATAAGTATGGATTAAATTAGGATTTTTGAGATTTTCATCCCAGTGTGTATCGAGCAAGAATTTTGCTCCCGAAGTCTTTCCCTCACTTCCACAAACTTGCCCGTGTCATTTTGAGCTAATCTTGATGATTTCTTGGTCGGTTTCAGATAAGAATTTGTGCCAGAAATCCAGGTACCTTTTTCCTCCTATTGCTCATTTTAGATAACAAAGATCGTTAGGTTTAAAATGGGATTAGATCTAAAATGTTTTAAGCCTCAATTTGATTTAGTTTTTATATAATATGACCATGTGTGTGAGGTGTATGGTATTTTCCAACTTTCGAGCCATTTTCCGGTTTGAACTACAGATGATAGCCACCGAACCTGAAGTTGAAGACAACCATGGACGACATGTGCTGGGTCGGGCAACAATTCCTAACCTATTATTAATTGCTCCTATTAGGACCCTTACCGCCATGAAACCCAAACAAGCCCGAACCAGGACCTATCTGAATCCCACAAGACCTATCCATCTAGTTTCGATTTTAGCATGTTAATTCCTTTAAGATTTTAAAGTTTGGAGCATGATATTGGACAAATATTTTGGTATCATACGGAGTGAATAAAACATCAGCGAAAGTCTTTAAATTTAATCAATGAATCTATAACACACAAGTCCCATAGGGATCCAAATAACCAACAGGTAAACCTCTAACATAATTCTGAAATAACAAGCAAAGGAGGAATCTTGAAAAACCAGAAAATAGTCCAATCAATGATCATGTTATATGTCCATGCAACCAAGGAGACAAGTATGCAAAAGTGATGCGATATTGCCCTGCCGTGCAGCCTTGATTCTCACACACTGGTACCACGAACAATGAATATACCTAAGCCTGAAAAATGGTGAAAACAACAGGATGAGATTAAAAGAATCTCAGTAGGGTCACAACATCATAAGATCTACAGAAATCTTAAACAAATATCTCCCAAACAACAGCAGATCATCCTTAGTCATCTAAGGGTATCACACAATTCAAGAATCAACCAAAAGGTTTAGGGCTAAAACTAAAGCTGAGGGCGGACTACAAACACTTCCAAAAATCAGAAATACACAAGCAGGAAAACACATCAAGTTACTGTCGGCATAAAGGGTAAGGTTAGCACATAAGCTAATCAGCACACAGGACAAGACATCTAGCCAGCACACAAGACAAGACATCTAGCCAGCACATAGGACTAGGCATCCTAACCAGCACATAGGATTAGGACATCTTGCCAGCACATGGGACAAAGCATCTAGCCATCACAAAGGACTAGGCATATAGCCAGCACACAGGACTAGGCATATAGCCAGCACACAAGACTAGGCATCCAGTGCGCGCAAGCTAGGGATTGCCACCCAAATAATTCCCATACCAGTAAGAGCCTCCCCTCTCCTAAGGAGCATCAACGCTTACCCCGAATGGCCACCGAAAAAGGATCCTGACACACAAACATGTACAAACACACACACGCAAGCACAAAGCACAATACCATAACAAGGTATCCTCAATCATGTCAGAACGCAATCAACATGTTCAATGCACACAAGACATGCAAATTAGTCACACATAACCTATCTCAAGGGTTTGGTATAGCCTAAGTAATTATATCTCAATCCGCAATTCATGTATACACCATACAATCAATTCGCATGCAATAATAACAAGAATGTGCATCGAAAACAACAAATAAACAACAAGGATCTCTGGTGAAACCGATGAGGCATAGATCCTACCTCTTTTGTCTCTGAACAAGAAGCTATTCCTTTACCTTTATTTAATAGTTCCGAACCATCTATAGCATTACAAGGCAAAGATAAAACCAAACTAAGCTTGTATACTCAATAACCAAGTAAATATCCTATTTCCTTACCAATTCCACTCACCAAACCTGTCAGAAACTAGTGATCAGAAGCAGCAGGTGCCTCCCCCTTGGATGTGTGATGTGATAGCCATGAACTTAACAAGATTCAACCTGAGTTATTATCCCAATTAACTATACATATTTCGACACTAAGCATAGGACACAAGACAAATTGTGATTTCATGCATACAAGGTGTAAGGTTGTGATTTAATGGTAACAAAGGAAGATTAGGTGTTTATAACTTGTACAATCAAAAGAAACAAAATCAGAATCCAATAGGTTAATCAATTGATCAAGATAAGCAATAATAAGGCAAGGGTAGGCATACTGATTTCATGTATAAAGTAGATTCAAAGGATAAATTCATGATTTTACAACATAAATGGATGCTAAACAATCATACGAACAAGAGGAGCAACAATAGAAATGAACTGAAGGCAGATTCACACAATTTTGAAACCTTGCTCGCCAAATTATGACCTAACTTACGAAAAATAAAAAATAACCTCCAGAAAAAAAAATCCCAAGATGGTTGGAAAGAGGACGGAAAGAGCTTTCCAACAAGCTATTTGCAAGAATCCGACAAATGATGAAAGAGTTATGCTATTTTGAAGTTCAAGTAGATTTCAGCAATCCCGCGAATTACGACCTAACTTTTGACAAAACAAACTAACCTTCAGACAAAAAAACCTAAGATTTTTGGAAAGAGGACAGAAAGATCTTTCCAACAAGCTATTAGTTGCAAGAATCCGACAAAAGATGAGAGAGTTATGCTTGTTTGAAGTTCAAGTAGATTTCGACAGCAATAGGGAGGTATAGGGTTTTTGTTTGGAAGAATTTTGTGTATTTTCTGTGTAAGGTTTAAGTGTGGCCAACTTTCTCATTATATATGGTGGTTATGGGATTAATTTTCTTACTTTAAAGACTATATTAAAATAAGATAATTATTAAAATTAAATTCAGTAATTATCCTTCCTTAATTTTAAGAATTTTATTTTCTATGGTAATTATCAACCAATAAAGAACCAAATTAAAGAGAATTAATACCAGAAATAGTTTCTAGACATTCCTTATCAATTTCAGCCATCACACATCCTTTTCTTCAGGGAAAATATGATCTTTTCATTTGCACTAGCTTCTGGACTTCTAGGACTCATAATTCGGGGTCTCACATGTAGGACCCAAGCCTTAAGCTCGGACAAACGTGGAATGTTTCTGTAGAGCCACATGTCACGTCCTTGCAGTTCTGGATAGTGGGCTATCAGCTCCTGGTACCGCCATGTGTAAGTTCAGAATTAGGTTCGGGTATAAGTCTGGCAACATCAGGCATTGCCACGTGTAGCCTTCTGATTAGTCCGAATTAAATAAATTCTGAAAAATAGGAAAAATAGCCAAAAAATATATAAAATTTAAGAAAAATAGTGGGAAAATGAGAAAAATTCAGGAAAAATTACAGAAAATACTAGATTTAATTTGGCGTCTAGAGATATCAAATTTTGATGAATTAGACTTGACTTGATAGGTCAATTATATCAAACAAGATTTAAAAAAATAAGAAAAAATAGAAAAATCACCCGGTAGGGTCTCAGGTCGATTGTCTGGAAGAAACACGTTGAGTTAAGGGGTTAGACGTATTATTTTATATGTTATTTTGACATGAGAATGGTTTATTAAGAATGTGGGATCATTGTGCATAGGTGGATTCCTGTAATGACAAGACTTTGAGGAATCACTTCGGAACGCCATCGACGGCTAGTTGGGCTTCGAAAACCCTTGAGAGGATGGACCTTTCAATCTAATTTCATATTTGCTGGCATGATTTATAAAGTTTTGATTAATATGAAGGAAATAAATGAAATCGTGCATGCATATGCATAATAAATAATGTGTCAAGCATGATAATTAGTTAGCATATATCGAGTAACATGATACAGTATGCAATGCATGGTTGTGCCGTACTATGATTGAGATGCATAAATATATCAGACGTATTTGGGAATTAACATCAGTATGAGGATGCATTGAGTTTGTACAGGATAACCTATGCAACCCTTGAGAGCTCTCCGGATCTGGTAGCATGACGTGAAGATGTCAAAATGAGATAATAAGGTTAGAATAGGTTTTTATTTATTTTATTGTTAGTTAAATTGTGAATTAGGATCCTGTAGTGTGAATGAATGATAAGATAAAATGAATGATAACGATAATAGAGTGCCACTGAAGAACTCCAGTCCCGTTCTTGGCTGGATAGACTGGAAGATATTGCCAAACCCAAATAACGGACGTGCATGCACTGAAGAGTCGTGCATTTGTTGCATATTATATGAATACGAATACGTGTGTTAAAGTATGAATTAATTAATTCATTAAATGCCAGTATATTTTCTCGGTGTATATTTAATTGTGCATGAAATACTTTGTTAGTCGTTCCCCATCCGCTCACCTGGAAGGATTCTTTCAGTATATTGGCATAAAATTCAGGGACGATTATTAGGAGCCCACTCCTAGGCATCACAAGAATTAAATGACGAATCAAATGGTTATTGACATGTGCAATCGAGGTAATGTCATGAACATCGTATTCATAGAATATTCTCCTAAAGTTTTTGAGTATGTTAGAACCAGCGTCATAAATTGATTCCTGGGCAGCATTTGTTAAATTGCCCATGAAACAAAGTAATCCTGGACAACATCGTGCTGTTTCATTAACTTCTATTGCAACTAATTCTCTTATTTCTTATCTTACTATCTCCGATTTATTCCTATACTACTAGCCTTGTAGGTTTATTATATGCATTATCGTGTGTTATGGTAGAGTATATAGTGGGCCTATGGTGGTTTTCGCGCAAAAATTTTCGAGTCCGAGATGTGACAACTTAAAATGGTAGCAGAGTATTGTTTAAGCATTATTCTCAGAAACTCATACATTTCTTATTTCCTAGTACTCTGCTACCACTCCTTCCTCACTTTTCTAGGTGACCACTTTTATGATGACTTTTACGATAACGGAACGTATTTCCTACTTTTGAAAATATTCTTGGTTATCGAGTAACTCTAAACACCACATGTTTCCTTTTTTTATTCTAGAAAATGTGTGAACCATTCATCTCTATCCTATGACATTGGATAATGGTGTTTAAAACATATAAACCCAACTTTACTTGATCTTTTAACTTGGTCTTAATATTTCAAAATCATTAAATCTTTTAACTATAAATTCTGAAAATTACAATTTTTTCTCAAAAATAGGCCCATTCCACTACCTAAGTCCGAAATCAACCCTACTCATTGGCTAAGACCCACTATTCTCGTTCGTCCTCGAATAGGCTTCCATAACGTCTTCGTGTGACATGTAGTCTATGTGTTGAGTCAGGCGATGTATCGCCTACATATGCAGGTGATATGTCGTCCATTTGAAGGTACAGATGTAGGACCCAAGCCTTAAGCTCGGGCGACGTGGCACATTACTATGGAGCCACGTGTCACGTCCTGGCAGTTCCGGAAAATGAGATGTCAACTCCTGTTTCCTCCATATATAGGTTCAGAATTAAGTTTGGGTGCAAGTCTGACAACATCAGGCGCTGCCATGTGTAATCTTCTGATTGGTCCTAATTAAATAAATTCAGAAAAATGGGGAAAATAGCCAGAAAATGTATAAAATTCGTGAAAATTAGTAGAAAAATAAGAATAATTCCAAAAAAATTACAGAAAATACTAAATTTAATTTGTAGTCTAGAGATATCAAATTTGAACAAGATTCGAAAAACTAAGGAAAAATTAAAAAATCACCGGGTAGGAACCCGGGTCGATTGTCGGGTAGAAACACATCGAATTAAGGAGTCAGACACATTATTTTATGTGTTATTATGATATGTGAATGGTTTACTGAGAATGTAGCATCGTTTTGCATAGGTGGATTCCTATAATAATAGGACTTTGAGGAATCAATCCGGAACGCCATCGACAGCTAGTTGGGCTTCGGAAACCCATGAGTAGATAGACTTTTTGATCTAATTGCATTTTTGTTGGCATGATTTATAAAATTGTGATTAATACGAAGGAAATAAATGAAATCATGCATGCATATACTTAATAAATAATGTGTCGAGCATAATAATTAGTTGGCATGCATCGAGTAGCATGATATGGTATAGAATTCATGGCTGTGTCATACTATGATTGAGAAGCATAAATATATGATGCGTATTTGGGAATTGACATCGGAATGAGGATGGACTAAGTCCTCATAGGGTAACCTATGCAACCCTTGAGAACTCTCCGGGTCTGGTAGCGTTGCGTTGAGACATCAAACACGAGGTAATATGGATGAAATGGTTTTTTACTTATTTTATTGTTAATTAAATTGTGAATTAGGATCCTATAGTGTGGGGATCGTTTAGGTGGAGCTACCATCACCTAATACCCCGGTATTGTCAATGGATTAGGCTAGGCATTAAATTGGACATGGATTTGTCTACTGCATGATTTGATAAGATAAAATGAATGATAGCAAGAATATAGTGCCACTGATGAACTCTAGTCTCATTCCTGGCCTGGATAGGCTGGAAGATATTGCTAAGCACAAATCATGGTCATGCATGCACTAAAGAGTCATGTATTTGCTGCATACTTTATGACTGCGAATACATGTGTTAAAATATGAATTGATTAATTCATTAAATGCTAGCATGTTTTCTTGACGTATGATTTGATTTCATGTGAAATACTTTGTTAGTCTTCCCCGTTCGCTCTCCTGGCAGGATTCTGTCAGTACATTGACATGAAATGCAAGGACGAAAATTAGGAGCTCGCTCCTAGGCATCACGAGAATGAAATACCGAATCAAACGGTTATCGACGTGTGCAATCGAGGTAATGTCATGAACATCGTATTCATAGCATTTTCCTCTAAAATGTTTGAGTATGTTAGAGCTAGCATCATAAATTGATTCTTGGGCAGCCTTTATTAAATTTCCCACGATACGATGTAATCCCGGACAACATCATGCTACTTTATTAAATTACGCTGCTAGTAGTTCTCTTATTTCTTATCTTACTACCTTCATTTTATTCCTATACCACTAGCCTTGTAGGTTTATTATATGTATTATCATGTGCTATGGTAGCATATGTAGTGGGCCTACGGTAGTTGTCGTGAAAATTTTTTGGAGTCCGGGGTGTGACACTCAAGGTTAAGTAGAATGTATTAAGATTTTATCCTTATCAACAATTAATTTTAATTTTTAGAATCTATTATAATTATTGAAGAATTATTTTTATTCATATATTCAATGATTGCAAAATATATGATAAGTTGTATTGATGATTTTGCAATTTTAAGACTTCAGATAGATCTAATGGAGGGTTTAGAAGATTATTGATTTTTTTGAAAATTTTCAGAAACATAATCTAAATTCTTATAATTTTTCTAAGATGTATTATAAGGTATTTAATTTTTAATAAATTTTTTACTTATGAGGAAAATAATTTCCATATTTTTTTTTTTTGCTTTCTTTTGGTTTCATTGATAGCATGCCCCGGAATCCACTAAGACGTAACAATCGCTGTATAGTTATTGTACAAACTTAGATGGTCATCCTAAGAGTATACAATAACCATACAAGGCGAGAACAAAACCAGTTTAAATTTTTGTTTTTCGTATTTAATTGCATGATGTGCCTCGAAAGCAATCCCAAGAACTAAGAAAACATATTGAAACAAACAAACATACAGAATTCACACCATCCGACACATGAATCAAAATCATGATTTAATTATTAACAAATTATGGGATACCAATTTACAATACATACAAACACGAAATGTCATATGCATCTGGTCCACAAGTATCAAATCTAAATCCTCGACCATACCTTGTATCACGTACTCGATAAGAGAGTCAGCGATTTGGGACGAAGCCGATCCTCTGGCTCTAACTCGAGAAAACCTATCAATCACTAGCATGGCAACCAGGTGAGTGGATGTTATCCTTTATGAGATCTTTTAAAACTATAACAAGATTTGTATTGTCACACCACGGACCTCAAACTTCAAAAGGTGACAAGCACCGTAGGCCCACTATACACACTGTTATCACATCCAGCAATGTAGTAAGCCTACAAGACTAGAAAGAAATAAATAGTCGAGTAGTAATAATATGAACAATCAATCATACAACAGCGAATTTATTTATCAACGGTGAGGTCTGAATACACTGGATAATATTATAAGATTTGGTAGCAAACCTGCCAGGTGAGCGGATGGAAAAACAAACATAATAATTCACCTGCAATCATGCTCTAGCATAGTGACATGCTGGCAAACATTCAATTGATGAGTCAAACACAAACAATCACAGTCAGTAGATGCAACAATCTCGAAACACTACATACAATCATGATCGTGACTAGGCCGGTAATAACTCTCAGCCCGTATAGATCCCGGGAATAGGCTGAGATTCGTCAATGGCACTTCTTGTGACTCCTCACCTCTTTTCTTTCTAGTTATCTCGTGTAATAATTTGGTATGTCCTGATCGGATGTGCATAACACTAGGCCCAGACCACTGGCAATGCCGGGAAAATAGGTGATGGTAGCTCCACCTATACAATCCCCACATTAGGAATTTCTGTCATACATTTAGTTAGCGGAATTACATAAATACCCCGTCTTCCTTATGACTCCCTCGGCAAGTCCATGCCTCACTACCATACTCAGAGAGCTCTCAAGAGTCACACGGGTTATCCCATGCTGCTACAATGCGTGATTCATCTCACAACTTCGGATGCAACTTGGTCCATCATCCACACTTCAATAATCCATTTGATATCAAGCATAACAATCCTAGGCACACAATGCATTCCATCATTTAACTATTGACATGTATCTCAATTAAACGCGCATATGATTTTATGCAGTTATTTCATTATATTATCACTCTTAGCACAATAATATGACCATACCAGAGGCTCAAGCAATTAATTAAAAGAATCTGTCCACTCATGGATTTTTTTACATTAAAAGTGCCCTCACTTGAGTCCTGGATCGATTCCTCAAGATTCTGCATTCATAGGCCTTCACCTACATATAACGGCACTTGATTATTAATCAATAATACTATAAGGCTATAAAGACATAAATTAATACTTTCAAACCCTCTACTAGATCGATTTTAGTCCTAAATCGAACTCAAGGTCAAATCGGGAAATTTTCCTAATTAATCCGAAACTTCTAGTATTTTTTTCACTAACCAATTCAACTCCAAATTCAATAAATTTGGTAGCATTAGACTTCAAATTAATTCTAGTATTTCTCATAATTTTTTCAGAAGTTTTCTTCTTCTTTTGCTATTTTTTCTGATTTTTCTACTATATTTATCTATTTTTGAAATTTTTGAAATTTTATTAAATCTGACCAATGACAGACCTCCAGTGTGGCACCACCAGGCAATGCCATGCCTGACTCTGAACCTGCCCGAGGCGGACACATATCCCAATCGGGATGTGCCATGCCTCATCCGAGCCTACCTTCACTCAGGTACTATATGTCTAATCCTCCTTCGAACTACATGTCATCTATAACCAAATCCAACTACCTATTGTCTGGAGGGAGCGCAGGCAACATGTCGCTCGAGGTCATGTTCAACCTTCAGACGACCTGCAATTTACCCCGAAAATCTTAATTTTTGAAACCCTAATTCCACCAACTCACAATAACACATCATCGAAACTATACTAAAACAATCACAAGAACATTTCGAGCTTATCACACCTAATAATCACTTTCTTTCATTAATAAAAATGAGTAAATCGAAGCTTAAGTCACCTGAATTCTGGGCATGAAACCTCACATAATTCCGGCCATGCAAAGGCCAGAATCGCCTCAAAGATATCCAAGTTACATTTGCACACACGAGGGGAAACTTTTGGAATGATTTTGCAAAACAATCGGGGCTAGAAAGGCTAGAGTTCACGTGTGGCCTTTTTCTGGCTTGCTCCGACCATGTGTGGGGTGGCTAAAGAATTAGCTGGTTACTCTCGCCACATATGGACCGGAGGACCCCTGTGGGTATGTCACCCGAGTAAAATACGACATTGTTTTTCATATTCTAGGGTTATACACGAGAAATCAAAATGACGGTCTGTGCTATTGTTTTGACCTTGGTCAAAACGACAAACATGCTTGTCGTTTTGAGCTTAACCTATTTAATATTTAAATATTAATAAAATAATAATAATATATTATTTATAAAATTTTAATAAAATTTTAAAAATTCATTAAAAATCAACCAATGCTCCAAAAAATACATCAAAAATATTTACTGAATCCTTATGAATAGTACTATCTATTGGTATCATCAAATTAATATTTTCATTTGTCCATAATTTTTTAAAAATTCAACCATCTCATCAAACAATATAAAAAAATCACGATAATTTGAATTTCAATTCCGAAAATTCTAAGAAAATTTACCAACCATCTAATACCATTTATGGACCTACCCATGGTCCTAAGTACTGACATCCATCAATACGATCATCACCTTACGTTTTCGATCATCAATTGAATAAAAACGATAAATCTTTGATAATTATAAAAAATTTTCAAAAATAAAATTGTTTGTCTAAATTATCAAAACCAACTGAGGGACCTATCATCGATTCGTAACTATGGCTAAAGCCCTTCAGTTCTCGTCAATTTCTGATTGAGCTTTTAGGCCCAAATGACTTGAAATTTTCAAGGTCTGACATTGTACCCTCATAAAAAATTTTGTCCTCGAAACTCGCTTATATAAATATTAACCCATACTAGTAATTTCTCTTCTTATCGCATAACACGACTTAAAATGCGATAACCAATCACATTCTTTTCTTCCTACCAATATACCATATCTCATCATCGCATAATTATTCACCTTATTATATAATCACAATATAACTTACAATGCATAATAACTTCAAATACACAAAATAGTTACTCTATAATTTGACTCGCAAGAGTTTTTTCCAAACTCATTTTCACTAATAATCTCAAACCACTCACATTAAATTCCCTTCAAAAATCTAACTATCAAGTATTATTTTCATCACCAAAAATAGCAATAAGGAATCTAACGACTCGATACAATCCAGCATATCGGATTAAACTCTTCATATATATCACTTATAAGCTATAACATAGCACACTCTTAAATTCCATGCATCATTTCCATCAACATAACCAAGTTTATCCTTAAAATTTCAAAATAGAAACGCAACACACAGTACTAATCCACAAATTAATCACCCTCTAACACTATTGTTCTGATAATCACACGTAACTATATCAACTTAACACTTGTAATCAAGAATGACATCATAATAATCGCCATCTTAACTATAATTGTGACACCTTGCCATAATCATCTCATCTTTTAACTCAACGTTAATCGACTTTTCATCACAACAGAGCCATAATTAACGACGAATATTGAAATCAGCATATCAAACTTATAACTTCAAGCTATATCTATCATATTCTAGCTGTAGTACTCAATTTCATCCTCATTTCTTTAATAATGCAGAAAAATAAATTTCTTAAGTCCGTATCATATCGGACTAAGCCTATTATAGTTCTTCCATAACAGCCCTGAATCCTTTGATTTGGTATAATAATAGCATAAGGCAACTTCAATTATTCCAAAACATGAGTAAAATACATACCTCATGTTGTTTATTTCCCTGAGTTGATCTATCCAGATAATAAATATAGTATCATATAGCATAATTTTGTTAATAGAGGCATAAGTGGAGTACTCGAATCAAAGAAATACTCCGAGAAAGAAAACATTGGTTATCAAATATAGTCAAGTACAAAGAATCATACTGACTCATGAAATGATTCTCTTTTATAATTTACTAGACTTCGCCAATAGATCCGTCACTAATACACCAAAGACAATAGACAACGACTAATTCGGAGTCAGTCTTCACCGAATCTCCAACCTTTTTCAAATTTTTGTCTCAGTATCAAATAAATGATCTTATTACATCTATCAACACTTCAAGAACAAAGGATACAAAAGTCACACCAATTGGGACTTGCCACACCTTGTCCAAGCCTTAGGCTCGGAACGGGCCTGCCTTCACCCGTATACTACATGTCGTCTGATTCCTCCTTCGAACTACTTGTCGTCTATAACCAAAGCCAACTACTTATTGTCTGGAGGGACCTCGAGTGAATGTCACCCAAGGTCATCATCAACCTCCAAATGACTTGCAAGTTACCCTGAAAACTCTAATTTTCAAAACCTTAATTCCACCAACACACAACAACACATCATCAAAACTATACTAAAACAATCACGAGATCATTTCGAGCTTAACACACCTAATAATCAATTGTTTTCATCAACAAAAATGAGTAAATTGACGCTTGAGTCACCCGAATTCCAGGCAAGAAACCTTACGTAATTCTCGTCATGCAAAGGCCAGATTTTCTTTAGAGATATCCAAGTTACATTTGCACACATGAGGGGAAACTTTTAGGACAATTTTGCGAAACAATCAGGGTTGGAAAGGCTAGGGTTCACACGTGGGTTTTTTTTCGGCTTGCTCCGACCACGTGTGGGGTGTCAGGAGAAACAGCTGGTTACTCTAGCCACGTGTGGATCGGAGGACCCCTGCGGGTGTGACTCACTCGAGTAAAATACGACATCATTTTTTACATTCTAGGATTATATAAGAGAAATGAAAACGACGACTTGTGCTCTCTTTTTCACCTTGGTCAAAACGACACACATGCCTGTCGTTTTGAGCTTAACTTATTAAATATTATAATATTTAAATATTAATAAAATAATAATAATATATTATTTATAAAATCATAGTCAAAATTTAAAAATTTATTAAAAATTAACCAATACTACGAAAAATACACCAACAATTTTTATGGAATCTTTATGAATATTACTATCCATTGGTATTATAAGATTAATATTTTTATTATTCCTTAATTTTCTAAAAATTCAACTATCTTATCGAAAAATGTAGAAAAATCACAATAAATCAAATTTCTATTCCAAAAATTCTGAAAAATTTACTAACCATCTAATACCATTTATAGACCTACCTATGGTTCTAAATACTGATATCCATTAATACAATCATCATCTTATGTTTCAATCATCAATCAAATAAAAATGATAAATCCTCGATAATTATAAAAATTTTCCAAAAATAAAATTTACCCTCTAACATCCTTCAATTCTTGTCGATTTCTGATTGAGCTTTGAGGCCCAAATGCCTCAAAATTTTTAGACTCTCACATATATTCATTCAATCGAACGACTTGGCAAACACAAAATTCTAAATCATGACCAAGGATCATTCAAACTCATTCATAACAAAGCATCAACGACAAATCATAGCAAAGTAAAGCCACATAAAATCGTAACATACAATGAAAGACCCCATCATTAGGGTCACAGTCAAGCAATGTCGGCAAACATCACACTCGTCATAAATAAACAGAGATCTTATAAATCTTGACACACAATCGATAGCCATTCTTGTAGATGGCTAATATAGTCAACCTTTATCGCAGGTTGATAATATAACCTCTCTCTCTCACTCTATACCGGGGTTTAAAATCACACACAGTAATCTAAACACATAGTAATCTGGGAACACAATATAATCTGAGGTAACACCCAGTAATCTGAAATGCTGGGGTGATCAATCCCACGATATGTTTATGCATTACACTTCCCTAAGGTTAGAGTATCGTTAGTCGACTAGTTCCATTATCACGACCCGGCCCCCGGACTCTCGGCCCAGCGGGCACGGACGTGTATGTGTGTGTGATGGATAACAACTGCAACGCTCAGTTGGGCTTATAACCACAGGACCCAAAAGATGCATCTTGTTACAAATGATACCATCACACAACACATATAAGCCCAAGACCTCCCCCGCTCCTTTCCGATGTGGGATTGAGTAACCTGACCCCCTATACGGGCTGGGTCTCACAATCTCCCCTCCTTATAGACCTCGTGTCCTCACGAGGGGAGCCCAAACGTAACTTCCTTGGGCCCAAACTCACAGGCCCAAATGTGAACACACAACATAGCCCAAGCCCACCCGGAAGAGGGAACAAGATCGGCTCCACTACCATTTATCAAGACCCAGCCCCCGGACCCTTGGCCCAACGGGCCCGGATGTGTATGTGCGTGTGATGGATAACAACTGCAACGCTCGGTTGGGCTTATAACCACATGGCCCAAAAGATGCATCTTGTTACAAATGATCCACTCACACAACACATATAAGCCCAAGACCTCTCATTTCCGATGTGGGATTGGGTAACCTGACCCCCCCTACGGGCTGGGTCTCACAATCTCCCATCCTTATAGACCTCGTGTCCTCACGAGGAGAGCACAAATGTAACTGAGTTGGGCTCAAACTCACGGAATCAAACGTGAACACACATCACGGCTCAAGCCCACCAGGAAAAGGGAACGAGATCGCCTCCGCTACTATTTGTCACGACCTGGCTCCCGAACTCTCGGCCCAACGGGCCCAGAGGTATATGTACGTATGATGGATCACAACTGCAATGCTCAGTTGGGTTTATAACCACAAGACCCAAAAGATGCATCTTGTTACAAATGATACCATCACACAACACATATAAGCCTAAGACCTCCCCCGCTCTTTTCCGATGTGGGATTGGATAACCTGACCCCCCCTACGGGATGGGTCTCACAATCTCCCCTCTTTATAGACCTTGTGTCCTCACGAGGGGAGCCCAAACGTAACTGCCTTGGACCTAAACTCACAGACCCAAACGTGAACACACAACACAGCCCAAGCCCACCCGGAAGAGGGAACGAGATCGGCTCCACTACCATTTGTCAAGACTCGACTCCCGGACCATTGGCCCAGTGGGCCCGGATATGTATGTGCGTGTGATGGATCACAACTGCAATGCTCGGTTGGGCTTATAACCACATGGCCCAAAAGATGCATCTTGTTACAAATAATCCACTCACACAACACATATAAGCTCAAGACCTCGCTCTTTTCCGATATGGGATTGGGTAACCTGACCCCCCTTACGGGCTGGGTCTCACATCCATAGCCGTTATTTCTTTTATTCGACTAGGGTTAATATCGCCATCTACTATGTATATTTCATGTATATCAACCTTTATTGCAGGTTGATATTGAAAATCCATTATTATATATTAATAATATAATAAATCAAAATGGCAGGCCACTATGTCGTCTTGACCAGGGCTGGTTAAAACGGTAGCAATCCATGCCATTTTGACAAAGTGGGGAAAAGGGAGGTATTGATTTGTCCGAAATGACATTGTTGAGAAGAAATCCAATTCGATGTTATTTTGACGTCAGATTCCTCACTGGTGCAACCCACCGCCTTTAATCGGAAATGGTAAAGTTAAAATTGAATTTTGTAAGTTGATTCCCATTCACTCCCAAGGCACAAAAACAGCAAGAAGGCTTCCGCTCCCATTTCTGTGTCCTCTCCGACTAATCTCGTAAAAAATCTAGTATTGCCATTGTCAAATTTCATCTCAGAAATCTTGGTCTTCTCTCCTTTGATTTGTCTGTTTTAGTTGTTTAAATCCATTAAGTTTTATATGGTTAGATTCAGGATGTTTTAAGCTTCATTTGATATAGTTTTTATGAGGTATGTTCATGTATTTAACATTTTGGGTTGTTGGGATATTTTCCAATGAGTTACAGATGATCCTTCGACCAGAATAAGATTAAGACGAACTCGGATGACATGTCATCCGAGGCATCTTCGTGTGATGCGTCGTCTGAGTGTCGGGGTAGGCAACTTGTTGTTCTTTGAAGTGAAATACTAGGTTTGGTCCGAGCTTGAGGCTTGGACCAGACATGGCTTGCACAAGAGAAACCACGTGTCATGATTTGGCAGCTTCGGATAGTGGGCTGTCAGCAACTGGCACTGCCAGGTGGTGCAAACTGATTGGTCGATTTATTTAATTTTCAAAAATTATTAAAAACATATAAGATTCAGAAAAAAATAGTTAAAAATTGAGAGAATCTAGTAGTACGAAGATTGTAAGATTTGGAGTTGATTTGATAGGTCAATTAATTATAACAAGATTCAAAAAAA
This sequence comes from Passiflora organensis, assembly GCA_019739055.1. Taxonomy (NCBI): domain Eukaryota; kingdom Viridiplantae; phylum Streptophyta; class Magnoliopsida; order Malpighiales; family Passifloraceae; genus Passiflora; species Passiflora organensis. The sequence continues at coordinate 958,027 of JAEPBF010000139.1, read as the reverse complement.
TAAGGAAGAACAGGAAAAATATCTCGTTTGGTCTCAAGTTGGTTCTAGGGTAGAAATATATCAGATTAATTTATATGTTATCTTGTGTGTTAATATTCAATTTAGTATGAATTATTAAGAATTTGGAGATGGCTAGTGGATACCTATAGTGGTATGATCTTGAGAAGTCGATCCAGACCGCTATCGACGGATATTTTGAGCATTAAAACCCATGAGTGGATGGATCCTTCTTCTTATTTTCTTAATTTCTTGCATGTGTAATAAAATATAGTTAATGAGAGATAATTAAATAAGAATCATGTATATGTGTGCCCGAGAATTGCTATGATATGCCTGTGAATTATTGTGATACTAATGATTACTGGAATAGTATAGACTGTTTATTATGCTATCTTGTGAACGGTATGAATGTGCTTTGCTGTGATTAGATTATTGGCATATATAAAATGCATTGGGAACATTCAGGATATGATATTGGCATGTACTAAGTCTATATGGGGTAACCTATGCAACCCTTGAGAGCTCTTCATGTCCATTAGTATGGCGTGAATACAAAAAATAAAAAAGGTAATAAGGACGAAAATGAATTTTTATTTATTATATTAAGTTTTGAATATTATGAATTAGGATCTTGCAGAGTGGGGATCAATTAGGTAGAGCTATCATCTCCTAATGTCCTGGCATTGTCAGTGGATTGTGCTAGGAAACTGTTTTGAATAGATTTGTCAATTGCATGAATTAATAAGATAAACTAAAAGAGAATGAAAATAGAATACCATGGATGAACTCCAACCCTATCCCTAGTCTGGATAGACTAGAAGATACTGGCCGCCCAAATCACAGTCATGTGTGCTCTGAAGAGTCGTGCTTGCGCATATTATATGATTGTGATTGTCTAAATTATTTTGGGAGTATGACAAAGGCATTGTGTGTGATTGTATGCCTTAATGAATTAATTTGTGAATGGATACAATTTTTGCATGCCAACATTTCTGTTACTTTAAGCAATGAATGCCTGAGAAATAGTATGCATGTTTTTCTCTTCCTCTCACTTGGCAATGTTTTGCCAGAATATTTGTATTAAATGTATGAATGATAATTTGGATCTCACTTCTAGGTACTATGAGGAAAGAATAAAGGACTTGGTACATTTGAGGTAACATTTATAAGTATTTTATTTATGATATTTTCTCTTGTATTTGTTTGCATAAGATTGGAGTATGATACTAAATCAAATCCTAGGTTGTTATGTTAAGAGTCTTTTTGTTTTGGGATGCCATCCGGCACAACATCATGATCTTTAATCTGTTTCACTGTGCATACTTAATAATCTTGGAATGACAAATTCTTCTCTGCTTAGGTTTTGTACCACTAATCTTGTAAGTTTGTTATATGCATTTTCGTGTAATGTGGTAGGTATATAGTAGGCTTATGTTGGTTGTCGCGCGATTATTGGTTCCGGGGAATGATACATTAAATGTGATTATATGAAATTAAATATTTATAACTACTTTCCATGTTGCCTCCTTTCCCAGCTGGACTTTCTATGATGTTTCAATTCCTATGAAATTCCTCGCAATCTCACTTTGTTGTTGTTTGTTTTTTTCAGGTTTGGCATAACGAGTTATCATGATCTCAGGTTGTTGTTGGAGTCTTCTTTAGGAGTAGACTATTATATTCTCATTTTGGGAACTCGGCATATTTTGACATGTTTTTATATTCTTGATTTATAACATGGTTGATTCGGTTGTGTTTTGATTTAAGATCCTTGGATTTGGTTTTCTCTTTCATGTTGATTGGAATGTGATTGAGACTCAATTTTGATGATTCATATATTTGGATTTTTATGTTATACCTTGGTTTGATAGACTTTGGAAGAAAAGACTTTCACTGTTATTTTGTTCTATCGTGTTACTTATCATATATATAACCGATTTGATACCATGTTTCTATTGTGCAACATTTGAAAATAAAAAATTTTATTTTTATTTGTATTTTTGAAAAATATTTTGAAAATATTTCATAATAAAGCCTTGTGTGATTTCAAATGGTTCACGAGTTGCAGTAATTGAGGTTGTACGACAATGAGACTGTCATTTCTGGGATCAGGTCCTCTCAAGGTTTTATTTGTGAGTTGTGCATATGTGGAACGAGTGTTATAATGTGTTTACTCCAGTCGTTTTTGTTGGACAACATTGGTGGTAGAGAACTTTATATTTATTTTCAAAGCATATAAAATTAGTCACCAGTGGACTTTTAGGTTTCCTTTGCCCGAGAGTTTCCATAAAGTGATTTTAGAGGTCTATCTTGATAGTTTTAAGGTTTAGTAACCCACGTTACCGTGTATGTGCATTTCTATATTTACCTATTGGGTTGGACTTGAGAAGCATAATGTATTCATTTACTCATGCATGCATATTGAACCACATGGCATAGTTAAATGGAATGCATAAGTAGAATCATGGATACTAAAGCATTTTAATGTAAATTATGTTATACTTTTTTCCATATGTCTCTTCATTCCACTGGAACTACTTATAAATTAGTGACTCTCACATTAATGATTTTTTAATATCACTTGTTAAATTATTTTTCTACGATTCCCACTCGACAGTTTAATATTGTTGTTCTCCACATCGTTGATATTTCAATCACATCCCAAACATTCAATTATAGTTTACAATATAACCATAGAAGCACGTATCAATCAAATCAAATACACGAAATCAAATGTTGCCATGATTTAAGGAATTTCCCATCAATCATGCAGTTAAACATGCAAAAGATTCACTGATATCATGCATCATGTAAAAATAATTCAAATTCATTTAAAACGATGAGAATTAAATTAAAATTGTCCACTCATAGTTTTGTCTTCCCGATTTCCTTCTTGAATCTGATCTGGATTCCTGATCATCTCACTATGACCAACACATATAATCGCAATTTGATTCTTAATATTATAAAAAAATCATAATAATCTCATAATAATCAATCATAGATCCTCAAACCTGTCCTAAGAACTCAATGATCGTTCTTGGATTTAATTCGGGTAATTTTCGTATTTTTTCTTAATTTCTAGAAAATTATAATAATTTTTATACCAATCAAAACTCATCAAAACTATCAAAACTTTATATCATTGGATTCCTCATAATTTTCTCTATTTTCTAGAATATTTTCTATATTTTTCCTAATTTATTTTTATTTTCCTTGATTTTTTATTATTTTCTGTCAATTTTCTAATTTTGGTCAAAGTCAATGCTACACGGCCATGTTTATAATAGATTTGGCCTGGTACCAACCCAGAATTGAATCGGAACCAAGCTTACCCAATTGACCCGAACTACGTGTCATTCATGTTGCCCCTAAATGGCATGGCACTCATTCCATTTGTGAGTGACATGTCACACAAACGGCCTGCAGACGACTTATCATTCGCAATTGTCTTTATCCTCTGGTTCTTGTGAACTAGAGGTAAACCCTAACGGCGATCTGCCAACCTAAGCTCCAACAAAAACCATGAACTCCATAAAATGCTTCTAGAATCAGTTACGAACTAAACCCGACCATCAATTAGTGGTTTCATTCAAGATTTAAAAATCTATCTAGAATTCTATATCACTCAAAATTTGGAAGGTGCAAATGGTGATACTCACTGGAGGAAGAAGCAAAATCATTGAGAAATGATGTCGACGAACTTGCGCAAGCAAGACGGAGAGGATGAGAATGGAACACGACTCTCCCTGAGGCTATATCTTGAATGCCTTGTTTTGATTTTCTTCCGGGTATAGGTGCCAAAAGCGGTGTGTCGGCAGGAACAAGACAAGTGCTAGACAAGGACAAGGGTCTCTCGATTATTCGACTGTACGACGCCATTCCAACTCTTGCTAGAATGGTGTCGTTCCGACCAGACCGACCCACCTCATCCCTTCAGGTCGAGAGTTATCAAAATGGCAGCACTTGCCGTGTTTTCACCCTCTGCATATTTAATTTCTCTTTTTTTATAAATAATAATATTATAATAATATTATTATTTTTAATTTGTTAAAGCTTTATAAATTCATAACAAATACTCTATAAATTAGAAAAATACAACGATAAATGCTACAGGTTTCTTATAAACAGTAAAATTTAATTATCTTAAAAAATTATATTTTTTTTATTTACACAATTTACTAAAAATTAAAATACTCTATGATATTTATTAGATCGTAAATTGGTCAGCCCATAACCCATAGGCCAAGGTATTAGGAAGTTATAGATGACGTAGAAACAGATAAGTATTTTTCTAATTACAAGACCTCACATCATTAGTCATAAGAAATTTATAAAAAGATTTTGGGTGTGTTTTTTGAGAAGTATTGTATTTATAACGGATTTTTGATGATTTTATGAAATTAATAAATAATATTTTTATTTATTATTATTATTATATATAAATTTCTTAATATTAAATTCTAAAGATCAAAACAACATGTTGGATATCATTTTGATCAAAATGGGTCAAAACAATAGCTACGACTATTCAACAATTCGAGTTGGTAATTACCAATCCTAACTTTGTCATAGAAAATTTTCCGACGGGAAATTTTTCCTAACCACCCTTTTCTCGATTTTTTCTCGACAAGTAACTTTCCTATTTCTTGACCGACCAAAGCAAGGATTAGGTTGGGAAATGAATTTATCTCCAAAAATTTGAAACCAACTACTAACGGCGAATAAACACCGAACAAAGAGGACAAGAAGCCGGATAGGGAAAAGAGAAAAGAGGAAAGGGACGAGGAGGAAAAAAACCGCCAGACAGGGGTCGTTGGAAACAATAGGTGCGGAGGTGGGGGATTTTTCTTCTTTTTTTTTCTGTTGTCGAGTCGGAAATCGACCGACTCGACAATGTTGGTAAATTTTTCGCAATTACCAACTTGGGGAAAGAATTGAAAGATCCAATTTTCAGGAAGGGCACCTACTTCCTAACTAAAACCAGGTGGGTTAGGAAATTCTTGTCGGTCCAAAATAACTTGAACAGCCCTAACTATAGCAAGTTTTATCATTTTGAAAGACAAGGCAAAACTTGTCGTTTCACTGTGAAATGACGTTGTTTTAACAAAGATAAAACCAACGCTGTCTATGATGAAACCTAACACGATGTTGTTTCATCGTTAAACCCAATGCCTGGTCGTCTCTGTTGTTTTCAACCAGAATTATCACAGGATAAAACTGAATTTCTGGGTTTTGTACCCTACTATGTTAAAAGCAACAAAACCTCCCCAAAAACCTCCAACTTGAGCTCACGGGTCTCTCCTGAGCAGATTTGAGCATTTTCTAGCATTCCCACAGTTTGATTATAGGTAAGTTTTATTCTCGAAAATCTAGTTATTCTTCTGATTGATTTTCTCTCTTTTAAGTTGTTCGAAATTGTGTGAGTAGGTTCATTCTGGGTTAGGGATGAGTTAGAGGTGGTTTTTGTGAAGCTTTTGTGTGTGTTGGTGTAGATAAAAAATCTGGGATTTTCGCAAGTTCAGGCTGTTCAAAAGTTGAAGATGACCTCAGAAGATAGTCATCTGAGGTCCCACCGAGAGATGGGTTATATAGTCGTGATCCTGAGCAACCTTTTGCCTGCATATGATGGTGAACTGTCATCTGCAGGCTGAGACAAGCATGAGTTCGAGCCTAAGGTTTGTGTGATGTGGCATCCGTGGTTGGGCCACATGGTGAGGGTAGGCAGGTTCAAAGTGACGACGTGTATGCTTCTAGTAGGCTTAGATGATGACGGTGACTAATGGATAAGTGACACATAGTAGTGCCTGGTAGTGCCACATGGCATGTTGACTTTTTTACCAAATTTAAGAAGATAATTTAATTAGTTAAAAATTTGAGAATATAGTAGAAAATTAATGGGTAAAAACACATTGAGTAAAGGATATAGACGTGTGATTTTAAGCATCATTCTATAATCCGAGATGAGTTATTAAGAATTTAAATATGATTGTGTGTGTAGTGACAGGATCTTGAGAAATCGGTCTAGAACACCATTGACAGAAATGTAGAAATCAAAACCCAAGAGTGGATGAAAATTTTTATTTTTTAGAATATTGGTACATATCATTTCATACGGGCTATAAAAAGATAGTAAAATAAATAACCAAAATGTTGTGTGTGTAATATAATAAGTATGCAAAAATTGTTGTTAATGTCTATTATACAATCTGTCTGTATTGCTATGCCATGTATGAATGGCTTGTATACTATTGAGAAGTGATTATTGAAGTGTTTGGTGCTGTATCGGGTTGTATTTAGGTGATCAGTTGGGAAAGACATTGAGTCAGCATAGGGTAACCTATACAATCCTTGAGAGCTCTCTGGGCATTATATGGATTTTCCAAAGACTAAAGTTGGAAGGAGAGATGATGCCTTCGTAAAAGTGTTGTGTGTATGTATATCAGGATACATCGGATAGAAGGTATAGAATCATTATTTTATGTATTATTATAGATTGAGACTTCTTTATTGAGAATTTGGATATAATTTTATGCTTAGGTGGATACATATAGTTGCAGGACCTCAAGGAATTGGTGTCAAGCTCAATTAGCGGATTAGTGGACTACGAAATTCGACTAGCAGGACCTTTCCTATTTGTTATTGGCATGATCATTTAAATGTGTATACTTAAATTACTGAATAAAAGAAACTGTGCACACTGATATGTCTATTGTTGTAATCCATGGTGAATGCAAGTTGCCTTGATATGCTGTGTTGTTGTACTATGTTATGAAGTGATTGAATGTGTGTCACACCTCGGAAACCAAAATTTTATGCTACAATCATCATAGGCCGCCACTATATATAGCACTATCATACTCACAGGAACATAAATAGTAAGCCTATAAGGCTAAAAGGGAGCAAATAATAGCGGAGATAATTATATAAATGATCATCAAAGGAACATACACAGTGGTGTTGAATGAAAAATACAATGTTATTTTGGGTGACATCGAAGTGTATTTATTAGAACTTTGTCACACAACCATTTGTATGATTTACAAACTTGTTTATCTTAATGGTTTTCTGATTACAAAATGACATGCATGTAGACTAGGGGAAATACACATCATGTACATAATATACTAGAAACCATAAGGAAGCTGTAACCTCGACTTGCGCTAGAATTTGATTGTCTGAATGTCTATTTGGAGGGAAGCCATGATCATATCCAATCATATCCAATCCTGTTCAATTACAAATCCAAAGATCTGGCAGGAGTCTATAGGTGAGCAGACGGAAAAAGCATATATAATAAATACATGCATACACATAAAATAGTACTAGGCACGCAGACACACAAGTGCAATAACAGGCCACAGTTAGCACGTATAATGAATTCTTGCACAACAAGACCGTGACTGGGCTTGGCAGTAACTCTCAATCCTGCCGGTACCAGGACTAGGAGTGGAATTTGTTATACTAAAGTACATTCATGCAATTTATTCATCATACTTTAACATGGCATACCAGGACTCAATCCTGTCGGTACCAGGACTAGGAGTGGAATTTGTTATAGCAAAGTTCCGTCCACTCATGGGTTTTGAAGCCCACACATCCGTCAATAATGATTCAGACCGATTCCTCGAGGTTCTACAACTATAAGTATCCACCTATGCACAATAATATCCATATTCTTTAAGAACCACACATAATTCACAATAATACATAAAACCACGCGCTTATACTCTTTATCTGACGCAATTCTAACCCTGAGTGAATTTGAAACCAAACCGCGCCTATACATAAAATCACATGTCTATACTCTTTTTTCATATTTTTCTGAAACTTGTATGATGGTGACACCCAAATTCCTAGTTTCATAAAAAAAATTTCCATGTTTTGGATGCATTAACCATATGTTTGAACTCCTAAGCATGTTGGTTGCCTGTTTATGCATATTGGGAGCATATGTGACGTGATGATTGTACCTATGCAATTGATTGAGCTTGGATCCCTTTGATTTGTGAGTTTTGTGACTTGGGAGTTGTTTTGAGTTGCCGAGAAACCTTTGAGAGGGTTCCCGAGGGTTTGAGAAAGTTTGGGGGTTGTTTCGTGTGAATTTCGAGGTACATAGCTCGTTCAGGATGAGTACAAACCCATGTCCTCTTCCAGTAGCCCGTGTACTGTTCTGGACAGAACAGTACACGACCAGTGCAGGAGAGTACATGGTCGTGTAGTAAGGCCGTATGCATTTACACGCCCGTATACTAAGGCCATGTACTTGTACAAGTTCTAAAAAGTACACGGTTGTGCACTTCACTCAGTGTACTTTTACAGCCCCTATTTCCAGAACCACAAGCCCATGTGTCATTACCTACGGGCCCCATACCTTTCCCATAGCCTATATACCCTATTTTGACACCCCCAAACCTATCCTAAATCTATCAAACACCATATGAACATCAATACATGTTAATCATCCTTTGATGAGTGTCTTTAGGTGTTTCTTTGTTTTTCATGCATTATGGGTTTTTTATGTAAAAGCTATATATATGTGTTCTTAGGAACAACTTGGAATTGACGGTTAATGTTTGGCTAAGCAAAGTAAGTATATGGAATTCCAGCGGAGGAGAATATTGTTTACCTAATGTTGTTGTATGGGTGGACTATACATTTGCTTGAATTTACTATGACTTAGCAGGTTGCTTGAATTTGCTGTGACTTAGTAGGCTATATGTTATATATGTATGGGTTGGTGATTGAGTGCAATAGTATGTTTTTTCTACTCGATTTCGGATAACATTGGCAGTAGCAGTTTATACATAGTCTTAAAATAAAAAATTAACTGTTAGTGGGCTTTCGGTTTTCCTTTAGCAAGGGTTACTCTAATGGGCTTTTTGATCCACCTCGATAGGTTTTTAGAGCATAGTAGCCCATGTGACGATAATATATACTGTGGATTTATAAAACCTATTGGGATGTGCTTCATTCCTTGTGTTCCGAAATTCATGCATTTTACGTTGTTGCTTATGAGATGTATTGAGTGCACGTTTAGTATGCATGGATGATAATGATGTTTAAAGCAACTATTTTATAAAGGTTTTATGTATGCCTCTAGTCCACCGGATATGCTTATGACGCTGTAACTTTTAGTAAGGTCTTTGATCTCACCCCCTATTGTTGATCTTTTCAGGGCTAGTTCGTTAGTCGTAGCAGTTTGTCTTTAAGGTCGAGTTTTCTTGGTATTGGTCTTAGGACTGCACTATTGCACTTCCGCATCTTGGAAGCTCGACATGTTTTATGCTTTATCATTTTCACACTCTAGAGACGCACATGCTTGTTCTGGACTATATTGCTTGTTATGGACCCATTGTGGGCTTGTTTTCTGGATTTGATACTTTATATGCATGTATGACTTGTGTGTATGGACTCAGTATATTACATGTTTGGCGTCGTGTAGCTTGTTGTTTGTGATTTAAGACTTTCGATGTATGTGTCTGCTTACTCCATTGATTATTTTCTGTCGGGTGTAATATGTGACATGTCATGCTCCATTTAAAATAAAAATTCAAATTTGTGTGCGTTTTTTGGATTTTGGTTTTGAAAAGTTAACGTGAGCCTTATGTGGTTTCAATTGGTCTACGTGTTGGGTCTATCGGGATTACACGAGGGTGAAGATCCCATTTAGCAGAAGCGGGTCCTCACAGTGGACCTTAGCCTACAACTTCAGAATCAATTATGAGTTTATGACACGATTACAATATATTAGAATGTATTATTTGTTATTGGGATGTATCGTGATAAATATATTTAATGATTAGAAAATCATAAGAGGAGTTTTACTATAGATATTGGTATTATGGAACCATAGATTGGTCCATTAATGGTTTATAAGTGTTGATGATTTTTCGAAGAATTTCCAAAAATATATTTAGAATTACGGTAATTTTCTAAGACATTTAGATGAGGTATTTTATTTATAATAATTTATATATGAATAAAAAATAATATCTTGGACTTAATGGAATCTCCTATTTATAAAGAGTGTATATAAAGTTTTAGGTTTTTTTTGGAGTATTATATTATTTATTATTAATTTTTAATATTTTTTATAATTAATAATTAATAATTATATTTAAATATTATTAAATTATATTAATATTTTATTAGAAAGGTCAAAACGACATTGACTAGTGTCATTTTAACCATGACTGGTCAAAACGAACAAGTGGATATTGTTTTGGCCATTCACACAGAATTGATATGTTTTATGTAAAATGGTATTGTATAACTGGAAGCCCCATACTCCATCAAACCCAATCGTGTGATCAGATAAGCTTGGGTCTAGATTTAAAGCCATGAGTGGCTTACGTGAGTTTTGGGTGTTTCGCTTATTGCTTGGATTTCTAGGATTTTGAGCTAGGAGCCTATTGTTAAGGTGAGATGTGAGTTATTGTGAGCATCGATGGGGTCTCTTAGGGTTCATTTTTAGTTTTGAGTAATTTAGTCAATTTTTTCGATTTTGGTGCTTATATATGTCTTGGTTCTGTTTGTGTGTTCTGGCAGTGATAGAGTGGTCAATAAGGGCAAGGATATTGTCATTGAGTTTTCTACGTGACAAGAGGTGGGAGTTTACGTTTTATTTGCTTACATGGAAATATTTTGTGTTATCAAATTAAAATATGGTAAATGATTGGTTTTGAATGGAGGTCATATGTGCATTGTGTATGACGTTCATTTTAGTCTCATAAACTTTCTTGCCATGTTTCAGGTGCATGAACCATATGTTTGAACTCCTAAGCATGTTGCTTGTGTATTTGTGCATATAAAAAGGCACGTGACGTGATGTTTTGAACCCATCAAATAAATTGTGTTTATACCCATATGATTGATTGTGTTGGATCCTTTGGAATTGCATGTTTTGTGGCTTATGAGGTGACTTTGGTTGCAGCTTACATAGACGAGTACATGTTTGCGGTGTACTTGTACATGGCCTGTCCCAAAAAGTACACGGCTCATTAATCCGTGAGTGAGGGTTTTTTATTTTAGTGGCATTTTTGGTAATTTCGGGCTATTTGAGATTTTGATGGAATTGTCGATTTTGGTTGTTCTTGTTACTTGGGTTTATTGATTTGTGAGTTGCAGAGAATGTTTGTTGGATGAGAAACCCAATCGTGTGATCAGTTAAGCTTTGGGTCTCGATTTGGAGTTGTGAGTGGCTTGCGTGAGTTTTGTGCGTTTCGCCCATTGGTTGGATTTTCAGAATTTTGAGCTGGGAGCGTGTTGTTAAGGTGAGATGTGAGTTAGCATGAGCATCAATGGGGTCTTTTAGGGTTCGTTTTCAGTTTTGAGTAATTTAGTTGATTTTTTCGATTTTGGTGCTTATGTGTGTTTTGGTTCGATTTGTGTGTTTAGACGGTGATGGAGTGGCCGATAAGGGCAAGGATATTGTCATTGAGTTTTTTACGTGACAAGAGGTGGGAGTTTACGTTTCATATGCTTACATGAAAATATTTTGTGTTATTAAATTAAAATATGATAAATGATTAGTTTTGAATGGAGGTCATATGTGCATTGTGTATGACGTTCATTTTAGCTTCATGAACTTTCTTGCCTTATTTCGGGTGCATGAACCATATGTTTGATTTCCTAAGCATGTTAGTTGTGTGTTTGTGCATGTAAAGCGCACGTGACGTGATGTTTTGAGCCCGTGGAATTGATTGTGTTTATACCCATGTAATTGATTATGTTGGACCCTTGGAATTGTGTGTTTTGTGGCTTGTGAGATGTCTATCGTTGTGACCTACACAGGCGAGTGCACGTCTGTGGTGTACTTGTACATGGCCTGTCCCAAAAAGTACACGTCCAGTCCTTATAAACCATCACTAGACCTTCAAAATATCAAAACTATCAGTATCCTTTATTATATGATTTTTTATTTATAAAACACATAAATGAGATTAATATCTCATTAATCACAATAAATCTCCGAAAATATAGTTTTATACCATCACCACTACTTCCACAAAGCCTAGAAAATATATCTTCAGGAGCATATATATCTGAATGCTCACATTTTAAGGTATGACTGGTACTGGGTGATAAAATGATCAAAATATCCCTCGGCTCTGATTCCAAGAAAAAATACTCTGATATTTTTTTTTTGGAGTCAAAACCTAAAAATGATACCTATGAGTCCGGTGTAAGGTTCCATCATTTTAACCGAGGTTGGTCAAAACAATGAACACCTCCGTCGTTTTAAACTAATGTAGAACTAGGTTAGTTTGCCCCTTCATACAATGCTATTTCATTTAGTTTGAAATGTCATCGTATTGTCTTCGAGTCACCAACCATGCCTTCTCTCTGCCTTACATATGCGTACACTCCACCCGTCAGTTCCTGTGCCTCATGCGTAGCAAGAGCCAGTCCGGCGAAGGGATATGCATGGGTATAATCCTAGCTGAGCCTGAAATTTCCCATTTCATATGTGAAAAACCTGCAGAAGACGAGAGTGAGTGCGAGCGATCTAAGAGTTAAAACAAGTGTATTTCGGTGAGATTTAGGTAAATTTTTTCCCGAAAACTCAGGCACCCTTGACCTATGGATTACTAGTGTTAGATTCAAGTAAAATACATAATAATGGTTGAGTTTGATTCGTTTTGACTAGGGATACATTTAAATGTGTGTATTGAAATGGTGGTGGCACAAATGAATGAATCAAGTGAGAGATTTTCTGGCTAGGGTTTGCAGAAAACCCTCGGCGGCTAGAGGTTAGGAGTGACTTCGGACGACAAGTCGTCCAAAGAACCCTAAACGATAGGCCACCGAGAATTTTAATGTGTGACATGTAGCTCAATTAGAAGGAAATTAGCAAGTGACGAGTCGTCTAATGATATAACCGAATGACAAGTAGTAGGAACCTTAGCAAACGACATGTATTTCAAAATGGAAACCAGAGGATATGTAGTTTGACAGGCTGATTGAAGACATATCATTCAGGAGTTGGGTAGACAGGCTCGAACGAGTCCTAGCAGGCTCCAGGTAAGCCACGTGTCAACATCCCAAAGGTTTAGCTTTGTGCTGGCATGCGTCCAACCTGCCATGTGTAGGTTAGGAGGAAATTAACAGAAAATTGGAAGAAATAAACGGAAAAGCCAGAAAATGAAAGAAAAATCGAGGAAAAATAGAGGGAAAAGGAAAAAAAAATGAAAAAATACTAGAAATTCAGAGGAATCCAATGGTAATAAGTTTGATTAAATCTGATATCATTTGATAGGTCAATTAAATCATGAAAATTGTTAGAAAAATAGAAAAAAAATAATACGAAGAGTCAAAAATTTCGTATAATCGATGTTTAACGTATAAGACTATTGTTATGACTTAGAATGGAGTAAACAAAGACTTATGACATAGCATATGAATAATTTTTAGGTGGATCCTTGTTTAATAGGTGTGGAAATGAATCGACAAATTCTAACCCCTCTGGAATCGGATCCCGAGGAAGAAATTCCATAAATCTATGAGTGGTTGGTGTGTGTGTGGGCATGCATAGTAATTTTATATTTTCCTTAAATTAATTTTTTAGACTTTATAAGGATTTGAATCGTATAACTTACATACATAATTTGAATTTTTAGGATCATTAAACTCATAACCCGGTTGTGTATAATTGTATTACTATGGTATTCGTTTCTCATATCATGTCGTGTATCTTTAAATAATAGTACGCATGCAACATGTGTCGGTATAGGGTAACCTATACCTCCCTTGAGAGCTCTACGGTTCTGGTAGCGAGGCTTGAAGATGCAAGATCTATTTTCAAGGAATAAGGTTGGACGGGATTCGATTTTATGATGTGCATTATTTAAACTTTACTTGCAAGTTATGGGTATCGATTTACGTGGAGCTACCATCACCTAATGACCCGGCATTGTCAGTGGAATGGGAATTAGATAAATATTTGATAATTTACTTGTGTCGATTTAAAAGATGAAAGATTTAATAAAAATAGTTAGGGTTACTACTAACAGATCCTAGTTTTGTCCAGGGTCCGGAAAGACTATGAATTTATGTCAGCCCAAGTTATGTCATGTGTGAACACTTAAGAAAGTTCGTCATAAATTGGTTTATTGTGTGTTCGTGTTTCTTTGATAATGTTGGTGACCTTATTTGATTAAATTTTTGCATAATCTTTTAATTTATTTATGTGCTAGCCCGACTTGTTTATACAATGTATACCCGACCACTCACCTGGCAAATTTTCTTGCCAAATCCTTAGATCTGGTCTGCAGAATCTTGTAGATGGCTTGTCTAGTAGTTCAAATCCCATCCAGTATTATGGTTAGTAGCATGTAATATCAAATGATAATGGCGTGTGTATAGTGCTTGTTATTAATTGAGTTTTATATAATGTCTGTCTGTGAATATGGTTAGCATGTTTGGGTTGGAATATGGATGTAAGGACCCAAACTCAACCTATTAGGACCCTTACAACTGTAAAACCCAAACAAACCCTCCCAAAGACAAATATGAATCCCACAAGGCTCTAATCATCCTAATTACATATTATAAAAGTTCATTCTTATGCTTTTAAAGGTTGGAGCATGATAACAATGGACAAACATTCTGATAACATACAGAGTGAATAAATCATCAGCGGAAGTCTTTATAATTAACCAAAGGAACCATAACACACAAGTCTCAAAGGAGTATCAAAATCCAGCAAGTAACCCTCAAGTATATTTTCGAAATAAGTAGGAAAAAGAGGAAACTATAGAACCAGAAAGTAGTCCAATCAAATTGCATATTCAGGGGTATATGCACAAGCAATCAACAAAGAAGGAGGTATGCAAATGTGATGCAATATCGTGCTGCCGTGTAGCCTTAACCTCACACCTCCGTACCACTAACAGAAGATGTACCTAAGCCTGAAAGATAGAAAAAACAACTAGGTGAGATTACAAGAATCTCAGTAAGGTCACAACATCATAAGATCTGCAGAAATCTAAACAAACATCTCTCAATCAACATCTGATTCGCCTGTACTACTAAAGGGGTATCAAACAATCACTAAACAATCACAATAGGGATAGGGACGAAAGTAACAAGCTTCAGGTGGACTAAGAACACTTCTGAAAATAGAAGTACACAGGCAGGTAATTCATCATCTGATCTGAACAATTGAAAGGTTATCCCCTTCCACCTGTGTTGTCCAAGGCTTAGCTTCACAAAGGCTTAATGGTTAGCAAACAATCTAATAAAAAAGCCTACTCATCTAGCCACACAAGAACAAAGCATCCAAGCCACACAAGGACAAAGGCATCCAAACCACACAAGGGCTCCAAAACCACACAAGGGCATCTTGCCACACAAGGACAAGGCATCTAGCCACACAAGGATTGTTGGGGATTGCCTCCCATGCAACTTCCATACTAGTAAGTACCTTTCCTCTCCCTAAGAGCATCAATGCTTATCCCGAATGACCACCAAAAAAGGATCTTGACACATAATCAAGTACAAGCAAACATAAGCAATTACAAGCAAACATAAGCAAGTACAAGACATGATACCACAACAAGACATCCTCAATCATATCACAATACAATCAGCATGTCAATTGCATATAACACAACTGAAATAGGCACAAACTACCTATCATATGGATTTGCAATTGCCTAAGGATTCTCAAACTAATCTGTAATCATTAACATTCATACTCTAAGCATGCGAATACACAAAGAACATAAACCGAAACATCAATCAAGGAAAAAAGATCTTTGGAGAAACCGATGAGGTATAAATCTTACCTCTTTTGTCTTTGAAAAAGTAGCTATTCCCTTTGCCTTTATCAATGGAACCAGAACCATCTATATAATCATAAAGCAAAGACAAATATGCATCCCAGTTCCTTACCAATTCCACTCACCAAACCTATCAGATATTAGTGATTAGAAGTTACTGGAACCACCCCCTTGGATGTGTGATATGATAGCCAAGAACACAACAAAAATCAACCTGATTTTTCAACATAATTCACCATGAAAATTTTGGCACCAAGTTAGGGAAATAGAGAAAATTGCAATTTCATGCATAGTAGGTTATAAGTTGTGATTTCATGATAACAAGGAAGGATTAGGTGTCAATTACTCAAACGATTAAAAGGAACAAGATCAGCAACCAACAGGCAACCAAATTGACAAATTTTGGCAACAATAGGGAAAAAGAGTAGGGCATGTGGATTTCACATACTAAGAGGATAAAAAGGATAAATTCATGATATTATAATAAGAATAGGTGCCAAACAATCATACAAAAAAGAGGAACGAAAACTAAAACCAATTGAAGGAAGAATCAAGGAATTTCGGCACCAATATTAAGAAAATTGTGGCAGCAATAAATTATAGGGAAGCACTAACCTTCTAATGATGAAACCAAGAAAAGAAGATGAAGGATGACAAGAGGTTTCCAACGAGCTATTATTTTCAGAAATATGATAAAGGATGAAAGATTTCGGCTACGATTAGTGTAGGGAGAATTTCGGCTGCAATGAGGATTGGAAGGGAAGGTATCACGTGATAATTTAGGATGTTTTGGTGTGAAGACTTATGTGTGACCGGCTTGTATGTTTATAGGATTAATGAGATTAATTTTCCCTACTTTTAAAGCTAAATAATAGGAAATAATGTTTAGGATTTAATTCTGGAATTATCCGTTAAGAATAAGAGATATACCACTTAAGATAGAAATGAAATAAGGAAGAAATGAAATCAAAATGAGGATAGAACCTTCGATACCATTTCCGGCTACCACACATCAATTTCTTCAGGGGTAAAATGGTCATCTCAACTTCACTGGTATCTAGACTTCTAGGACATCGTAAAGAAAGGATCAGAGTCTCATATCCTCCCCTCTTTACAAAATATTTTATCTTCGAAATTCAGCATAAGTACTTAAGGAAATAGGTAAGGAAATCTTGCACGCATCGTTTCCTCAGTCTCCCAAGATTGCTCCTCAACTTGGCCAATGAGTAACCCTTAAGTATATTTTCAAAATAAGTAGGAAAAAGAGGGAACTAGAGAACTAGAAAGTGGTCGAATCAAATTGTATATTTAGGGGTATATGCACAAGCAATCAACAAAGAAGGAGGTATGCGAATGTGATGCAATATCATCCCGTCATATAGCCTTGATCTCACACCTCAGTACCACTGACAGAAGATGAGCCTAAGCATGAAAGATGGGAAAAACAACTGGGTGAGATTACAAGAATCTCAATAGGGTCACAATATCATAAGATCTGCATAAATCTAAACAAACATCTCTCAATCAACATCTGATTCACCTATACTACTAAAGGGGTATCAAACAATTACAATAGGGATAAGGTCGAAAGTAACAAGCTTCAGGTGGACTAAGAACACTTCTGAAAATATAAGTACACAGGCAGGTAATATATCATCTGATTTGAACAATTGAAAAGCTATTCCTTTCCACCTGTGTTATCCAAGTCTTTCTTTGTAACGACTCCAATTCCTAACTATTAATAATTGCTCCGATTAAGGTCATTACCGCCGTGAAACCCAAATAAGTCTAAAGTCAACCTAAGACCTATTTAAATCTCACCAGGCTTATCATTAACTACCGATTTTTTTAGCTTGTTCATTTTATTGCTTATCAACAATTGGAGCATGATATTGGACACATGTTCTGGTAACATACGGAGTAAATAAAACATCAGCGGAAGTCTTAAATCAAATCATTGGGTTCATAACACACAAGTCCCATAGGGATCCAAATAAATAGCAAGAAATTCTTCATCAAGGTTCGGAAATAACAAGCAAAGAAGAGTGCTTAAAATAAACCAGAAAGTTGCCCAATCATTCATGTTATATGCGCAAGTAACAAGTATGCAAATATGATGCGATATCGTCCCGTCGTGCAGCCTTGATCTCACACACTGGTACCACGAACAGTGAATGTACCTAAGCCTGAAAAATGGTAAAAACAACGGTTTGAGATTACAAGAATCTCAGTAGGGTCACAGCATCATAAGATCTACAAAATCCCTAAACACAAATCTCTCAATTCTCATAAGATCATTCCTAAACAACTAAAAGGGGGTCATGCAATTCAAAAACCAATCAAAAGAGGTTAGGGCCGAATCTATGGCTGAGGGAGGACTACAAACACTTCCGAAAGTCAGAAGTACACAGGTAGGTGAAACACATCACATTGCTCTCGGCAATGAAGAAGAAAGGCCATCCCCTTCCACCTGTGTTGTCCAAGACTTACTGCATAGAGGGTAGATGGTTAACACGCAAACTAATCAGTAAGTCTATCACCTTGTCCTCGCAAAGACAAGTCGACTAGCCCCACACGGACAAGTCTTCCCTAGTCACATACCTACTAAGGCATCCCAGGTCACATACCTACCAGGCCTTCCTGCCACACAAGGAAAGGGTTCCGGCCACATAAGGACAGGGTTCCGGCCACACAAGGACCAGACCTCCAGCGAGCTCTTGCTGGGATTTGCCGCCCATACAACTCTCATACCAGTAAGAACCTCTCCTCTCCCTAGGAGCATCAGCACTTACCCCGAATGGCCACCAGGACAGGATCCTGACACACAGACACGTACAAGCACACACAAGCAAGTACATAGCATAATACCACAACAGGGTATCCTCAATCATGTCAGAACACAATAAACTTATCCAATTCACATAACAATTGCATCCCAGGCACTCAATTCCTAACTCAGGGGTTCGATATAGCATAGGAGATTCATATCTCATTCCGAATTTCATACTTTCACCCTATAATCCAATCGCAAGCAATACAACAAGAGCAGGTAACAAAAACATCAAGAAAAAAGTAGGGGTCTCTGGAGAAACCGATGAGGCGTAGATCCTACCTCTCTTGTCTCTGAACAAGAAGCTACTCCTTTGCCTTTATTAAGTAAATCCGAACCACCTAAATTATCACCAGGCAAATACAAAAGCAAACTAAACATGCATATTCAATAGTCAATTGAATACCCTATTTCCTTACCAATACCACTCACCAAACCTATCAGAAAACCAGTGATCAGATCTTGTAGGTGCCTCCCCCTTGGATGTGTGATGTGATAGCCAGGAACATAACAAGATTCAACCTGAATTTACCATTCCAATTAACTATGCAAATTTTGTCGCTAAAATTAGGGCATAGGACGATTTCGTCTTAACCTTAAGCAAGGAAATATTTACATCCAAGCTTCTATTTATATATGGTTGGAAATAGGATGAAAATATCTTTCTAACAAGCTATTATTTGTAAGTATCTGAAAAATGATTAGAAAGTTATGTTATTTTGAAGTTCAAGAAGATTTGGGGAAAACCTAATTCCGCCGCCGATTTTTAAATTAACCATAGATAAAGAAATACTAACCTTCTGGCAAAAAATAAAAAGATTTTTGGAAATAAGATTAAGAGAGCTTTCCAACAAGCTATTATTCGCAGAGATCCGACGAACGATGAGTGAGTTATGCTGGTTTGAAGTTTCTGCGAATTATGGTGGCTATAGGGAGGTATAGAGTTTTAGGCTCATACGAATTTGTATGTTTTCTATGAATGATTTTTGTGGGGTTGGCTTCCTATTTATAATGAATGGGAATAGAATTATGATTACTACTTTTAATCACTTTATCATAATAAGATAATCTATCAGATAATTAAACTCTAAATTATCTTTTCTATTTTTAGGGTCTTTAATCTCTAAGGCAATTATAGGACTATAAGAACAATCTCTAAGGCAATTAAACCTCTATAAGGACAATCTCTAAGGCAATTATCCACCTATATGAACCTATATCAAAGAAAATTTAAAACAAAGTTAACTACTAAACAATCTTACCAATTTCAGCCATCACACATCCTTTCCTTCAGGGGCAAAATCGTCTTTTCACTTGCACTGGCTTCTGGACTTCTAGGACTCAAAATTAGGGGTCTTACATTCTTGTATAAAGGCTAAATGGTTAGCAAACAATCTAATTAGCAAGCCTACTCTTCTTCCAACACAAGGAGAAGGCATCCAAGCAACACAAGGACAGGGCATACAAGCCACACAAGGACAAGGGCATTCAAACCACACAAGGATAACGACATCTTGCCACACAAGGACAAGGCATCTGGCTATACAAAGACTAGGCATCCAGCAAGCTCTTGTTGGGGATTGCCACCCATGAAACTCTCATACCAGTAAGTACCTCTCCTCTCCCTAGGAGCATCAGTGCTTACCTCGAAGGCCACAGGAAAGGGATCTTGACACACAATCAAGTACAAGCAAACACAAGAAACTACATGATACCACAACAGGCCATCCTCAATCACATTATAATACAATCAGCATGTTAATTGCACATAACACAACCGAAGTAGACACACACTACCTATCATAGGGATTCATAATTACCTAGGGATTCTCAAACTATTCTGTAATCATGCACAATCATACTCTAAGCATGCGCATACACAAAGAACATAAACCAAAACATCAATCAAGTAAAAAGGATCTCTGGAGAAACTGATGAGGTATAGATCCTATCTTTCTTGTCTCTGAACAAGTAGCTAGTCCTTTGTCTTTATTTATAGAACCAGAACCACCTATACAATCATAAGGCAAAGAAAAAACCATGCTAAGCATGCTAAACAACAACCAAATAAACAACCTAATTCCTTACCAATTCCACTCACTAAACCTATTAGAAACCAGTGATTAAAAGCTGTTAGAGCCACCCCCTTGGATGTGTGATGTGGTGGCCAAGAACACAACAAGAATCAACCTGATTTTTCAACCCAATTCACCATGAAAATTTTTTGCTAAAAATTAGAGAAATAGGACAAATTGCAATTTCATGCATAAATAGGTTATAGGTTGCATTTTCATGATAACAAGGAAGGATTAGGTATCAATTACTCAAACTACTAAAAGGAGTAAGATCAGAAACCAACAAGCAATCCAATTGACAAATTTTGGCAACAATAAGGCAAAAGAGTAGGGTATACCGATTAGACGCTGCCACATGGTGCGCTCCTATTAGTTGAAAATTAATAAATTTTGGAAAATTGGAAAAATAGCCAGAAAATGGACAAAATTTGGGAAAAATAATAGAAAATTGAGAAAAAATATAGAAAATACTAGATTTATTTTGAAGTCTAGTGATATCAAATTTGCATGAATTGGATTTGATTTGATGGGTCAGTTAAATTGAAAAAGGTTAGGAAAATTGAGGAAGGATAGAAAATCAGTCGGTTGGGTCCCGAGTCGGATAGAAACGCGTCAAATTAAGGAGATAGGAACATTATTTTATGTACTAGGATGATATGTGAATGGTTTATTGAGAATGTGGGATCTTTGTGCGTAGAAGGATTCCTACAATGGCAAGATTTTGAGGAATCAGTTCAGAACGCCATCGACAGCTAATTGGGCTTCGAAAACCCATGAGTTGATGGAATTTCTTTCCTCTTTATAAATTTCTGGCATGATTATTTAATCTTGATTAATAGGGAATTATTAATTGAAGTCGTGTGTGCATATGTGTGGTAAATGATGAGTCAAGCTTAATAATTAGTATAGGATGCATCGAGAAATGCAACATGATACAAAATGCATGGTAGTGTTATACTATGATTGAGATGCATAAATATATTGGGTACATCAGGGAATCAACATCAACATGAGGAATACATCGAGTCCGTATAGGGTAACCTATGCAATCCTTGAGAACTCTCAGGGCCTGGTAGCATGGCGTGAAGATGTCAATCACAAGTTAATAATGGTGGAACGAGTTTTATTTATTTTATTGTTAATTCAATTATTGATCAAGATCCTGCAGTGTGGGAATCAATAGGTGGAGCTACCATCACCTAATATCCGGCATCGTCAGTGGATCGAGCTAGGCATTTAACTGACATAGATTTCTCTATTGTATGTAATAATGACATAAATAGAAACATAACGAAGATAGAGTGCCACTGACAAACTCTAGTCCTGTCCCTGGCCCGAATAGGCTAGAAGATATTGTCAAGCCCAAATCATAGTCATGTGTGCTCTAAAGAATTATGCGTGTGTCGAAGAGTCCTATGCTTCATGAATTATTTATAACGATCATTGCGTGAGTTTAAATATGAATAGAACAATTGAATAAATGCCAGCATATTTTTTATGTATGTTGTGAATACTTGTGAAATACTTTGTTAGTTTTCCCCATCCACTCACCTGGCAGGATTTTGCCAGTATATTGGCATAAAATGCAGGGACGATAATTATGAGCTCGCGTCTAGGCATCATGAGAATGAAATGACGAATCAAATGCTTATCAGTGAATACGATTGAGGTAATTGTATGAGCATTGTATTCATAGTGTTTCCTCTAGAATGTCTAAGGCATGGTGGAACCAATGTATTAAATTGAAACCTGGGTATTAGTAGAACAATAATTGTTCATTTACCGATGCCACCCGGACAACATCGTATCCTACATTGAATTCCGCTACTAGTAATTCTCTTATTTCTTATCTTACTATCTTCGTTTTAATTTATACCATTAGCCTTCTAGGTCTATCGTATGTATTGTCGTATGTCATAACAGTATGTATGATGGACCTACGTTGGGTTGTCGCGCATAATCTTCGGGGTCCGGAATGTGACACCTGTGGTCTCAAGAATGCAGCCAGGGAAAATCGAAGGCCTAAAAGATTTTGGGGCAAATTGTTGCAGAGAGAAAACGCCCATTCTGCTTCTCGCTTTTGAAAGGACAAGTGTTGTAAAGGAGATTGTTATAGGGTTTGCACTTGGATTTGGTGGTGGAGGCTTGCGGAAGATGCATCACTAGAATATGCAATGAAAATTTAGAGCATCGTATCAATAACCTATTGTGAATCAAAAGAAGAAGAAAAATAAAGAAAAAGGTATAAGATATAGGAAGGAAGATATCCACAAAATAATAAGAAGGATCTGGGATGGCCCACAAGGAAAGGCTAGAGCTAAGTTGTTCGATTTTTCTATCTTGAACTCTTTTGACAGATAAGCGACGTGGAAAGAATTTGTTATGCAAAGAACATTGGTTTTTGTGCTAGAGCTAATTGCGTAGGAAAGGACGATGGTTTGTTATGGAGTAACAATAATATTAATAATAATAATAATATTTATTATTATTATTATTATTATTATTATTATATTATTATATTATTATTGTTATTGTTATTGTTATTATTATTGTTATTATTGAATTTTTATCATATTTTTATAAGTCTTATTTTAGTTTAGATAGTTAATTTTATATTATATAAATGAGTCGAGAGATTTAATTAAATATATACCCTATCCATGTCCACTACAATAGCTTATACTTTGACCCAAACTTAACCCAAACCTAGTTAATTTGGGCTTAACCCTAGATGAGTGGGTACGGATCGGCAGGATACCTATTGATTCAGGCTAAATTATCATTGTGAGGATCCACTCCTGATAAATGGGACCTCAAAAATATACTAGGTTTCTCAACAAAAATAGGCCACAAGGCCACTCTCTTATCAATGATAACCAACCCTCACAAGGTATCAATCCAAGCCCTACACAAGTCTCAAAATGTCATAATTTATATCTCAATATATCACATAGGTTTAATATATTATTGGCTCACCCTCAATGCATCAACTACATCAACATCATACATAGTAGTTCAATCATATACTTTGATGTATTAAAATCATGGCAAACTTATATAATAAACCTATCATGTCATTCATACACAATGTAAGAAATACCTCTATTCAAAACCATATATTTACCAAGATTTTAACTATGAAAACAAACAGTATTTCATGCATATGAATTAAACTCAGACTCTCAGTGCTCGGAATGCTTATAAACATCATAAGCAACTCAAAGCATCAAGAAATCAACAAAGAAAATCAAGAATTTGGGCATTTAGCATAAAATCTCGAAATCCTCGGGACTCAAAATCCCAAAACAAATGCTTTAAGTAATTGAAAATAAAGAGGAGCGGTTGGACTTAGATGTTTGATCAGTCAGTTAGGATTAGTCCGAAAGGTTGGTGAAGGAAATTCGACTGGTCAAACTCTAGAGTCCAATAGGTTGTGGTCTTGTGTCCAATCGGTCGGAGCCCATCTGACCTGTCTATTGAGTTTGTCAAATTGGTCAGTATAGGAAGTCTGATTGGTTGTGGTAGGGTGTTTGAGGGTTCGGAGCTCATCCGACCAGTTTATTAAGTTGGTCCGATTGGTCGAACCAAATTGTTCGACCTCAGTAGGCTTTCAGTTTCCCTTAATTAGGGTTACTTGTGAAGTATTTTTCTATCCACCTCAATAAATTTTGTCTATAGTAGCCTGTAAGTTGAGTCGTTTGTGTATATAAACCTATTGGGATGGTTCTTATGCAGAATTTTATACTAAATGCATTGTGTTCTTGTTTTGAGTTGAGTATGTGCACCATAGATGAATCGGATTCAAACATTTTTTAAAGTTAACTTTTTTATACCCTATTTTTATTTATGTCTGTATTCCACCACAGGACTTATGATGGCTTGACTATCACTTAAGTCCTTGTGATCTCATTCAATTATTTTCCCTCTTTTTAGAGATGGTACATAAGAAGTAGCCCTATCTCTTTGAGGTTGAGTATTCAGGCACTTTAGGGTTGGAATATCGCATCTACATGCTATGGTTTTACTGGCACTTTCCTTTTTGGATTTATACTATTTTTTAGATTTTTTATGTTGGACTTGTAGTTTGAGTTTTCACTTGTGGGTCTGAGGCTTGATTTTTATTTTGGGCTTGTGTGTTGTGGACCCTATTGCACTTTGGGTTTTTATTTTATAATAAAACTCTTCCATTGTGTTTTTTTCCACTCCATTTATTGTGCCTGATATTTCTTATTGGCCATGCTCTATTTTTAATAAAATAAGATACTTTTTCTTTTGGGAACTGAGTTTGAAAAGATAAATAGACTTGTGCGATCCTGATTGGTCCACCTATTGGGCTAGTCTGGGTTTCATGGCAGTAAGGGTTCTAGTTTCTAGGAACGAGTCCTTGCATGGGTGGTAGCAGAGCCGATCTTGCTTCCTCTTTCATGTGTAATTGTTAGTTTGCTCCCTCTTGGGCCTATGTGTGAGTTTCAGTTTGGGTCTGTGAGTTTGGACTTATTAGTTAAGGTGTGAGTTCCCCTTGTGAGGACATGAGGTCTACAAGGAGGGAAGATTGTTAGCCCTAGCTTGTGTGACCTAGCTTATATATGGGTTCAAGTGTGTGTGAGACCCAATCCCACATTGGAAAGGAGTGACACAGGTCTTCGGTTTATATGTGTTGTGTGATTAGATCATTTGTAACAAGATATATCTTTTGGGTCCCTCACGCATGTTGCAAATGTTATCCCTCATGCATACATACACATCTGGGCCTACTGGGTTGGGGATCTGAGGGCTGGGCCGTGACAGATACCTTGAGTTTGAGGTTGACAATATGGAGTTCTTAAAAGTCGAATATTGGAAGCGCGTAATTGATTTTTGTAGCTTGGAAAGTTAGCATCAAGATACATTGGCCCATACAGTATCACTGAGAGGATTGGCTAGAGCTATATAAACTTGACTTGTCACCAGAATTTGAGAGGATCCACAACATATTTCACATATTGATGTTGAGGAAATATGTGTAGGATCCATCCCATGTCTTGGAGTCACCACAAATGGAGATAGCCAATGACTTGTCATACACGTCTTATGTCATGCCCTGGACCTAAAAATTTCGTGCGACAATCGCCGTATACCCACTATATACAATGCTAACTTACCCAGCAATGCACTTACTAAACCTACAAGGCTAGAGAGGAAATTAATAGTGGAGATAGTATTGTGAATAACTATCAATAGGAAAGAAATGAATCTAAATAAGAATAACAGTGTCGTTTGGGAGTTAGCAGGTTTTAGATAACCGTAGTGGGATTAGGCACTACCAGGAACTCAAACATGAATTTTGTGTTTAACTTACTCTTATTTTGGCTTTTTGATCACAATATGTCATGCATGTAGACCAGGGGAATAACATATCATGTACATAATATACTAAAATCCCTGAAAGAAGTCCTAACCTTGTCTTGAGCTAAAATCCAACTGTCTGACAACCTATTTCGAGGGAAGCCATGATTATATCCAATCCTATTTAATTACAGATTCAAAGATTTGGCAGAAGCCTACTAACTGAGTGGATGGAAAAATCATATATAACATAACTCATGCATCACACAATAAAAAAGCAATAGTAAGTCATAGTCAGGACATACAGTGAATCCATGAACTCAAGATCGTGACTGGGTTGGCATTAACTCACAATCCTTCTAGCAACAAGAGTAGGACTGAGATCCATTAGAGGTACTTTACGCTTACCTTTTTCATTACCTTTCATTGCCTAAGATCACTAACTGTCACAACCTGGCCCCCGGACTCCAGGCCCAGCAGGCCCAGATGTGTATGTGTGCGTGATGGATCACAACTGTAACGCTGAGTCAGGCTTCTAACCACATGGCCCAAAAGATGCATCTTGTTGCAAATGATACCATCACACAACACATATAAGCCCAAGACCTCTCTTGCTCCTTTCCAATGTGGGATTGGGTAACCTGACCCCCCTTACAGGCTGGGCCTCACAATCTCCCCTCCTTATAGACCTTGTGTCCTTACAAGGGGAGCTCAAACGTAACTGACTTGGGCCTAAACGTGAACACACAATACGGCCTAAGCCCACCCGGAAGAGGGAGCGAGATTGGCTCCGCTACCATTTGTCACAACCCGGCCCCCGGATGTGTATGTGCACGTGATGGATTATAACTGCAAAGCTGAGTTGGGCTTCTAACCATATAGCCCAAAAGATGTATCTTGTTACAAATGATACCATCACACAACACATATAAGTCCAACACCTCTCCCACTCCTTTCCGATGTGGGATTGGGTAACACAGACCCCCCTACGGGCTGGGTCTCACTATCTCCCCCAAACTTAACTGACTTGGGCCCAAACTCATACTCACAGGCCCAAATGTGAATACACAACACGGCCTAAGCCCACCCAGAAGAGGGAGCGAGATCGGCTCGGCTACCATTTGTCACAACCTGGCCCCTGGACTCCCGGCTCAACGGGTCCAGATGTGTATGTGCGCGTGATGGATCACAACTGCAACGCTGAGTAGGGCTTCAAACCACATGGCCCCAAAGATGCTTCTTGTTGCAAATGATACCATCACACAACACATATAAACCCAAGACCTCCCTCGCTCTTTTCCGATGTGGAATTGGATAACCTGATCCCCCCCAACGGGCTGGGTCTCACACTAACGATGCTAAGATGTTAGGTGATGGTAGCTCCACCTAAGTGGTCCCCACTCTGTAAGATCTTGTCTCGCAATCATCGACTTGCTATTATAGTCCTTGTCCCGCCTTATAGCCTCTTTATCTGGTGTCTCCACGCCTTGCTACTAGACCCGGAGAACTCTCAAATGTTGCATAGGTTACCCTATGGAAATACCATGCTTTGCATAACTCATACCCGAATGCATTCAATGCATTACATGTATCTCGATCTAACACACAGCAAAGCACATTTATGTCATTTATTCATCATACTTTAGCATGACACATCATATCTACGCAATTTATAGCATAGCAGACAATTTAACATATAACATGACAAGCATCATGGTAAATTTCATGCCTCTTAATAGCACACATAATATTTAAATTTTTTATTTTAATATCCTTATTAGCTCACATGCAATTACTCATGGCAATATTCAGAATAATAAAAGTTTTGTACACTTATGGGTTTCGAAGCCCACGTATCCGTCGATGATGTTCTGGACCGATTCCTCAAGGTCCTGAACTAAAACTAGGCCTCAAGCACATAACATGAACAATGTTCAACAATCATATAGTGTAAGTCTGAAAATAAAGTCCAAAATATCAAAATAAGTCCAAAATAAAGTGCCAGAAAAACTATACAATGTAGTGTGGTGCTGATGCGATAGTCCAACTACTAAGGTTATGTGGAAACTCACATAACAAATAGGACATCTAAAGCTCACAAACTAGTCTTGAAAGAGGGAAATAATAATGGAGTGAGATTACAAGAATCTCACTACGAGTCACAACATCATAAGTTCTATGGAGGAATAGAGGCATATATATAACAAAGGTATAAAATGTTTAACTTTAAAAATATTTATATTTGATGCAATACAGAACAACAACAATATGCATTTGATTTTCAAAACGTATTATAGAAAACCAACCCAATGGGCTCATAATACATCAAATCAACTGAACATGGACTACTATTGCTCAATGTATTATAGAAAATATTTCACAAGTAACCCTTGCAAAAGGGAAACTGGAAGCCCATCGGCAGTGTTAGTATATAGTTTTGAAAAGATATGTTTACATAACTCTATTGCTAGTGTCATCCGAGACTAAGAAGAGAAAACGTGATAGAAGTCATAACTGTCTCTATAATCTTATAGAAAGGTCAGTAAAACAAATGTCAGGCAATACATAATAACAACATACAATTCCCGAACAAATAAGTATCTCTCCCTTAACACTCGGATTTTATATACTCACCTCGCATTTGTCAAACAAATATAACCGTCTGAGGAATATCAAATTCAAGAATATATATAGAACATATTAATATACTTTAAAAACTAGAGTACAGTTACAAAACAAAACAGTTTATAAAACCATGATATGATACGTGCAATACAACACAACATCCTTAAGAATACCTAAATAAAATCATGGCTTACCGGACTTAATTCCACCTAATGAAGACATTCTCACTTAAAAACCACTCAATTAATTCACAGGATGCAAACCTCGGATGACATGTCATCTGAGGTCGTCTTTAACCTCCCATCTCCTACAACCTTGAGATTTCCACAAACCATACCCATCCTATGTCTGCAACCAAGCTTAATTTAACCTATACTAACTTAAATTATACAACAATCCGATCACAACCTCGCAAAAACCATCAAAATTCATGCCTTAAATCACACATATGAAGGGAATGAAGATCCGATATTTTCTGGTTAAACTCTCACCTGAATCCGGTGATAGGAAACCCAAAACTGCTAGAGATTTGTTAGGAAGAACTCAAGAGCTCAAGGGGAGCGTTTTTGGGGAGAGAAGGGACTCGATTCTTTGCAATGTGACCATTTGACAACTTACGAGATCTTATCCTATAAGTTCACTGGGAACAGGCTGAAACTAGGGAAATCCTAGGCGGCAGCCTGTTACCTGATGAAACTATGTCGTTTGGGTTATTACTCGAAACAACATCATTTATGAAAATCAACTCCCCTCCTTATAGATAACCCGAAACAATAAAACTAGTTGTCGTCTAGGCCAGCCTCGGTCAAAACAACACACTATACCATCATTTTAGGTTTAGTAATATTTTATTAATATATTTAATTAACATTAAATATTAAAATATTATTTATTAATTTACTAAATCTTCAAAAATTACAACTAAATACCATAATATTCCAAAAAATTTCCAAAACATTTCTATAAATTCTTTATGAATATATCTATTAGTATCATAAAATAATTTTCCTGACATATATATTATTTACTAAATATAAAAAATCTTGATATTTTCCTTAGAAAAATCACGATAATATTAAATTCTTTTTGAAAATTCGTACACCCTTAGATACCATCCCTATACCAATTTAAAGACTTAAAATCTCAAAACCACCAATACCACTTCCATAGTGATTTTCAATGATTGACGATTAACAGTAATAATTCCCCATGATTAATAATTATCTCCAAAATCATACGAATCGTACTATAAATCCTTAAATAATTCCAAATAATAGGCTAAGGCCCATTAACCTCGATGATCCTTCCTTGGGCTTCTTGTCCCAATTAGGTTAAAAATTCTTGATTCTTACATCTATCTGGGTTTCACGATGGTAAAGGCCCCAGTTTTCAAGAGTGGGTCCTTACAGATGGAATTGGCTCAAGGTTTGGTTGTGTAATAAGGAAGGTAAGCCTAATCTATAGGCTTGAGTTTCAATCTGCAAGATCTTGTTAATCATAGTGTGTGAATGTGTGAGTGCTATTAATGTGAACTTCTGGACCTCCAAGCCAGTGGGACCAAATATGTATGTGCATATAATGGATCAGAACTGCAATGCTTGGTTGGGCTTCTAACAATATAACCCAAAAGATGCATCTTTTTATAAATAATCCATTCACACAACACATATAAGCCCAAGACCTCCCCCACTCTTTTCTGATATGGAATTGGGTAACTTGACCCCCTACGGAGGCTGGGTCTCATAGACAGTTTGACTCAAACTCAAGAGTTGATAGAGTGAAGTGGACATAATCATAGGAGACTAGATGTATGCCTAGTTGCGTTCGAGTGTTGCCTTGATTTATATGTTGTGAGGTTTGAGTAGTAGAAATTTCCATCTTATCCTGTGAAACCCATTTAGATGGTTATGGGTCTGTTCTAAGTGGTTGTCGGCCTTTGGGCCAATATATCAGTTTTAAGGTCAGTTACTATTCCTTGAGCCCATATTTGTTTTAAAAGCCCAATTCGATATTTTAATTTTTAAAATATTATTTTGGCTCACTTGAGGTGTGTTGGATGTTTTAGAATCCCAAAATCATTAATAGGATTCCCTTTATGATTTTCCAATCATAATAGATAATTCAAAATAATTCAAAAAAATCAATATTTTCCTCAAAAATAATCTCATTTCACCTCTTACACCCAAAATCGGTACTCATTCGTGGGCTAAGGCCACTAACCTCGTTGGTTCTTGAATGGGCTTTCCGGCTCAAGTAACCCAAAATTTTTCGATCTTCATAAACGATCTTGGACGACATGTATTCGGATGCGTCTTCGTCTGACTTGTCATTTAAGGCTGGTATGGGTGACTAGTTGTTTAGTTTTGGTATAGGTGAGATGTAGTCCGTGGATTGAGTAGGCCCGGTTTGACCCTGAGCCTGAGTCTCGCACGAGGCGTGGCTCATCCTGATTGGGACGTGTGTTACCCTCAGGGAGGTTCTGTTGTGAATTATCAATGCCCGGTTGTGTCAAGTCGCATGCTCTGGTTGACATGATTATTTAATTCAGATAAATTATTAAAAACAGAAAAAAAAATCGGGAAAAATAGTAAAAAATTAAGAAATTTTTTCAAAAATACTAGATTCAATTTGAAGTCTGATGGTACCAATTTTTTAGATTTGAACTTGATTTGATGAGTAAAATAAATGGTACAAATTTCTGAAAAATAAGGAAGAAGGAAAAATACCTGGATTGGTCTTGGGTTGGTTCTTAGGTAGAAACATGTTGGGTTAAGGATATATACACATGATTTTATTTGTTAATATGTAATCAATTTTATAGTGACAGGGTCTCGAGGAATCGATTCAGTGAGTTGTGGAGCAATATATGGGCTTCGAAACCCATGAGTGGATGAACCTTTTTATTTATTTGTGTAATTGCTGGCATGAGTATTAAAATATGGTTAACATAAAATGATTAATTGGAATCATGTGTGTGAGCCTGAAAATACTATGTTAAGTATAATTGTTAGTCTAGTGTGCAACGATTAGCATGTTGTATTGTGAATTGTTGGAATGTGTCTTTCTTGTTGTACTGGGATTATTGAGATGTATATAATGCATTAGACACATTCGGTATATGACATCCACAATGGTGTGAGGACCCACTCCTGAAACCCTAAGACCATAGGATAGTCTATCGATGATATTTAAGGGTGTATAAATTTTTGAAGAATTTTTGAAAGAATAGGTGCAATTTTTATGACTTTTCTAAAAGAAAAATAAAATTATTTGATTTTAAATGAAATATATATTTATGGGAAGAAAAGTTTTATAGTACCAAGAGATAGTAATTTTCAAGAGGAGTCCATAGGAATTTTCCGCATATTTTTCGAAGATATACACTATTTCTATGTACTTTTGAAGATTTCCAGTAATAGTTAAATAATTTAAATATTATTATTATTTATATTATATTATATTATATTATATTATTATAATATATAGGACAAAACAACAGCCCACGCTTTCATTTTGATCGAGATGGTGAAAACGATAGGAAGCCTTGTCAATTTAACGCTCAGGGGAAATATCCCTAAGTTGCGTCGTATCAACTGGGAATGAAGTCGTTTTGCAAGGAAGACAACGATGTCGTTTAACCCACCCCTGATAGCTATAGCCTTAGAACCTTCCCCTGCTGCCTCATAGACCCGATATTAGTCAAAATCGAGTCGAGATCCTTCATTTCACCTGGATTGCTCGTCGAGCTCTAAAAATTGCTCTTGGAGTTTCGATCTTCAGCTGCGAGTCTATCCGTGTAAATAGCGTATGGTTTTGTACTGTGAGTGGTGAGGGAGAGATCAATTTCTAGAACTTAAAATCCAACATTTCTCCGGCTGATTTAGCCGGTTCCTGATAGTAAACCCTTAGCCTTTGTACACGATTATGATCGCTATGCTTAGGGCTTTAAGTTAATACATGTTTTGTGAGTTATTGTTGGGTAAAACGAAGATTAGGGTTTTATAAACAAACCTGCAATGTCACTGTTTAGAGGCTGGAAGTTGAAGAAGACCCGTGCAAGTGACGGGTCATTCGCCTCAGCCCGTGTGAGAAGTAGCCCATCGTACAGGTGAACGACAAGTCACCTCTGGATGCAGGTGTGAGATTCCGTCTATTGTAGTGCCGGTCAGTGCCAGCGTTAACAGTAGTGTTAGTGCCGGCGGCAGCGCGCCAATGCTAAGTGGTTGGTTGTGAACACGGCCGTAGGAAGCCTTTAAGTAACCCATAGTAAATCTGAGAGTGTTTAAGTATGATTATGAGTGAGATAGGTTAGACGATCGAGGTTGAGTCAGTGGAAAACAAACTAGGTTGACTTTGGTCCGTTTTGAGCCACCGCGAGCCGTTTGGGCCAAAATTTTGTGTATTGGGCTGTTGCCATTTTTTTTCATTCCCAGCCCTTATGTTATGGCTTTATATACTCAAAGAAGTTGTTGGGCCCGAAACCCATCAGCTCAAGCCCACACTTCATCCTTTAAACACTCCTCTTCCATAAGTGACCAGCAGAACACACACTCATCACCAGCCCTAATGTGAGGACCCTTCCCGGTACCAGGGCCCCTCACCGTCGTGCAGCTCCAAATGGCCCAACCTGTGAACCAATTGAAGCCACACAAGGCTTCACAACATAAAATCCCAAACATGCAAATACAGTAGAATTTTACTAAAACAGGAGCATGATATTAATTTTGCATTCGGCTCGGCAACAAGAAATCACGGAGTACACAATATCAACAAGCGGAAGACTTTAAACAAGCACAGAAGGCCACACGGCCAAGGTATGCCTCATATAAAAAAAAAATCTCAAGTCACAACACACAACAAACTTGATATCCATCAATCCTCACTCCAAGATTGGATTTCCAGCAAACCCAATCCATCACCAACATCACAAATTCCACACTCCTCAATCACATTAACCTCAAACCAGCACACACATTAGTCACAAGCCATCCATTATACCAACTCCATCAAAAACTATCAATTCCACACGCATATCTCATTACCCCCACTCATCAGATCATCACATACTCAACACACAAACAAAACCAATCAAACCAAGCAACAAAACCAACAAGCCTTAAACACAAACCAACCAACACTCAAACCAAAAACACAAGCAAACAGAAATTACCTCAAACCCACTTGCTAATCCCGCTCAAAAGCCAAAACCACACCAAAAACACACCCAAAACACTCCTACAAGGTGGAAAACAAGGGGAAATGGTGGGGAAGTGTTAGGGTATCACTCACCAAGTGATTTTTGGTGAAAAACAAGCAAAATCAAGATTTTGTGAGGGTTTTCAGTGGAGAACAAAAGGAGAATCGGGAGAGAAAAAGAAAAGAGAGAGAGAAACTGATTTGGAAAGCACTTGGGCTTGTTGGCTTATAACCAAAGTGTTGGGCCTTAAGGTCCAAATGGTCCTCGGGCCCAAAACTAAAAAGAAAAGCCCGACAAACCAAAGTGAAGCCCGGGTATGTGTTATCAACACCAAGAAAACTCAACGGGCCCATCAAAACACAATTGGGCCCATAAAAACACAAACAAGCCCAAACAAACAAAGCATAGGGCTAAAAGCCCACGGTCGCTCAAAACAGACCAGAAACTGAACCAATGCTTTCCACCGACCCTAGCCTAGACCACACAACCTAGACCACTCACCAAGACACCTAGACACGCTACGGGCTTAACACAACGGTGTCCACATCACCAAACAACTCCCGAGTCCAAAACAAAGTCAACCACACTCGCTGACTGGCACTAAAACGACGGGGTCTCACACCTAACCCGTTTTTCTCCTTCCTTCACCCTTCCAACCTACCAAAATCCAAACTTTGTTCAATTTGACCCCAAAAACTTGTGGGAGATTGTCTCAAAACACTTTCCCATCAATTTTCTACACTTTTCCACTGTTAGATTGGGGTCTAAGGCCTGATTTTGAGGTGTTCATCATTTTGGCCGAAAATTTCAGAGTTGTTGGTAAATGCTTAATCTTTGGTTTTCTTTTTGGATTGGTTAGTTTATTAGGTTGCTAGTGATGTGATTAAGTGTTTTTGATGGATGGAAATGCATGAAAACAACCTATGATTCTTTTTAAGAATTCTGGATAAACAGTATCATGGAGTTGTTTCTTCATGTTATTGATCATGTTGGTGTGTTTATTCATGTTAATTGAGTGGTTGTAGTCAGTATTGAGAGGACACGTGTTGATTATGTGAGGAATTGATGTTGAGCTGGTAATGAGAGTATCTGAATGTATATGTGTGTGCAGCGTGAGAGGATCCATAGGATTGCTTTCAACTCTTTTCCATTTGATTCCTTGATTGGTTATGCTTAGTATGGCTGTATGGTTTGTGCTTGTTTAGGCGGTACCGGATCGAGCGGTAGAGACAAGGATATTGTTGGAGAACCGTCGACGAGACGAGAGGTGGGAGTTTATGTTTCATTTGCATACGCGAAATGTTTTGTTTTCAGAATTAAATATGATCAAATGTTTTTTGTTTGAATGGAGGCGTAACTTGACCTGTGTTTAACATTTATATTAGAATCATAATATGTTTGCCATGTGTGAATGCATCAACTGTATATTCAAAGCTGAAGCATGCTGACTTGTTTGGTGTATACTTCCCTTGTGAGAGTTGTGTTCATTGTTATCCTTGGTGAGCAGTCCCTTGTGGGTGATTTGTTGTGATAATATTATGATGATATATGTGTTATTGGGCATGAGAAGTGAGAAGAGATTTTAAAAAGAAAATATATTGTTCCAGCCCACTTCGAGAAATGGATTAAAAGCATACGAATTTTCATACGTGTTTTGTGACCTACTATACGATGTGATTTTTCATTTCCATATACATGATTCTCATTGTGGCCGAATACTTTGAATATTATTTTGAGATGTTTGGCACCTGTTTTACAAGCAGGAAATGTTCAATTGCATGCATGTTTAATTGTAGCATATGGGGTGTATCTCTTATTTTCTAGTCTTCGATCAAACCGGCTGCCAAACCTCAAGGGGTTCTTTCCCTTACCAAAGTCCCGTGATCTACTGACTTGTCCACTTTGTCCCCGTGCTATTTCCTCAGATTTCACGGCCTCCACCAGAAAATTCATCATATATTCAATGCATGCAATTAAACATTTCCAGTTTGTAAAACAGGTGCCAAACATCTCAAAATAATATTCAAAGTATTCGGCCACAATGAAAATCATGTATATGGAAATGAAAAATCACATCGTATAGTAGGTCACAAAACACGTATGAAAATTCGTATGCTTTTAATCCATTTCTCGAAGTGGGCTGGAACAATATATTTTCTTTTTAAAATCTCTTCTCACTTCTCATGCCCAATAACACATATATCATCATAATATTATCACAACAAATCACCCACAAGGGACTGCTCACCAAGGATAACAATGAACACAACTCTCACAAGGGAAGTATACATCAAACAAGTCAGCATGCTTCAGCTTTGAATATACAGTTGATGCATTCACACATGGCAAGCATATTATGACTCTAATATAAATGTTAAACACAGGTCAAGTTACGCCTCCATTCAAACCAAAAATATTTGATCATATTTAATTCTGAAAACAAAACATTTCGCGTATGCAAATGAAACATAAACTCCCACCTCTCGTCGCGTCGACGGTTCTCCAACAATATCCTTGCCTCTACCGCTCGATCCGGTATCGCCTAAACAAGCACAAACCATACAGCCATACTAAGCATAACCAATCAAAGAATCAAATGGAAAAGAATTGAAAGCAATCCTATGGATCCTCTCACGCTGCACACACATATACATTCAGATACTCTCATTACCAGTTCAACATCAATTCCTCACATAATCAACACGTGTCCTCTCAATACTGTCTACAACCACTCAATTAACATGAATAAACACACCAACATGATCAATAACATGAAGAAACAACCCCCTGATACTGTTCATCCGGAATTCATACAAGAATCATAGGTTGTTTTCATGCATTTTCATCCATCAAAAACACTTAATCACATCACTAGCAACCTAATAAACTAACCAATCCAAAAAGAAAACCAAAGATTAAGCATTTACCAACAACTCTGAAATTTTCGGCCAAAATAATGAACACCTCAAAATCAGGCCTTAGACCCCAATCTAACAATGGAAAAGTGTAGAAAATTGATGGGAAAGTGTTTTGAGACAATCCCCCACAAGTTTTTGGGGTCAAATTGAACAAAGTTTGGATTTTGGTAGGTTGGAAGGGTGAAGGAAGGAGAAAAACGGGTTAGGGCTGGTGATGAGTGTGTGTTCTACTGGTCACTTATGGAAGAGGAGTGTTTATAGGATGAAGTGTGGGCTTGGGCTGATGGGTTTCGGGCCTAACAAACTTCTTTGAGTATATAAAGCCATAACATAAGGGCTGGGAATGGAAAAAAAATGGCAACAGCCCAATACACAAAATTTTGGCCCAAACGGCTCGCGGTCGCTCAAAACGGACCAAAATCAACCTGGTTTGTTTTCCACTGACTCAACCTCGATCGTCTAACCTATCTCACTCATAATCATACTTAAACACTCTCAGATTTACTATGGGTTACTTAAAGGCTTCCTACGGCCGTGTTCACAACCAACCACTTAGCATCGGCGCGTTGCAGCCGGCACTAACGCTACTGTTAACGCTGGCACTGACCGGCACTACAATAGACGGAATCTCACGTCCTCCCCTCCTTATAGAAATTTCGTCCACGAAATTAACTCACCAAGGTCGTCGAATAACTATGGATACTGCCGCCTCATCATCTGCTCGATTTCCCATGTTCGTTCCTCCATGACATCGCTACGCTACAACACGGATACCATTGGCACTGTGCGATTTCGTAATTGTTTTACCGCTCTGTCCACAATTGCAACAGGCTGCGTCTTGTACGACAAGTTGTTGGAAATTTTAATTGGTGGTGACTCCAACACATGGGACGGATCTGGCGTATACTTCCGTAGCATAGATACATGGAAGACATTGTGGATCTTCTCCAACTCTGGTGGAAAATCCAACCGGTATGCCACTGGTCCAACTCTGGCTGTAATGTTGTAAGGTCCAATGAACCTTGGTGCCAACTTGCCTCGCTGTTGAAACCGAAGAACTCCTTTCCACGGTGCCACCTTCAAAAAGACTTTATCTCCCACAGCAAATTCCAAGTTTCGCTGGCGATTATCAGCGTAATTTTTCTGTCTATCTTGCACTGTTTTCAGCCTTTGTCGAATCAGTAACAACAACTCCATCGCTTGTTCAACTAATTCAGGACTATCCAGTTTCCGTTCTCCGACCTCGTTCCAACACAAAGGTATCTGACACCGTCGGCCATACAATGCTTCATATGGTGCCATGCCAATAGACACTTGAAAACTGTTGTTATAGGCGAACTCAGCTAACGGTAAGCGTCGATCCCATGCCTTCTGCCTATCCAAGGTTTGAATCGTCCTCTCAGACTGTCCATCTATCTGTGGGTGAAATCCGGTGCTGAAATTTAGTCGCGTGTCTAAAGCACTATGAAGTTTCCCCCAAAATCTGAACGTGAATCTCGAATCCCTATCCGACACAATCGACACTGGCATGCCATGAAGTCTAACAATCTCGTCAAGATACTTTACTGCCAACTTCTCCGGCGTATCTGTCACTTTAATAGGGAGGAAGTGTGCAGACTTGGTCAGTCTGTCCACTATCACCCATATCGCATCATAACCTCGCTGTGATCTCGGCAACCCTGTTACGAAATCCATCGTCACATGCTCTCATTTCCACTCCGGAATGGATAACGACTGTAGTAATCCCGCAGGTCTCTGATGTTCTTCCTTGACTTACTGACACACTAGGCACTTTTCCACAAACTCAGCAATATGCCTCTTCATTCCGGCCCACCAATATTGTTCTCGCAAGTCCCTGTACATCTTGGTGCTGCCCGGATGAATGGCAAACGTCGAACTATGTGCCTCCATCAAAATCAATTGTCTCAGCTCTTCGTCAGGATACCATCCTCTCTAACATGATACTCACTTACAGTACTAGTACCACTGTCTACTTCCTCCAACTGTTGCTTTATTTGACTCAACACTGGATCTTCACGTTGTTTGGTCCGAACCTCGTCTAGTAAAGTCGGCCTCACAATCAACTGTGTTATTAATGCTCCAGAGTCATCACTATCAAGTCGTACTCTAGATGTTCTCAGACACATCAACATAGGCATGTACTCGGTGCGAACATAGGCTAAGGAAGATGTTGTCTTCCTACTCAACGCATCAGCGACGACATTCGCCTTGCCCGGATGGTAGTCAATCACCAAGTCATAATCTTTGATCAATTCCAACCACCTCCGTTGTCTCAAGTTTAAATTTTTCTGGGTGAGAAGGTATTTGAGACTCTTATGATCGGTAAACATCCTGCACGTTTCACCATACAGGTAATACCGTCAAATCTTGAGTGCGAACATCACCGCAACCAACTCAAGATCGTGAGTCGGGTAGTTGGCCTCATGCGGTCTCAACTGTCTCAATGCGTAGGCCACTACCTTACCATCTTGCATCAGCACACAACCCAATCCCATCTTCGATGCATCGCTATACACAATGTATCCCTTGCCGCTGACCGGCAAGGTAAGAACTGGTGCCGATACAAGTCTGGCCTTCACTTCCTGAAAACTCTTCTCACATGCCTCTGACCATACAAACGGAACTCCCTTGCGTGTTAGACGCGTCAACGGGCCTGCCAAGACGGAGAAGTTTTCCATAAATCTCCAATAGTAGCCGGCCAGACCAAGAAAATTTCGGATTTCCGTGATACTACAAGGAGGTTCCCATGACACAATGACTTCTATTTTCTTGGGGTCGACAAGTATACCTTCTGATGATACCACATATCCCAAGAAACCTATTTCCTTCAGCTAAAATTCACACTTAGTGAATTTGGCATACAACTGCTGCGCTCTAAGTCTGTTCAACACAGCCCGCAAATGCACCAAGTGCTCCTCCTCCGACTTTGAATAGATCAAGACGTCATCAATAAACACAACGACAAACTGATCTATGTATTCCCGAAAGACTCTATTCATCAAATCCATAAACATGGCTGGCGCATTAGTCACTCCAAAAGGCATCACCAGAAATTCGTAATGCCCATACCGTGACTGGAAGGCTGTCTTTGGCACATCAGACTCACAAACCCTCAGTTGATGATAACCGGATCTCAAATCAATTTTGGAAAATACTGAGGCTCCTTGCAGCTGATCAAACAGGTCGTCAATACGTGGAAACGGGTACCGGTTCTTCACCGTAACCTGATTCAGCTGCCTGTAATCGATACACAGTCTCAACGTGCCATCCTTCTTCTTGACAAATAAAACTGGTGCTCCCCAAGGTGAAACACTAGGTCTGATAAATCCACGATCCACTAAGTCCTTCAGTTGAGTCTTCAACTCTTTCAGTTCAGCTGGTGCCATCCGATATGGTGGAATGCAGATAGGAGTTGTTCCTGGAAACAACTCAATCTCAAATTCAATCTCCCCCTCCGGTGGTAACCCTGCCAAATCTTCTGAAAACACATCGGGAAAATCTTGTACTACTGGTATTCTGTTCAGCTCCGACGGCTCAATCGTAAAATCTCTAACATGTGCTAAGAAAGCTGAATAACCCTTGCGAATCATACGCCTCGCATCCAGCCATGAAATGACACATGAAGGGACGACTCGTCGATCACCTTCGAAACAGTATTCTAACCCATCTGCCAAACGGAATTTCACGTTCTTCGTGAAGCAGTCCATCCTTGCTCGGTATGAAGGGAAAGGCCTTACAAATGCTTTATATATATCTTACGATGTTATATCTACGTGTGCTCAAAATTGAATGTTATAGCTTGTGTTTCTCCATTCAATTTTGGACAATACTGATGGTGGGGTTTTGTTTATATATATGTTATAACTGAAAACCATCGGTGGGCTTTGGTGTGTGCACTTAGGATGGATACGTAGAAGAACATGGATTGTAATGGTTTGAATAAATGTTTGATACTATGATTTGGTTTTGTCTCCATTCCACCGTTTATGCTTATGACGCGGTAACTTCCACTGAGGTCCTTGATCTCACCTACCCCTCTCTATTTTTTTGTTTCAGGACTAAATTGTGAGAGATAGCTATTCAACTTCGAGGTTGCTATCCCAGTATTGGTCGTAGGGCTGGACAAATGCACATGCACATGCACATTTTTTTTTTGACTCGACATTCTTCACATCTTCTTGTATATTTGGATACTTGTGCATTGTGCTGATATATATAGGAAGTGATGTTATTTTGAGTTTCTGGGAATCTGTGAGTGTGGACTCGAGGTGTTACATGTTTAAGGTCGAATGGCCCGTTGTATGTGATTTGTTATCTTCACTGAATGTGTTTGATACTCCGTTGTTTGTTGGTTATGTCGAGTACAATTTGATGTGTGCCATGTTATGAAAAAAAAAATCATATGTTGTGTATTTATTACGATTAGCGTAACAGAGTTTTACGGTTAAGCCTTGTGTAGTTCCGCTTGGTCCACCAGTTGGGACAATCGGAGCTGCACGGCGGTGAGGCTCCCAGTTCCAGGTACGGGTCCTCACAGCAGGTGACAAGTCATCCGAGGGAGACCGAGGCTCGGATTCGAGCCTAGGGTTAGGGCGATGTAGCATGCCCTGGTGTAGGAACGTGTCAAGATTTGACAGGTTCAGGTGGCTTGCTGGGTGCGTCTGGTTTCACGAGGTGTCGCTCAGTGATTGGTCTAAAAAATAGAAAATGGCAGAAAATAGGAAAAAATAAGCAAAAAAGGGTTAAAATTCAGGAAAAATAGAATAAAACTGAAAACAAATCTTGAAAAAATGTGATAAATACTGGAAATGATAAGGAATCCAATGGTATAGGAATCAATTAAATCTGATGAGAACTGATGGGTTAAGAACATAGATTAAGATTTGAAAAATTAAGGAAAATAGGAAAATCACTCGATTGGGTCCTGGGTCGATTGCTTGGTATAAATACGTGAAATTAAGGGGTTAGGCATGTTATATTATGTGTTATTATGATATGTAAATAGTTTATTGAGAATGTGGGATTGTTGTGCGTAGATGGATTCCTACAATGGCAGGAATTTGAGGAATCAATCCGGAAGGCCATCGACGGCTAATTGGGCTTCAAAACCCGTGAGTGGACGGAATTTATTATCTTTTGATCAATTCCTGGCACAATTATTAAATTTTGATTAATAGAAGTTTATTAGTTAAAGTCGTGCATGCGTATGTGTGATAAATGATGAGTCGAGCATAATAACCAATATAGCGTACATGGAGTAGTATGATAGGATATAAAAGGCTTGAGTGTGCCATACTATGATTGAGATGCATAAATACATCAGCTCATTAAGGAATCGACATTAGCATCAAGAATGCAACGAGTCCACATAGGGTAACCTATGCAACCTTTGAGAGCTCTTTGAGTCTGGTAGCGTGGCCTGAAGACGTCAATCATGAGGTAATAAAGGTGGAATGAGATTTATTTATTTTATTGTTAATTTAATTATTGATCAGGATCCTACAGTGTGGGGAACGTTTAGGTGGTGCAACCATCACCTAACACTCGGAATCATCAGTGGATCGGGCTAGGCAATTAATTTGACATGGATTTGTCTAGTGCAAGTAATAGTAAGATAAATGAAAAGATAATGAGATTAGAGTGCCACTGACGAATTCCAATCCCGTCCCTAGCTCGGATAGGCTGGAAGATATTGCCAAGCCCAAGTCACAGTTATGCATGTGTTGAAGAACCGTGTGTTTGCTGCATATTATATGATTTTGATCATGTGTGTTAAAGTACGAAATGATTAATTCATTAAACACCTACATGTTTTCTTGATGTATGATTTGATTGCATGTGAAATACTTTGTCAGTCTTCCCATCTGCTCACCTGAAAGAATTCTGCCAGTTTATTGATATGTAAAGCAGGAATGGTAATTAGGAGCTCGTTCCCAAGTATCTCGAGAATGAAATAGTGAATCAAAAGATTAACGGCGAGTGCGATCGAGGTATTTTCTGCTATTATTGAGTTATTTAGATTTCATGAGTAACAAAGTTGATTGAAATA
The DNA here is from genome assembly GCA_019739055.1 of Passiflora organensis. Classification (NCBI taxonomy): domain Eukaryota; kingdom Viridiplantae; phylum Streptophyta; class Magnoliopsida; order Malpighiales; family Passifloraceae; genus Passiflora; species Passiflora organensis. Next base: position 915,205 of record JAEPBF010000139.1, on the reverse strand, counting down.
TTATGTATTCAAGGAATGAGTCATTAAATAGTTTAGAAGGAGTAATAGCGGAGTTACTCAGGGAAAACATGGTGTTTTAAGGTTGGAAAAGGATGAAGATAGATCCTAAAAGAATCAATAGTGGATTTTTTTCGCTTAAGTATAATCATCATAAATGTGATGTTGGGTATTGATTACTTGTTTTTGGTGCTAATTGTGTTATTAATAGCACTATATTGATCAAAAATGGTATAGTTAAGAAGAGCCCAAAACAGGTTCTTAATCTAAGAAGGGTCAAAGAATCGCTCGATGTGATCATTGCAATTCAGAATAGGACATAAATAACCTGATGGATTTGGTGATGGTATGCTATCATTGAGTATGATGGAATGATTGAGTTGGTTGATTGAGGATATAGGGAAACGATTGGACATCATGTTCCAAACCGTGATTGTAAAGTTACGAAGCTATTAGCAAATTATGATTATAATGGATAAGGGATATGGAAGGTGTGCAGTAGATATAGTAATCGTAATCATAAATTGGTGTACATGAGGTCCTTACGATAATTGTGACCTCTATATAAGTAAGTTTCGAGGACGAAACTTTTTATAAAGAGGGAAGGATGTGAATATTGAAAAATTTTGGGTTACTTGGGCCGGAAAGCCCATTCGAGAACCAACGAGGTTAGTGGGCCTTAGCCCACTAACTAGTACTGATGTTGGGTGTAAGAGGTGAAATGAGATTATTTTTGAGAAAAATATTGATTTTTATGAATTATTTCAAATTATCTATTATGATTAGAAAATCATAAAGGGAATCCTATTAATGATTTTGGGATTCTAAGACCATAGAATGGTCTATCGATGATATTTAAGGGTGTATAAATTTTCATAGAATTTTCGGAAGAATAGGTGCAAATTTTATGACTTTTCTAAAGAAAAAATAAGAGTATTTGATTTTTAGTAAAATATATATTTATGAGAAGAAACTTTTTATGGTGCCAAGAGATACTACTCTTCAAGAGGAGTCTGTAAGAATTTTCTCCGTATTTTTCAGAGATATACGCTAATTTCTACATATTTTTGAAGATTTCTAATAATAGGTAAATAATTTAAATATTATTATTTATATTATATTATTATAATATGTAGGACAAAACGACGGCCCACATTGTCATTTTGACCTAGATGGTCAAAATGATAGGGAGCCCTGTTGTTTTGATTTCGGGGAAAATATCCCCGAGCTACGTCTTATCAACCTAGAACGAACTCATTTTGCAAGCAAAACGACGTCGTTTAACCCACCCCCGACAGCTATAGGCCTAGAACCTTTCCCTGCTGCCTTACACCCAATATTAGTCAAAATCAAGTCGAGATCCTTCATTTCACCTAGAGAGCTCGTCGAGCTCTAAATATTTCCCTAGGAGCTTTGTTCTTCAGCTGCGAGTCTATCTGTGCAAATAGTATATGGTTTTGTGCTGCAAGTAGTGAGGGAGAGATCAATTTCCAGAGCATAAAATCCAGCTTTTCTTCGGCCAATTTAGCCGGTTTCCAGCTGTAAACCCTTAGCCATTTTACACGATTATGATCACTATGCTTAGGGCTTTAAGTTAATACGTGTTTGGTGAGTTATTGTTGGGTATAGCAAAGATTAGGGTTTTAGAAACAAACCTGCAATTTCCCTATTTACGAGCTGGAGGTTGAAGAAGACCTGTGCGACTAACAGGTCGTTTGCCTCAACCCATGTGACATGTATCCCATCATGCAGGTGAATGGCAAGTCACCTGCGGATGCAGGTAACAAGTCGTCTGAGGGAGACTCAGACTCGGATCCAAGGCTGGGGTTGGGGAGACATGACACGCCGTGGTGTAGCCATGTGTCACAGTTTGGTAGGTTTAGATGGCTTGCTGGGCACGCCTGGTTCCGCCAGGTGTCGCTCAGTAATTGGTCGGAAAAATGGAAGAAAATTAAGAAAACTTCCCAAAAAATTTTAATAAATACTGAAAATACTAAGGAATCCAATGGTATAAGAATCATTTAAATCTGATGAGCATTGATAGGTTAAATAAATAGATTAAAATTCGAGAAAGTAAGGAAAATGGGAAAATCATCCAGTTGGGTCTCGGGTCGATTGTCGGGTTGAAACGAGTCGAATTAAGGAGTTAAGTGCATTATTTTATGTGTTATTATGATATGTAAATAGTTTATTGAGAATGTGGGATCTTTGTGCATAGGTGGATTCCTACAATGGCAAGACTTTAAGGAATCAGTCCGAAAGGCCATCAACGGCTAATTGGGCTTGAAGACCCCGTGAGTAGATGAAATTTCTTCTTTTTTGATAAATTTCAGGCATGATTATTAAATTGTAATTAATAGGAGTTTATTAATTAAATTCATGCGTGCGTATGTGTGATAAATGATAAGTCAAGCATAATAACCAATATAGCGTGCATAGAGTAGTATGATAGGATATAAAATGCATGAATATGCCATACTATGATTGAGATGCATAAATACATTGGCCACATTTGGGAATCGACATCAGCATCAAGAATGCATCAAGTTCGCATAGGGTAACCTATGCAACCCTTGAGAGCTCTTAGGGTCTGGTAGCGTGGCGTGAAGACGTCAATCACGAGGTAATAAGGGTAGAACGGGATTTATTTATTTTATTTTAATTTATTTATCGATCAGGATCCTGCAGTGTGGGGATCGTTTAGGTAGAGCTACCATCACGTAATGCCCTGGCATTGTCAGTGGATTGGGCTAGGCAATTAATTTGACAAAGATTTGTCTAGTGCATACAATAGTAAGATAAATAAAAAGATAATGAGATTAGAGTGCCACTGACGAACTCCAGTCCCGTCCCTAGCCCAGATGGGCTGGAAGATATTACCAAGCCCAAGTCACGGCTATGCATGCGTTGAAGAACCATGTATTTGCTGCATATTATATGACTGTGATCACATGCGTTATAGTATGAAATGATTAATTCATTAAATGCTAGCATGTTGTCTTGGTATACGATTTGATTGCATGTGAAATACTTTGTTAGTCGTCCCGTTCACTCACCTAACATGATTCTGCCAATTTATTGGCATGTAACGCAAGAATGATAATTAGGAGCTTGTTCCCAGGCATCTCAAGAATGGAATAGTGAATCAAAGGATTAAAGGCAAGTGCGATCAATGTATTTTCACGAACATCATATTCATAACATTTCCCCTCGAATGTTGAGTTTATTAGAGCCAGTGTTTTTCCCTGAGTTTGTTGAGTATGTTAGACCCAGTGTAATAATTTGATTCCTTGGTATTGAATGTTAGATTAAATATTCATCGATGATATCTGGATATCATCATTTCTCTTTTATAAGTCTACTGCCCAATATATTTTTTTAAAATCCTTCTAATTACCATCTCCGCTTTCATTTGTACTATTAGCCTTGTAGGTTTATTATATGCATTATCGTATGTTATGGTAGTGTATATAATGTGCTTACGACAGGGTGTCCCACATGATCTTCGAGTCCAGAGTGTGGCATCTTCCTCAACCTTCAAACGATCGACAATGATGAACAATAGAATCCGGAAATTACCAGGATTTCGATCTACCTAATACTATACCAAAGCCAATAAAATTTATATCAAATTAAAGCTCTAATCAAGACTAATCTAAACACACAAAGGGAAAAAAATTTTACCCTCGAAATCCGTCCAATTTAATGGAAAAAGAAGCCGACATCGCAGGCCTGAAAACTGACTCATCTTGCACCCTCACAACACCAAAATACACAATTCTTGTGGGGAAACACTCTCAAATCGATAACTCGGCTTATGGGAGTATTTTCGAAGCTTGAAGAGCTCAGTATTCCAAATTTACAATCTCGACCCGAGTAAAGTTAAGACCGGTTCAAAGACAGTGGGGAAGAAGGTTTCCGATCAGGCCATGGGACCTGAAAGCAAAACAGTATCATTTTGCTTCCTTGCAAAACGACATCGTTCCAATATGGAATGTCAAAACGATGGGTATGGCTGTCGTTTTGACTAGCGCAGGTCAAAATGACATGCTTGCTTGTTGTTTTGACTTATTTCTTATTATATTAATATTATTTAATAATATTAAATATAAATATTATTTATTAATTATATAAAATCTTTAAATTTTTGTAATAAATACTATATTACTCAGAAAAATATCCAGAAAACTTCTATACACTCCTTATGAATAGAAGATTCCATCAAATCTAAAATTTTATATTTTATAAATACTTAATTGATTAAAAATCAAATACGGCTTTATTTATCTTTAAAAAATCATATTTAATACAAAATATACCTTTGAAAATTCATAAACACTTATAAACCATCAATGGATCAATCTATAGTCCCAGAATACCAATATCTTCAATACAACACACTATTTCATTCTTCTATCCTCAATTATATGAATAACCATAATTTCTCAATAATTACAAAATTTGTCCAAAATAGAATTCATCTTTTTAAATATCCAAACTGATGTATTACCACCCTGTAATGGTAACGTTCCTTGTATGGGCTTCCCGGCTCAAACAGCTCGAAAATTTTAAGATCTCACTTCTTACTTGCCTTACAAAAAATTGTCCTTAAAACTTAGTTATACTGATCATTCTTATTGAGAGGATTTTACATCTACTAAATTAAAATCCAAACTTGCAGTATCCAACTACATTTTCTTCATTCACATTATTAATTGTATTTATACTTAGCAAACAACCTTATATTGCTTTACTCATTGACAATATATTCATTGATCAATATAGTATCACTAATACCACCAGTTAACACTAAGCATATTAAGTCATTAACTCAAAACCACACTCGTATTGGTCACACTTAAATAATAACTTCACAATTGATTCCTACCAAAATCTATCTCAAATTCTTTCCAACTTACAGGTACCACGTTTTCGCTACGCTACTTTGTTATTTTCTTTGCTTCCATCCAATTAATTGAAAGATTAGTCTCTTGAATATATAATGCTTCAGTCAACACAAAACACACTAACCATGCTTCGCTACCACACTTATAAGGACCCAAACCCAACATATAGGACTCTTACTGCCGTAAAACCCAAATAAGCCCTCACAAGGTCCTATTTGAATCCGTCAAGGCTTAAATCGACTAGTTATTTAATTCATTAGTTAGTTGAGTTGTTTTTAAGGTTGGAGTATGCAATTTCATTTCTGCCATAAAACGAAGTAAAAGGAAACATTAGCGGAAGACTTTCATAAATGCAAAACCATTGGAAATATAACACACAAGTCCCAAAAGAATCTCTATCAGCAAGCATCTATTCATTTCAATATGCGGAAATAAGAGAACAGAAATCAGAAAGTCAAAAACAAAACTGAAATGTGATATGCAATCGTCCCTCCATGCAACCCTGATCTCACACCTTAGGACCGCCAGCAAAACACGAACCTAAGCATGTAAAAGAAGAAAAACAACGGAATGAGATTACAAGAATCTCAGTAGGGTCGCAACATCATAAAATCTGCGGAAACCTAAGCAAACGTCTCCCAAATAGCATATATAGATCACATATACTTATAATATGCACAAAACAAATCAGCAAACAAACACACAATAAGAGGGTCGAAATTATTAAAATAACAGGGTGGACTCAAAACACTTCATAGTCAGACTTCAAAAAACTGAAACTAGAAGCACATAGGCAGCCCAATTCACTACACGATTTGTAAAACCCAAGGTTGTGCTGCAGAAAGGAAAATGATTAGAAAACAAGCTTGCAACATGCCATTTTCCATCCCACCAACACTAGATATGGGGCATGTGAGACCCTGAATTTTGAGTCCTAGAAGTCCAGAAGCCAGTGCAGGTGAAAAAAGACCTTTTTGCCCCTGAAGAAAAGGATGTGTGATGGTCGAAATTGGTAAGGGATGTCTAGTAATTATTTCTGGTATTAATTCCCTTTAAATTAATTCTTTATTGGTTGATAATTATCTTAGGAAATAAAAACCCTAAGTTTAAGGGGGGATAATTACAGAATTTAATTCAGATAATTATCTTACTTTAATTAAGCCTTTAAGATAGGGATTTTATATCTCATAACTACCTTATACAAATAAGAAGTCAGCCACACAAAAATCTTATACAGAAAACACACAAAATTCGTAAGACCTAAAAACCCTACACCTTTCAATTTCTACTGAAATCCGCTGAAACTTCAAACAAGCATAACTCTCTCATCGTTTATCGGATTCCTACGAATAATAGCTTGTTGGAAATCTCTATTCATTCTCTTTCCAACCATCTTTGGTTTTTAGTTTGGAGGTTAGTTTTTCTTTGTTAAAAGTTAAATCAAATTTCGGCGAAATTGTCAAAATCTGCTTGAACTTCAAAATAGTATAACTCTCTCATCCTTTGTCGGATTTTTGTGAATAATAGCTTGTTGGAAATCTCTATTCATCCTCTTTCCAGCCATCTTTGGTTTTTTTTCAGAAGGTTAGTTTTTCTTTATCATAAGATAAGTCGAATTTTGACGGGATTAGGGTTTAATATTATGTGATTCTGTCTTCAATTGCTTTTTATTGTTATTCCTCTTGTTCGTATGATTGTTTGACATCTATTCATGTTATAAAATCATGAATTCGTTCTTTGAATCTTTTCTATACATAAAATCAGTATGCCCTATCCTTGCCCTATTGTTGTCCATCTTGATCAATTGATGAACCTATTGGATTCCAACCTTGTTTCTTTTGATTGTATAAGTTATAAACACTTAATCTCTCTTTGTTACCATGAAATCTCAACCCTTACACCTTGCTAACATGAAATCACAAACTATCTTGTGTCCTATGCTTAGTGTCGAAATATACATAGTTAAATTGGGTGGTAATTCAGGTTGAATCTTGTTAAGTTCTTGGCTATCACATCACACATCAAAAGGGGAGGCACCTGCATCATCTGACCACTGGTTTCTGATAGGTTTGGTGAGTACGATTGGTAAGTAAATAGGGTATTCAATTGGTTATTGAGTATGCATGCTTAGTTTGGTTTTTTCTTTGCCTTATGATACTATAGGTGGTTCGGAATTATTAAATAAAGACAAAGGAATAACTTCTTGTTCAGAGACAAGAGAGGTAGGATCTATGCCTCATTGGTTTCTCCAGAGATCCTTGTTGTTTGTTTGTTATTTTCGATGCATGCCCTTGTTATTATTGCATACGAATTGATTGTAGGATACGTGCAAGAATTGCGGATTGAGATATGAATCCAATAGGCTATACTGAACCCTTAAGTTAGGTTTTGAGTGCCCGAATTGCATATGATATGTGATTTCAATAAGCTAATTGTGTTCTGACATGATTGAGGATACCCTGTTATGGTATTGTGTTTGTGCTTGCCTGTGTGTGCTTGTACATGTTTGTGTATCAGGATCCTGTTCCGATGGCCATTCGAGGTAAGCGCTGATGCTACTTAGGAGAGGGGAGGCTCTTACTGGTATGGGAGTTGTATGGGTGGCAAACCCCAGCATGCGCGTACTGGATGTCTAGTCCTTGTGTGGCTAAAAGTCTTGTCCTTGTATGGCAGGATGCCCTTATCCTTATGTGGTTTCAGATACCCTTGTCCTTGTGTGACTTGGGATATCTTGTCCTTGTGTGGCAGGATGAATAGCCTTACTGATTAGCTTGTGTGCTAACCTTTTACCCTTTGTGCAGTAAGCCTTGGACAATACAGGTGGAAGGGGACGGCCTTTCTTTTTCCTATTGCTGAGAGCAATCTGATGAGTTTTACCTGCCTGTGTACTTCTGATTTTCAGAAGTGTTTGCAATCCACCCTCAGCCTTAGTTTCGGCCCAATCCCTTTGATTGATTTTTGAATTGCGTGATACCCATAGATGTGTAAGAATGATCTAATGTTGTTCGGGAGATTCGTGTTTAAGATTTCTGTAGATCTTATGATGTTGTGACCCTACTGAGATTCTTGTAATCTCATCCTATTGTATTCACCATTTTTCAGGCTTAGGTACATCCACTGTCTGTGGTACCAGTGTGTGAGATCAAGGCTGCACGGTGGGGCGATATCGTATCACACTAGCATACCTGTTCCTTGATTGCTTGAGCATATAACATGAATTATGATTGGACTATTTTTCTGGTTTTCAAGGTTCCTCCTTTACTTGTTTTCATTTTATTTTGGGAATTAACTTACTGGATGTTTGGATCCTTATGGGACTTGTGATTTGTGGATTCATTGATTTTATTTAAAGACATCCGCTGATATTTTATTCACTCCGTATGATACCAGAATACATGTCCAATATCATGCTCCAATAACTAATGAACATAACAAATGTACATGCTAAAAATTGAGAATTTGATAAGTAAGCCTTGTGGAATTCAGATACGTCATGGTTCTTGGGCCTGTCTAAGTTTCACGGCAGTAATGGCCCTAATTGGAGCAATAAATAATAGGTTAGGATTTGGGGTCGTTACAGGGCATCCTGCCAATACTAGATATAGGGCATCCTGCCAACACTATATACAGGGCATCCCACCAATACTTGATACGGGGCATGCCGTCAACACTTGATACGGGGCATCCTGCCAACACTTAATATGGGGCATCCCGCCAACACTTGATACGAGGCATCCAGAATACACGTGCTGGAAACAATCACCAGACAACTCCCGGTTCGGTAAGCACCTCTCTTCTACCTCAGGAGCATCAACACCTACCTCACATGGCTAGCGATAAGAGGATCCTTCAAACAAAACACACCTACACACATACACACACACGTATATATAATCATAGCAAGGCATCCTCAATCAAAACACAATCATAATGCATAATCAAGCACAAAATATCAACTTCGAACTAGACAATACCATGCCCTACCAATTTTCGAAATATCTAAGTACCAAAGTACACAATCCGCAAGCATCTAAACAACAAGTAGACTAACCGAAACCAAGAATTCAAACAAGGGATATCCGAAGAAACCGATGAGGTATAGATCCTACCTCCCACGTGTCTAAACAAGATGCTATCCCTTTGCCTTTATCACAAGAATCAGAAACACCAAAACCAGTGATCTGGATGCAATAATAACCTCCCTCTGAATGCGTGATGTGATGGCCAAAAACCCAACAACTTTTAACCTAATTATTCAATCCCTTTAAAGTACAAATTTTGGCAACACTAGGATTTAAGGGTGGAAATTGTGATTTCAAGAAACAAGTGGGAATAGGTTGCGATTTTGTACTATTAAAAGGGGAATAAGTGTCAAATGTTCATATGAATAAGAAGAACAAGATTCATAAACACTAGAAGAGGGAAAATCAATTTCGACACGCATAAAGAGGAGGGGAATCTTGGTATGTATTTAATTGAAAACCACTAAATTTTTGAATGTGAATTCAAGCAAGGAAGATCCAGCACGAAGAGAGGAATCCAATAAGCTATCACACGCAACAATCTGTTAAAGGAGAAAGAATTTCGGCACTTGTGAAGGTAGGATTGATTTTCCTACTTTTAAGCTTAGAAGCATAGGATAAGATTTAAAAGATAAACCTTCAAGAAGATATTAAGAGATAATTAACTATTTAGGAAAGAATGAATTATCTAGTAATTGTGGATAATAAGGGATAATTAACACAAAAATACCAGAATTAAAATAGAAAAAATTATGTAACAACCATTTTAGGCCATCATGCATTCATTTCTTCAAGGAAAAAATGGTCATTTCAGCTATACTGGTACCTAGGTGTCATTTTTTACACAAGGACTTCTAGAACATCTAACCCACTAAGAATCAGGGTCTCACAGTATTGTCTCAGTTGACCCAACTCTTGGACCAATCGAAATCACACTAGACTTTTCCATACTAAAATGGCCCACAGGGCCACTCTCTCATAAATCATAACCAACCCTCACAATATATCAATCCAAGCCCAACACAAGTCTCAACATACCACAATTCATATCTCAACACATCACATAGGTTTAACAAATCATAGGCTCACCCACAATGTATCAACTATATCAACATCATGCATAGCAGTTCAACTATAAACTTTGATGCATTAAAATCATGACAAGCATATAATAAACCTATCATGTCATTCATACACAATGCAAGCAATGTCACTATTCAAAACCATATATTTACCAAGATTTTAATTAAGAAACAAAAAAGCATTTCATGTATATGAATAAAACCTATACTCTCTCTCTTGTTGCATGAACTTCTCAACGACTAAGCCTTTTCTCTTATCACGCGCTCCAACTCCTTTTAAACAATCAAATACACAAGCATATAACTAAGCCAAACCGATCAAAATAAGTATAATGACTCAAAATAGAAAATGAAAGCCCTTTTGGACACTCACACTAGCTCACAATCAATCCACAAGCACTCTTGGGATTACTGGAACCACAATTCCAAGGGGAAATCACCCATTCCCTTCACACACCAAGACCATCAAAGGCCTAACATTAACTACCAACATACGCAACCCAAGTAATGGGTATCTCAACCCTTCAAACGCTCTCAACAAACCTCAAATAATCCAACTCAAACAAGAAAAATAACTGAAACTATCAATTCCATCAAGAGCACAAAATTCACATATTTATCAAAAATACCACTCAAAAACTCAAAATCACACCCATAAATCAAAAGATTTTTAAAAATAATCTAAACTATAAAAAATGCTTATATACATCATAAGCAACCCAAGGCATGAATAAATCGATAAAGGAAACTAAGAATTTGGGCACTTACCACAAAATCTCCAATTTTGCTCTAGAGTACCAAGAACAATGATTTCTCTCTCAAATCCAGAAAACAACAGCAAAAATTTGTTTTGGGAACTTAGCAATAGGTTTAGGAACAAAGCCTAAGGGTTAGAATCAAAGGAAAATCAATTTAGGAGGGATAGGGTTCTTTGGGTGAGTGGGATGTTAGTGTATTGTGGGAGTGAAGGGTTGATGGTTCAGCAATTAGAAAATTTTCTTTCTGTTGGACTGGGCTAGGTATTTATATCCTGGGACTCAAAAATTTGAAATCCTGAAATAAACGTTTTAAAATATCCAACATAGCCCAAGAGGACCAAAACAATGTTTCAAAAATTAAAACATCAAAATAGGCTTTTGAGACACAATTGAACTCAAAGAATAGTAACCGGGCCCAAAGGTCCACAAACACTCAAAACAGTTCCACAACCAACCAAATGGGTTTTAAAGGGTAAGATAGAAATTTCCACTTTCAAACCTCAGAACATGCAAATCAAGATAATACTCCAATATAACTAGACATACATCTAAATCCCTATGACTATGTTCACTTCACTAGGTCAATTCTAGGATCAAATTGTCTACCTCATACCTCTCAAGTCAAACTGACTCGATCAACAAGTCAAACTGACTCGATCAACTAGTCAAACCTCCAAAACTGAACCAAATTGAATCATCCAACTGTGCACTCTTGCTGACTAAGCACTCAAAAAGACGGAGCCGCACAACCATCCCTAATCCGGATGAATAGCCAACACATGGAGATTACCAAAAGCCAATTACAGAAAGACAAGTGTGGACTATCCCGTGCTCTTATGTTCTCCTTAATTATGTTGTGGACCGTCCCGTGGTTTGTCTGTCAGGTTCGACGAATTGGATTTTTTTCACATTCTATCTATTTTGTCTAGGGAGAAATTGTGCACAAAATACGGTTCACGAACATGAAAGCTAAGTGAACTTACATGGAAATGAAAAACTGGGAAAGACCGGTATTGATGGATGCATGGGTTGGTTTTCCGGAGAGTAAAGGTCTTCTTTCAAGTATATATGCCTCATGTATGTGGAAACATCTAGTAACGATGCTGCTGACTTGAATTTTATACATCTTTTCATCATGGTAAACATTGTTGTGCTCTTTGTTCTATTACTTATACTTTTCAGTTTGTGGCTGCAGAGTAATGCTTCAAATGCACTCTAAAATTCAGAAATGAAGGATTTGATAAAAGCAATTGTGTAATTAATCAAACTATATTAAGGGTTTGATTCTTGATTTCGGGTACAAAATATATTATAAAATTTCAGGATGATCAGAAACTAAATCTCCTGCGGTAATATTGTTATTTCTTGGTTACCATTCAAACTGCCATATGTTTATACTTTTGTACATGATATTGAAATTTTTGCTACAGTGGTTAATTTTCTGGGATCTGATCAGCGCATTGAACTATTTCAATTTGACTTGAAGTTGTTCTTGTAAAATGTTAAGGTATAGAAAGTTGGGATGCGCGCTTGTGTGGTCAACAGGATAGGATAGATATTGGAAAACAGTTTATGATGAAGAAAAAGTGATTCAAATTGCAGAAACTTATCCTAGTCTATCCGAGAACTTGCCAAAATAGTATAACTGATGTTGTAATGCCAACGTAGGTAGTAAGGGAAGGGAGTATGCATATATACCCTATTTGATCCCTTGTCATATATATACCTTACAGCTGAAGTCACTACTCCTCCAGGACCTTGCTGTGCAGGAGTGTCCAAATTGAAGGAAACTGCAACGACTACAGCTGACAGGCAGGCAGCTTGTAATTGTGTTAAAGCAGCAGCCGCAGCTCTTACCAAATATAAAGGATGATGCTGCCTCTTCTCTTCCTACATAGTGTAATGTTGAGATTGGTATTCCTATCTCCAAGAACGTCAACTGCAACAAGTAAGCTTGTTATCTCTGTTTTGCTTTTCCTCTGGCTCTTTGTTTCTTCATTTGTGTACTATCTAGCTAGCTTCTCTTCCCACTACATCATTGTTTAAGTACTAACTTCTCCATTCCTTAGTCCAGCATTAACTAAATGGAGGCAGGCCACTGGCCACTGCGAGGAATAAAGCTGTGGGGGTCATTCCGTTGAAGATGATCATGTCAATTAATTCGCTTTGATGAATAAACATTTCTTGGTTTAAGAATGTAGGTGATGCGTATACTCAAGGTTGTTTTTGAGAGAAGAGAAGTATTATGGATATCAAACTTTTCATGATGGTATGTGCGGCTTTGTTTCCAATAATGCCAATTAGTTAATCCCCAAGTAAATGATAAAATGATAATGGAAATACGTATAGACGTGGTTGAATGATAGATATTGATTTGAAGTTTAGGAAATCCAACAAACGAGTTTAACACTCCATTCCAATACGGAGGAATAGGTTTGCAAGCACAAGCCTGAGAGATGATGGCTAATGATAACATAGCAAAAACTTTCTGTCTCATAATCAGTTATCTAACAACGGTCAACTAAAAACAGTATCAAATTTGGGTAAGGGAGATGTGATAGATATTATATACAAAGGTGACCATCTTAACTAGTTATCAGAGCTGGTATGCAGCATCATATTCTTGAATTCTTCAAAATCGACAACCCCGTCCAAGTTTGTATCAAACACACAGATCATGCTCCTGCAATCTTTGCCACTGTTCTCATCCCACAACCCCAATCTTGACAGCACACCTTGAAGCTCCTCGCACGAAATGAACCCATCGTCATTGGAATCAAACACCTTGAACGCCTTGGCCAGCTCTTCCTCCATCTTTCCTAAATCATGCTCTTCTTCCTCGTCCACCGTTTCTCTTTCTTGGTCATCCCCCCTCCCGTCCTCCTCATCATGTTTTGCTATGCGGTCATAAAATGACAAGAACTCATCAAACTTAAGATTTGACTTCCCTACCGATAACTCAAGCTCTTCCAGGCTGATGCATACCCCGATTCTCTCAAGAAGCCAGTTGAGCTCCTCTAAACTCAACAACCCATCACTATTTTTGTCAAGTTTTAGGAAAATCCTGTGCAGGTCCACAGTCTTGAGGGGAGACATACTGCAAGAACGTAATCGAGAAGAGAGAAGAGTACATAAAACCGCAGGTCATTACAATGTTGTAGAGGTTTGGGGTTTATAGGAGGTAGGTAAGTCATATATGAACCTGATAAGATTACGGCGGAAGGTTGCTAGAAACTTCACAAAACGAGTCTTTTCTTCAATTAACTATTAACATGTACTATTCTTATCGTCCACATCATGAGAATATTCTCCTAATAAGTTGTACACCTATTTTTATAACCTTTTATAAAATTTACAATAAAGACTTTCCTTACGAAGTCACTTTCGTATCTGATTTAGCTTACCAATATTGGAATTAAGGGCAGTCGAGACACAGCCGACGGTGACATGATCAATCAATCCAAGATGAACCCAGAAAAAAAAAAAAAAAAGAATCATAATTACAATAATTGGTGATGGGCACTTCATCAAACCCTTGACTCAAATGGCCATTCTCTTCATTATTGCTTTGAATAATGTCAAAGAAGAAAAGAAAGATGACTACCAAGAATGAATGCAGTGAATAAAAACTTATTTAGAAAAAAAAAAAACAACACAATTTCCGCCACAATGGTATTTATTAACTAAGACGTTACAAAAGGAACCGAACGAGATTTATTTCTGGCTCCAGATGATCTCTAATGTACAAACCATCAAGGAAAATCAAGTTAAAAGACAAAAGGTGGTTTAAGCTCACCCTTAAACCTTCAACTCAAATTTGCCAGGCTCATTGAAATGCTTTTCAATCTGCTCAACTTTCTGTATTCTGAATCCCCTAATCCTTATTTCCTCCGGTATGGAAGTATCTTTGTGGTCTACATTTTCAAGGATCCATCCCTTGTTTTGCACCGCACCAACCACCTTTACCTGCTAAAAGGTTAATTATTAGCAACATTTCAGGAATTCATCCCCGAAATGGAAAAAATCATGGACTTTATAGGAATTAATCCGCAAGAGCAAGATAAAATGTCAAGAGGCATCAACAGCGTATTTGGAAATCGGAAATTCTTAGACAATATAAGCTTTTATAAAATTCCAAACAAATAATATATAAGTGGCAACAACTTGGTTGCAAGAAAGCTTTTGGATGAAGAACGTGAAGGTAAAATGACAGTAAAAAATTTGGTTATAAGCTGAAACAGTAAAACCAAGTTGCTTGATTCGATAGTTTCATGTACTTTGCTACTTTTTGGACCAGTATCATTACATACCTCTGCTCCTTCAACAGAATCAACTATGAGCGCTCCATCCAGGCAGAGGTTGTCAAAAAATATATTTCGACCCTTAATGGCCAGAGTAGAGCGTTGAGAAATAGTACAATTTCCACCAACTTTGCTTCTGATCTCTGCAAATGTCAGTCCCCATTTCGACTTCCAGACAATACGAGGCCACACTTCAACCTCTTGCCCATTGAAAACCTGGTTAACCGGATCATCCACTTGAACACCAGCCTGTCAAGAACATTAGCTGATGATTACACATGTGGAGAGATTTTAATTCTCGATAAGAATCATGAGAGCAAAAGAAATTACTTTACAAAGAATGAGGTTGTGTGCACGGTAGATAGCCATTTCACCAGAAGTTGCGCTGTGGTATGGATTCCCTTTTGGTACCTACATGAAATTTTATATATGAAAAAAATAAATCAATTTGGAATGTTAATAGATTTCACATTTGCTAAACTGGAATCCCAAGGCCAACTTAGTTATTTCTAATATGGCATCTAATATCGACAGCCTTAAATTGACTACTGCAAGAACTATATGGTCACCTACGAATTATTACCTTTGCAGCATCCTCAGGATTGTTCTTCACAGGCGCATAAGCAAGCCATGTATCCATCACCTATCCCATTAGGCACAGAGTTCAGAAAAGATAGTATCTTCATTCATTTTCACAGAAGGAATAACAGGAACTCGATTACGAGAGTAAAAATACATATTTTCCATGGGACATACGTACAGATTAACTAATCAGAAGACATTGTTCAAAACCAATGCCAAGAGAATGAAATTTCTGTTGTTTAACGTTCATATCCTGTTTCCCTGAAAAAGAGTATTACCGTGAAACCAACCCTTGCCGATGAAGGCAGTGTTTTTGGATAATCTTGCATCATACATTCTAGACGAGTTGAAGACTTGAATGAAGTTTTGCTAGCATCTTTATACCTGCATCAACAATATATAAACAAGATGACCAGATGAAGAAATCAAGAAGCATGGCGAACTAGTAGTATGATATTTGTTGTTCTCATAACTACTACAATTTTATAATATTTTAGTAACTAAATAAAACAAGTATGATCAACTCTTAAAGTATGTAAACAATAGGACGTGATAAAGAAATCCATGATGTATGGCTACTTTGCTGCATGATAACAATTTTATAGCATTTATTTACTAAATAAGACAAGTTTGATCAATTACTTTGGGTTGACAAACTCCTTTATTGCACCTCCTGTTTTTTTCAGCTCCTCCAAATAAGGGCCAAGTTCCAAAATCAACTGCAAATATTTAAAGCACACAAAGCCAAAGCTTAGAAAGAAATATTGCCTTAATACATTTCGGGCAAAAATCACCAACTTATGATCGGTGTACCAGCTCCAATAAGATATCCTGAAAAAGCTACTGCCAATTTCATCAGGGAAAAAGGAACAATGCAATACTGTTGCTAAAGGCTTAATTCGTTAATGTAGATTTCTTTGAACACTAGAGGCCGTTCCTTTCTTACTTCTATCAGGTCATCTGCAAATAGCAGTATTATACAGTGAACTGCTGTTCTATCTGTAAAATAAGTAGCGCAGTAAAATCTGCATGTCATATAGTTCAACATTTCCAACTTTCAACTTGGGAAAGTGTAAGTGCCAAAAATAGAGATTTAAGAAAAATGGAAACAGTAGTGACGACGCGAGGCATTAAACAGTAACATCTTCATATCATCCAATGGAAAAAGTGAAAAGCAAAGCAACATTAACATACACATCTTTTGTCAAAAAGAAAGTGTACTAGATAACTTGTGAGAAATTACTTGGTTTATATTTCCTGGGAAAGGAGAGTAGCCAGTCTCGCAATTCACATCTCCATCAGGATACCCAGACGCTCTGAGTAATGGATCAAGTTGATTATATTCCACATTAATCACCATAGACCTCCCTGGAAAATCAATATATTTGAACATTATAAATGTACTCAAAACCATCTGATAAATAATCAGATCAAACATATGTGCTTCAATGTTATTATGTGATATAATAAAAAGTATTGTTGTCAACTCTAATAGATATAATTAACTGTTTTTTCATTTAACTTCTCTGAACATACTAAGAATAGCAAGAACAACATCACAAAAGACAACCATCATATAATGCACACCCAAAGGTCAATAAATTGTATGACTTTCATTGCTGTTTCTTGTAAAAATAAATAAATAGAGCGGATGTGAAGTACCATCAGAATGAGTGAGCTTGGTGATTCCGCCAATAGCTTCTTTGGCCTTGCGAGGAACAGCAAGAGAATTGACATGATACCCTCTGGTGGCACTAACACCCAGTGAAGCTGGAATTGCCTGCATATTTTTAGGTAGAAATATTACGTGTTGATTGCTCAACCAAACACAACGTAACAATTGATGATAACAAAAGGGTTATCAAACATAAAAGCAACCAAGACCTTGAATAGAAGTCCATTTGTATCTTGGAAAAATAGAACCCATCTCAAGCCAGCATCAAGCCTAAGAAAAATAGAGAAGCCACAAGCAAATTAATAGAAAATGGCAATTCATACATTTATATTGTACTTTTTATGTCTGGAAAACAATATGCTGTGAACTAAGCTATCAATCCATATCATATCAAAATCCATTGATTTCTCCAAAGGTTAGATTTGAAAGATGTTAAATAAAGTAATTTACTTCTTTTTATGACCAATATTGAACACCAGCAATATACCTATGAGTTGACACAGATCTGTACCTTAATTTTATATATAGCCTATGCATAATTTTGTTAAGAGTTTGAAAAATATGATCTTGAAATAAACCCAAATGTTGATACAAAAGGAAAAAGATGTAAGGTAATGATAGTAACTTTATCTTTATAGCAGTGAGTACGGCACACTAAGTCAGAACTCCCAATACACATGCTCCAGATATTATGAACAAAAATAAGTTTCAGCTATACAGCACACAGCATTGCCATATGACACCCAACTTACAAAGGATACTCTATTATGGCAATAGCATAGTCTTGTCTCAATAATAGGTGACATTCAACGTGTTTACAAAATTATCAGCTTAATATGGATACCATTGTTTCTGCCAGCTCCAAAAGGCAATCGCATGACACACAAACACAAAAGCCTCAAGTACACAGATATCAAGATAAAGAAAGGATGCTGATATAAACAAACATACAATCTTTTGGTTAACGTTGTAATGTAGCATTTATGTAAGAAGACCCATAATAAGGAACCTGTCTCTATATCAACATAACCTCCAAACTTTTAAGTGGAATTGTGATGTACCATTCACCAAGAAGGCCACTAGAATAAAGGAGTGAGTGCACATCGCCATGTCCATGAGGTTTTGTCTGTAACAACCACAAATAGTAACAAAAACCTAAATTAGATGGACATACTATTATGGTAACAGGAGAATTTTTGGGTCAATGTTATTATGGCTAAGTAAACTTTATCAAAAGAAAAGGCTACCTGGATGCCGTATTTGTTTTGTGGATCCAGAGCAAGACTTGCATCATTATCTTCTAAGCATGCAACTTTTTCCTGAAAATTGGTCAACAAAATTACCATTTTAACAGAAGATATACATTTCTGAGAAGCTAGCTAAAGAGATGCTATTGAACAAAGTATACCTGTTTAAGAAGTTTAACTTGTGTTGGTTTCATTCCAAAATAAGAATTTGTTTCTAACAGATCCAGAGTACGTATATGAGTATCATCAGACGTCATTATAACAAATGGAATCTCTTTCAAGCTTTCACCTGAAAGATTTGATACAAAAAAAGTTATATTGCATTTAAGAGAACATCACCCTAAACTCTTCATGGAGCAACAAACCCATGCATGTAACAAACTAAAATGCATTTTTTAGGGACAAACCTTGAGTCATTTTATGACTAGCTTCCTGCAGAGCCAGAATGCACTCAATGTAGAGCTGCAAAAAACATGTTCCTGTTGTGGTCTCCACTGGAAGAGCTACCTATAATGTTTGGAAAGAATTACAAGGAATCAGCTCTACTATATGTCTTCAAAAAATAAAAATTCAAAGAGACATAAATGACTAAGTTAACAACAACAATACTGGCTGCATCAAATTGAATGCAGAAAAATCTTTGGGTTATCCAGAGCACTTTCCAGGTCTCCAAAGGTTATTTCCTTCGTTTTACCTGACATCATTGACTTAATCTAAAAGGGTTTCAATTTTAAAAGCGATGTACTTACATTATTAGCCTTTTGTGAATTATTACTAAGTCACGCAGTCAATCATGTTTATTTTTGTCTTCAACAGACTACTCCTAAATGAATTATAAATGCTCAGCTAGATAGTTAAAGTTTGTGATGAGTGATATTGAAACATTGGAAGATAAAATGATGAGAAGTTTGACCTACGGTTATAGAATGTAAAACAAGATAGCTTTATCTATATGCAAAAAAGGGAAAAAGACACAGTAAGCTCAGAGAGTAAAGATGATTGACCTAACTAGAAACAACAGGATCCTTAAAAGTAATTAAGCTAACTGAAATGCGTATAGCATAGTGAGTTGATAGCATTATTATCTAAACCACTTATACAATAATGTGTATTTAATTTGGTGCTGAATATACCTAAAGACATTATCTTTCATTTTTCCTCGATATATAACAATGAATTAGTCACCTTTATGCCATTATAGCCAAGACGCTCCCCAAGCCCACCTGCAACAAGAACAAAAGCAGCATTCTGTGCTTCTCTAACACCTGTCTCTTCATATTTGATAAAGCTATCATCACCAAAAGTAAGGTTCTCTCCTGTTGGAACCTACATGAAATTTCCAACAAATCAATCAAGCTTAGGAAATATCTTTGTTGACTGATAAGCATCATCAATGTCAACTATGGATCTATAGAACTATGATTGCATATAATCATCATCTATTTGTACCTAGCATTTGTACTTTACATCATTAGTATGAAAGGCTGGATAACCTAATTTAAAGTTGAACTGCTTTTTTTAGTACATGAAACTTATTAGTCTAATCAAACAAAAAAAAAGAGGAAAAATAGAGCACGCACTGTCATATCTATCATGAAATATAGGCTACAAATTATGACTTCTTAAACAGTTGATTGGAACAAATAATTGTAATCCACCTACAAAGTCACTGTGCACCAATATATCATTTTGCAGTACAGTTATGCAAACAAGAGTCATGAGCTAATCATCATCTATTTGTACGTAGCATTTGTACTTTACATCATTAGTATGAAAGGCTGGATAACCTAATTTAACGTTGAACTGCTCTTTTTATTACATGAAACTATTAGTCTAATCAAACTAAAAAAAAAAGAGGAAAAATAGAGCACGCACTGTCATATCTATCATGAAATACAGGCTACAAATTATGACTTCTTAAACAGTTGATTGGATCAAATAATTGTAATCCACCTACATAGCCACTATGCACCAATATATCATTTTGCAGTACAGTTATGCAAACAAGAGTCATGAGCTAATTGATAAGATAACCTTGAACTAAAGAGTCCATGCCTCACAGTATGCTTAACTTTGCAATCTCAGGACAGTGATGCAAAGACTAAATTGAAAAACCAAATCAACAATGAAGGGAAGAATAAAAAATAACTGTGAATCTTTCAAGATTAAGTGATAAGTCAGGGATATTCATGGTAAAGCAAGTAAAAATATTTTTCCTTCTTCTATAAGTAAGAAAAAGAAATCGGTGCATATTAAGGAAGTGACACTCATCTATATATGCTAAAACTCCATTAAAAATCACCAAATGCTAGAGCGTCATTATCTATGACCAGAAAAGAGTTTTCCAAATACAAGGAACTAAAAGTACTGATCCACTAATGTAAATAGGACAATACAGAAAAATTATTTCCAAAAGATGTTGCCATTTTATATTGTATTCATTACGTAACTTATGAAAAGGTTGTGTAAGGGATACAACCCGTACACCTTATGCTTTGATTGTAGAAACCTCTGACAGCAAAGAATTTAGCTCATCACCAGTAGTTCCTAAATAAAAATTAAGCATGCTTCGATAATGCCATCTTGTTCAGTTAATATCATTCCTTTTGAATCTCCAAGGATGAGATAACTGGAAAGAAAATTTTTGAAACCCTCCAGTTACAGTTATGTGCATTCCAAACACAAGCAATGCACCTTGAAATATAATCTCTGTAAATCATACGAAAAAATAACTAAATGACACAGTTCCGAACAAGAAAAGTGTATCAACTTACAGAAGGTTTAAAGCCATCATACGGGTTTTTTCCTGCTTTTGAATCCGCCAGGAGGATTCTAGCAGTTTTAATGTATGATTCTAAGCCACCAGGATAACTTGAATTTAGACGCTCCACCTATAATAAATAACCAAACGGAGAAAGAATCAGTTGATGACAGAAGCTTGTGATTTTACATCAAGTAAAATATTCAAACAACATAACAAACAAACAGAAATGTAAAATATCAAGCCCGTTAAATAAATAAGAAACAAAATAGAGAAAAAAATTAGAAATCCCAACTGCAAAATTTCAAATCTTTCACAGGTAAAATAAAAACAGAGATCTGATTCAACAAGAATGTGGTGGTCTAAACCAACGAAACTGGAGAAAAAAAATAACAATTAAATATCAAAAGATAAAAAGGGAAATGAAACAAAAAAAAAAAAAAAAAGGAAACCTGATCAAAGAAAGCTTTCTTTTGCTGGTCATCCGTACCGGGTTCGGGCCAATGCTGGAATAAATGAGTCTGGGCCTTCTCTAGTAACATCTTGGCCAGCTCCACCTGCGACGGCACCAGCTCCAATTCCAGATCAAAAACAAACCCTCATACAAAAAAACAAGAAATACGAATACAAAGACAGGGTGCAGTGCCTGTTTAGGGGAAAGGAGGTGAAGGTTGCTCTTGAGATTGGGAGCAGAGGATGCGAAATCCCCATTGATATCGAGGTTGGAGAGCTTCTCCGCGGCTTTTTCCATATGATCGGTCTATCGGTAGGGTTGGGTCTTGGGGAGAGATTTTAGATGGAGAAAACAGAGAAGAACAACGAATCAGACGCTTAGCCTCCGCCTCTGGAGTACAATACCAGCCAAATCAGCACAGAGTAAGATTATTGAAATATATATGGAAAAAAATGATACTGCTATACCTGTGATACTAAACGTGGCTCTAATTAGTGGCTCTGTTTATTTTTTTAGTAAAATAATAATAATAAATTATTGAAATATTTTTGTAATAATAAATTTTAATTCAAGTTAATAATAAAATTATAATTTTAATATTAATAATACTTTTAATAGCGTGTTTAAAAAATGGGAGGGTTTTGGTTTTGCTGTTTCTTTGGATGACTTATGGTTTTCTGGTTTGGATTTTTCATTAATAATAATAAATAATAGAATCATGTCACCTCCCGAATTATGCCGATTCTAAGAAAGTATCTTTTAATTAATTAAACTTAACGACATGTCAAATAGTGGGGCTGAACAATTTGAAACACAATTTATGGCTTAAATGTGAATAAATAAATAAATAAATAAATAAATAAATCGATCTAGGGTGGTTAGTAATATCTTATTTACCACATACACTTGCATCCCACGCAACTTGGTCATCTTTCCAATTTTTAATAATACACTTGATTTTTTCTTTCTGCTTTGGCATATGCCTAGCAATAAAAGGGTATATTCTAAATCAGGAATATGTGCCAAGTTTGGTATGCTATTGATCATTGTTGTCCTTATTATATTGGATATTGATTCCCTTTATTCTCAGCAACAACGATGCTCACTCTATTTCCCTTAGCTCATATTTAAATGCCGACTATATATATATTCAAGATGAAACAAGGATATGGGGAGATTTCTATTAGTTGGGGCAGAATCATGTTAATCAAATCAATTTAAAATAACATTCATATTGTTTACATATAAATGTGTAAGATGCATCCAAGGGTGAGAAACAAAATTGAAAAAGTTATGAGAAGGTTTTAAAGAGTTAATAAATTAGAGGTAGGATATAATAATACTAGGTTCGAGATAAATTGATAAATGAGAGAAAACTCACATTATGTCTGTTTTGGTAGAAATATTCTATTAGGATGATTTTTTAATTAATAACATTAACATTTCATTTGGATGTTAAAAAAGTTCTTAAATTGATTAAGCCAATAGCATAATTTAGTATTAATATAGTATATGACAATGGGGATGACAATTTATTTATGCTAGTGATATTATCAAAATTATCTATATCATTATAATTGTAACAAACTGATATCTAATCTAGCTCGTATATCATCGTACAATCTTGAATATCTTGACAAATCAAGCCAATCGAAATCGAAACCACACAATGCACTTCAAGTTCTCTCATAAAACCTGTTATAAGTTAAATTAACTGATACTTTAATTATGCTATGCACAATTAGTTTTACAATTTAAGTTGAAGTCTTTATTTTATTTATTTAATTATTTACTCATGCAACATATTACAATAATATACATTTTTCAAAAAATCATTTATAAGCACCTAATATTCCGTTTGTGCATGTGTTATTTCGGTATTTAGCTTATGTCATTATTGGCTATTGGGCAAACATGTCGATTTTTTTCTTCAATTTTCTTGGCTTATCGTATGTCACTATTTGGTATTTTCTTTTTTCATTCCTCTGTGATTCGCAACTTATTTTACTAATTATTTTTCTTACTGTCGAATTCATTTTAGTTTGGAATGTGTTAAAATTAGTTGATTTTGGTGATTGTCGTGAGCTTGGATTTGATTCACGAGCCTGATTTTATTTTTCTTGATTTCTGAAGGAGTATCCCTACTTTTTGAAATTTTTAAATAACACCAAATTCTAATTTTAAATATCGGTATTCTATGTGAGAATAAAAAGAACTGTATGGAAATCAAATACTACGTGAAAAAAACTAATTGAAGATTTTGGTATAGCGGATGATCATCTCGAGTGTGGATTGCGAGAGTCATTAGCAAATTTGAGATGAGAGAAATCAGATTGTTTCATTGAATCTGTGTGTGAGACTCCGACCCTTCCTAGTTTAGATATCCAAGAAGTCCAAGAGTCGATGTAACTGAAATGACTATTTTGCCCCTGAAGAAATAGATACGTGATGGTCTAGAATTATACTTTTAAATAAAATTATCCTTTTAAATAAAATTATCCTTTTAAATAAAATTATCCTTTTAAATAGAATTATCCTTCTAATAGAATTATCTTTTAATTATCTTTTTAAGCTTAAAAGTAGGGAATTATCTCTTAGTTAAACCTCCTTAGATACCTATAAAAGAGTGGTCAGCCTATCCATCTAAACATATCAAAACCCACATAGAAATTTCGTAATTTTTGCCTAAACCCTAACTGAAACTCCTTGATCTTCATCTTGGCATAACTCTCTCATTTTTTATCAGATTTCTACAAATAATACCTTGTTGAAAAGCTCTTTATGTCCTCTTTCCAACCATCTTGAGATTTTCATCTGGAGTTTAGTTTTTCTTTGTCAAAAGTTAAGTCATAATTTGGCAGAATTATCAAAATCTGCTTGAATTTCAAAATAGCATAACTCTTTCATCGTTTGTCGGATTCTTGAAAATAATACCTTGTTGGAAAGATCTTTCCGTTCTCTATCCATAAATCTTAGGTTTTTATCTGGAGGTTAGTTTTCTTTGTCATAATTCAGGTTGTTATTCGGCAGGATTAGGTTTCAAAATTGTGTGATTCTGCCTTCAATTGATTTCTGTTATTGTTTCTCTTGTTCGTATAATTGTTAGCATTCATTCATGATGTAAAATCATGAATTCATCCTTTGAATCTTTCCTATTCATGAAATCAGTATGCCCTACCTTTGCTGTATTTATGCCTATCTTGATCAATTGATTAACCTACTGGATTCTGATATTGTTTCTTTTGATTGTACATATTATAAACACCTATTCCTTTCTTAATTTCATGAAATCACAACCCCTAACCTCTCTAATGTTGAAATCGCAAGTTTTTCTATAAACCTTAAGGTGTTGTCAAAATTTGTATATTGAATTAGGGTGAATAATCAAGTTGATTCTGCCTGAGTTTTTGGTCATCACATCACGCATTCAGGGGAAAGATATTGCTGCATCCGGATCGTTGGATTTTGGTAGGTTAATTGGTAAGGATTCCCAATGCCTTTGGTTTTTAATTAAGTACTCTTGTGGCTTAGTATTGTGTGGTCTTTGCCTTGTAATTATTTAGGAGATTCTGATCTTATTGGAAAGGCAAAGGATTGCATCTGATTCAGACACGTGAGAGGTAGGATCTACGCCTAATCGGTTTCTTTGGTTACCCTATTGTTTGATTGTTTAAATATGATTGAATTCGATTGCTTATCTTGGTTATATGCTTGCAGAATGTGTGATTATGATGATAGGGAATCTCAGAAGTTAATAGGACAATAGGTTGCCTAATTTGGTTATGACTTTGAGGATTGATATTTGATTGGTATTGTGATTTGATTGAGGATCCTTTGTTGTGATTTGTGTATGCGTGTATGCGTATATGCGTGTATGCGTGTATGCGTGTATGTGCCTTGTTTGAAGGATCCTTTTGTCGCTGGCCATGCGAGGTAAGTATTCTTGCTCCTAGGGAGAGGGAAGATGCTTACCGAACCGGGAGGTTTATTGGTGGTTATTCCCAGCAAGAGCTCGTTGGATACCTTGTAGGCCGGTTCAAGTCCGGAAGTCAGGAAGCCCCATAGGCCAGTTCAAGTCTGGACGTTAGGATGCCCTATTTGAGAGTGACAGGATGACTTGTATGGCAAGAGTGCTCCTAGGCCAGTTCAAGTCTGGATGTCAGAGACAACTAAAAGGCTTGTTGTAATTTGATTGTCTAACCGTTTTACCCTTTTTCCAGCATAGCCTTGGATAACATGGGCAGATGGGGACAAACCTTGGTTTTGACAATCAGATTATGTATAGTCTGCCTGTGTGCTTCTGAATAAGAAGTGCTTTTAGTCTTTCCCCTTGTTTTTTACCAACTTTAGCCTACCCTCATATTGTGTGTGCTTGTGATGATTTCAGCCCCTAATATGTGTGTTTGATGCTTGAGGTTTTAATTAGATATCTTATCTAGTTTTAGGTGTTGATCTTTTGGTTATTGGGAGATGTTTGATTGGGAATCCCTAGGACTTATGATGTTGTGACTCTACCAAGATTCTTATAATCTCATCTCTTCTTTTCTCCCCCGTTGCAGGCTTAGGTGTTTGCCTTCTCCTTGTGTGACAAGATGCAAAGACTTGCTGATTAGATTGTTTGCTAACCATTTACCCTTTGTGCAGCTAAGCCTTGGAAAACACAAGTGGAAAAGGATAGCCTTTCAATTGTTCAAATCAGATGATGAATTACCTGTCTGTGTACTTCTGGTTTCAGAAGTGTTATTAGTCCACCCAAAGCCTAGTTACTTTCAGTTCTACCTTATTATGTATCTGCATGTTAATTGCTTGATCCCTTAAATAGCATATGTAATTTTAGTTGTTGATTGGAAGATGTTTGTTAAGATTTCTGCAGATCTTATGATATTGTGACCCTACTGAGATTCTTATAATCTCATCCCATTGATTTTTCCCTTTTCTAGGCTTAGGTACATCTTCTGCCAATGGTACTGGGGTGTGAGATCAAGGTTGTACAGCTGGACGATATTGCATCACATTCGTATGCCTTCCTTCTTTGCTGATTGCTTGCGCATATACCCCTATGATTGGACTGTTTTCTGGTTCTATAGATCCCTCTTATTCCTACTTATTTTGAAAATGTATTTGAGAGCTACATGCTAGATTTTGAGACTCCTTTAGGACTTGTGTGTTATGGTTCCTATGATTAATTATAAAGACTTCCATTGATGTTTTTATTCACTCCATATGTTACTAGAATGTATGTTTAATATTAACATACTCCAACATTTAAAAACATAAGAAAGAACTTTAAAATTTATAATTAGTGTGACTTGAGACTTGTGGAATTCAAATAGGTTCTTTGAAGGGTTTGTTTGGATTTCACGGCGGTAAGAGTCCTAATAAATTGGACTTGGGTCCTTCCAATCTGCAACCCTAAACTTTCAGCATCACTATACCTCTATACACACAATAATTCTCCATCAAAACAACAACCAAACAAAGGTGATACAATTCCGAACCTAACCCAACTTATATAACTCAATTTCATCCACTATAACATGTAA
Source organism: Passiflora organensis (assembly GCA_019739055.1). Lineage (NCBI taxonomy): Eukaryota > Viridiplantae > Streptophyta > Magnoliopsida > Malpighiales > Passifloraceae > Passiflora > Passiflora organensis. The sequence goes on along the minus strand of JAEPBF010000139.1, from coordinate 887,876 downwards.
TTCAAGAAGAGAGAGATACACGAATGTTCGGGATATATGCTTACCAGATTCCAACCATAAAGGGTCAGAGAAGGCCCGATTTTGCTCAGAAGTCCCTCATGAGCTTGAGAGGGTTCTTTTGGGAGGAAAACGAAGCTCGAGAATGGAACAAAACGTGTAATAGGTACAATGGGTTCTTATCCAATTTTGTCACCAAAAATGGAAGAGAACCTGGAGGAGTTAGGTGGCAGCAGGTGGCTGAACGAAACGACGTAGGCATCAAGCAAGTTGTCAAAACGGCATGGATGGTTGTGGTTTGAACCATCTTGGTCAAAACAACACTCCCACCTGTGGTTTTGACTAAATATAATATAATATTATTATATTTGAAATATTAATAAAATAATAATATTAATTATAAATTCTAATAAATATTCAAAAATTCATAATAAATTCAATATTACTCAAAAAATTCTTAGAAAATTTTTTGAAAATTTACTAACTATTTTAAATCATCAATAAACCTATCTATGGTCCTAAATACCAATAATCATCAAATACACCCATCATTTTATGTTTCAATCATCGATTATATAATAACGATAATTCTAAAAAAAATTATATTTCTTTTAAAATAAAATTCATAATTTAAATCATCAAAATTCAATTATAAACCTATCATTGATTCGTAATTACGGGTTAAGGTCCACTAACCTCATCACTTCTCAATTGGGCTTTCGAGTCCAAATGCCTCAGAATTTTCTTAGATCTCACATCATACCCTCTTTATAGAAAGTTTCGTCCTCGAAACTCGATTATACTAAGATTACTTCATACTAAGCATTTTTTTACCTCATCACAAAGCATAACTTAGAATGCAATCCCCCAATCGCATTCTTTTCTTCCTACAAAAATGACATATCTTCTCATCACAAAATCTGCCCTCTCATCATATGATCACAGCATGACTTATAGTGCATAATAGCTTCAAACACACAAGATAACTTCAACTTTTAATCACAATTAAGGTTATAAATAATGACCCATATCGATATCAACATATCAAGCTTATAACTTCATACTACATCTAGCATACTTCCGCTGTACTACTCACTTTTATCCTCATCTCTTAGCAACTCATAAAGAAAAATACACCTCTCAAGTCCATAACATACCGGACAAATCCTGTCATAATTTCTTTTTGACAGTTATGAATCATTCAAGTAGGCACAATGATAATATAGGACAGCCTTACTTATTCCAAGACACGAAGTAAAGTACACACTTCGTGTTGTTTGTAGCCTTGAATCAATCCATCCACATTGTAATCAGTATATATATATAACATAATTTTATTAGCAGAGCATCAATGGAGTATTTAAATCAAGAAATACTCCGAGAAAGAAACACTGATAACCAAACACAGTCGGGTACTAGAAAATATCTCGACTTATGGGATGTTTCTCTTTTGTAAATTTTTTAGGCTCTATCAATAGATTTGATGTTAACACACCAAAATCAAGCTAATAACAACTAATACAGAGTCACTCTTCACCAAATCATCAAACCCAATTCAATTTCTTGCCAAAACATCAAATAAATGATCTTATTACATCTATTGATACTTAAAAAATAGAGAGCACAAGAGACACATATAATATTCTAATTCTTTATTCTCGATATGTTAATAGTATCGAAATAAACTTGAGGCAGTAATATAGTTATCTCAAAGCATCAATCATATCTTGATACGTGGTTCTACACCTTTCACAGCATAATTCCTTACCTATCATACTTAACTTCTTGGGCTCGAGGTAGTCCTTCCTCTTACCTAATCCAGCTGATGTCATTCGTGTTATTACCGCGGCTGTTACACTGTTACTGTTTTCTTTTCTTTTTTTTCAAATTTCAATTTTAGAACCACCCCAATACTCACGACTTGTTCCAGACAGTCTTATCTGCAATCAATAATTAGTATAATATGCACATGATTCTCCTTTCTAGACTGACACACAAAGAGAGTTTCAATCATACTGGTCTTTTTCTTTTTCAATGGCACAAATACTCAAAGACTATGTATTCCTTTTAGTTTTTAGCGGTTGGAATGCTTCATATGGCTTAGTTATTGTATTTTTATAGTATAATCAAGGGTTTGCAAGAATCACCAGACTAGATTTAGCCAAAAATGAAGAGATCAAATAGATCCACTGTTTAACAATCTTAAAGGTCATCCAACAAACTTAATCAAAGGTATCAAAAAAATTTATATCATAGAAATGATTTCAAATGACTACTACTCAATAAACAAGCCTAAGATGATGGTATGGTTTTATAATCAGTAGTATAAAGATCTAGATATATAGACCAAAGTTCAGATAATTTACCAATTAAGAAGACATAAATAACCATCAATAGAAACTTTTACCGACTCAATTAAGTTTGGAATGGCATTGCTTAGAGATATGCAATGTATACATATGGTCATAGATGCTAATGATATCAAAGATAGATCACTTCGAGTAACACTAGTGACAAGAAATTAAGATAGACTTATAGTATCACAAAACTTAAGGAATGTGTTGGCAAAATTTTTGAGGTATGATATGTATACATAAACTATAAGAGGTATAAAGAACCTTATTTAGAATTGTTTTTAGTTCCTAAATGAAACAAAATGAAGCTCCACTTGTCATGCCTCCAGACCTAAAAATCTTTGTGCGACAATCGCCGTAAGCCCACTGTATAACACAGTTACCACATCCAGCAATGCATATAGTAAACCTACAAGGTTAGAAAGAAAATAACAAATAGCGGAGAAGAAATAGTAAGAATAATCAGAAATACAACAATGGGTTTAATTATAGGCATTGGTCATGTTCGGGAAATGTCGGATTACGATTACACATTAAAGGCCTAGGCTACATCAATAAAAACGTGAATTTCCATTTGACTTAGTATATTCTTAATTTACACAAGTCAATTCTGTTATAACAATACAACATAGGGGAATATGATATCATGTATATAAAATACTAGAGTCTATAATAGGAATCATAAACTGACATTACGTTGACTCCTGATGAGCAGACTATCTATCTGGGAAGAAGACTGTGGCCATATCCATCCTTCCATTCCTGGTCAAACATGGATCCAAAGATTTGGCGGAAGCCTGCCAAGTAAGCGGACAAGAAAAACAAACATAATATTTTACACACATTCATGCAACCATCTGACTAACATCCTAGCACACATTCAAAGCATTGACGAGTCAATAAACATATTCACAATTAATATGTGAAGCACTATCGAAATACTTCAGGCATTCACGACCATGACTGGGCTGGCAATAACTCTTAGTCTATATAGATCCTGGGAATAAGAGTGAGATTCATTAGTGGCACTTTATATGACTCAACTATTTTCTCTTGTTATTTCATATGATGATTTGGTATGTCCCGATGGGACGTGCATAATGCTTGGCCCAGACTATTGACGATGTCGGGGTGATAGATGATGGTAGCTCCACCTATACGGTCCCCACATTAGGAATTCTTGTCATACATTCAGTTAGCATAATTATATAAACCATATCCCTCCTTATGACTCCCTTGGCAAGTTCACATCTCATTACCATACTCAGAGAGCTCTCAGGAGTAGCACAGGTCACCCCATATTGGTGCAATGAGTGATTCACCTCATGATTTTAGATATGACTCGATGCATTATTTATACTTCAATAATGCATTTCACACTTCCACACCAAGCACATTAATCCAAAGTATGCAACACTTCATTCCATTTAACAATTGACATACATTAAATTTATGTGACATATCATTTTATCGAGTGATTCATATGCAATTCAGCATATATACGATTCCATGCTATTATTTCATTATAATTTTATTTATTAACACACTTATATAATCATGCCAATGACTCAAGCAATTAACTAAAAAGGTTCATCCACTCATGGGTTCTTCAATGTTCGAAGAGCCCTCACTTGTTTCCTGGATTGATTCCTCGAGATCTTGCATTAGTAGGTATCCACCTACACATAACGATGTCCAATCCTTAAATTGATAATACTAGAGAGTCAAAAGCATATAAAATAATACTTCTGAATCCTCTACCTGAAAATTTTGCTCCTAGACAAAACCTGAGATCATACCGGGAATTTTCCTATTTTTCCCAATTATTCCAAAATTTGTATTATTTAATTGATCAAAAAATCAACTCCAAATCCTATAAATTTAGTACCATTAGACTCCAAATTCAATCTAGTATTCTTTATAATATTTTTTGGATATTTTCTATTTTTTGTGCTATTTTCCTTGTTTTTACTATTTTTCTATTTTTCTATAATTTTATTAATTTTGGCCAACCACAGAGCACCACCAGGGGATGCCATTCCTGATTCTAAACCTACCCAAGGCTAACACATGTCTCAATAGGGATGTGCCACATCTCATCTGAGCCTCAGACTCGGACCGGGCCTAGATACCCTGTCCATAAACGACTTGTCACCTGCCCTGGCGATATGTCGTCTGACCAGACGACCCATCATTTGGAGGGACCTAGGATGACATGTCGTCTAAGGTCATCTTTAACCTCTAGACGACCAGTTCCAATCTACAACCCTAAACTTCCAGCATCAGTACACCTCTATACACACAATAATCATTCTTCAAAACAATAACTAAACAAAGGTAATACAATTCCGAACCTAACCCAACTTATATCACTCACAATATCATCCCAAAATGTCTTAGACAACCCAAAATGTATTCTCACACTCCTTGCCCCTCATTCAAAGTTTTGTTCATCCTTTCAGCAATACCATTCTGTCTAGCTTTGTTTTGAACTATTCTGATCAATCTTATTCCTTCAGCAGTACAGAATGTCTTGGATTCTATCTTGTCATACCCTCTTCCATTGTCTGACCATAGATAGTTGATCTTCATATTTGTCTGATTCCCAACCTCAACCTTCCACTTCTTAAAAGTCACAAACACATCTGACTTGTGTTTAAGAAAGTAAATCTATACCTTTCTGCTGAAATCATCTATTAAAGTAATATAGTATCTCGAACCCCCAAGAGACGAAACTAGAGATGGCCCCCACACATCTATATGTACTAGTTCTAACCGCTCTTTCTTTGGTTCTCTGCTAGTCTTTATAAAACTGACTCATTTCTACTTTCCCATAACACAGCTTTCACATAAACCCATATCAACATATTTCAGCCCTTGTAACACTCCCTTTGAAACCAACATCTTTATTCCTTTAACAATCATATACCCAAGTTTATTTCGCCAGAGATTTGAATTGGATGCACTTTCAGCAATAGCAGCTATGCTCTTACACCTTGCAGTGGTGTACAAAGTTTCAGATTTTGTCCCACATGCTACAACCATAGCACCCTTGACATCTTCCACGAACCTTTTTCAAACCCTGCTATATAACCTGTGTTATCCAACTGTCCTACAGACATCAAACTCTTCTTGAGACCAGGAATGTATCTGACGTCCTACAACATTCACTGATTTCCTAATGAAGTTTTTAAGCATACGTCTCCTTTTCCTTCAATCTCCAAGGCTTTATTATTTGCAAGAATTACTTTCCCAAATTTTTCAATTGTAAGATTCTGGAACAATTCTTTACAAGGAGATGAATGAAAAGATGTACCTAAACCCAATATCCAGGATTCTATCCACACTAAAGATTAAAGCATCCTCACAGTCTTTTGTTGAGTTCACGGAACTATTGTCATCTTCAATCTTCTGATCCTGCTTCTTTTTTGGCTTGGTACATTCATTCTTGAAGTGACCTTTCTCTAAAAAATTTCAGCATGTTACATTAGTTCTGTATGTAGATTTTTCCCAATGCTTTGATTTTGATTGACCATTTTTGTGTTGGCCCCTTGTTTTGCTCCTACCACTCCTCTCTATACTAATAGCACTACTAGATGAATCTCCAAGTTCTCTTTTGCGAATATTTTCACTCAAAACCATATCTCTGATTTCATCAAACTTCAGCTTCTCAGATCCACAGGAACTGCTAATTGCAGCAACTATAGTATCTCATGACTCAGGTAGAGACGACATCAAAATTAAAGCCTTAACCTCATCTACAAAACTAATATCGATCAAACTCTACTAACTTATAATGATATTAAATTCGTTAATATGATCTGCCATGAAACCTCCTTGGCTCACCTGTAAATTAAATAAGCGACGCATCAATTATACCTTGTTCGTCGCTAATGGCTTTTCATATATGTTTGCCAGCACCTTTAACAAATTTGATGTAGTCTTGTCCTTGACGATGTTGAAAGCAACGTTTCTAGATAACATCAATCGGATCAACCCCACCGCTTGTCAATCCTTAAGCTTCCACTTCTCGTCCTTCATGGAATTCAGCTTCACCCCTGACAAGGATTCGTGAAGATCTTTCTAGTACAAATAGTCTTCAATCTGTATCTTCTACAAACCAAAATCGATCACATCAAACTTGTCAATTCGTACTTTATCACTCTCCATCCATATAGATCATTGTCAATAAACCCTAACTCCTCTACCAGTTGTTACAATCTCTTAATTTATAACCCTGATCTAAATATAATAAGAGAGAAAAGAATAGAAAAGATACCGAGGATTTAATGAGGCTCGGCCAAAAAGAGTCTAGTCCTCAGACAAAGGAGAAAGAAATTCCATAATAAATAATAAAATACATAGGGTTTATTCGATTACAAGCCAACAGTATGTACTTATAGGTGAACTAATAAGGTTAGAAATAAACCCTATCTTAGATATCCTATTTTGGCTTAATCTAGATCATTAGATTAAAGATATAGATAAATTTCATCTCAGCTTAATCTAAACCCTTAGATTAAAGCCACAACATAACAACACAGACTCCAACAATCAACTTAGAATAAGCCGCAATGGAGGACAAACTGCAATAAGTGATTGACAGGCTACATGTGGGGCAGTATTAGGGTAACCATATTCTATTTTGAATATATTTTATCTATTTTTTAGCTTAGTTAGTAACAGTTTGTTCATATTGTATTTCTAAATTAATAGGAGTATATCAAGGGATATATATACTCTCATGTTGTATTTAAACATTCTATTATTATTGAATAAAGAGAGAATTTTTAGCTTCTTTACGGTAGCGAAGCTTTACAAGCTTATAATAGCTTGATCCGTATATTATCACTTATACATCTGTCATAGCTACTTCCAATCCCAACACTAATCCCAACATCAATCTTATAATAGTTAGTCCACTAGACTCACTTATTGTTGCCCAAGCCACAAATCAATTAGTACAGTTCAATCCCAACTCACAGCTACCACTAAAACTCTCAAGACCAAGCAATTTTGCCACCTGTAAAGCTCAAGTTGAAACTCTCATGTTGGGTCATGACCTCTATCTTTTTCTTGATAAATCGATGTCAATTCTCTCCAAAACTTTCATCACCAACAATCAAGAGAAGCCCAATCCAACTGACAAACTTTGGTTTCAATTAGATCAAGTCATATGAAATACCTTCATGGCATCAATTGAAGCAACAATTGCATCAGTTATCACAAGAAAAATAACTTCCAAAGATGCTTGGAATGTTATTCATATACTTTATGCTAACAAGTCACTTTAGTTTTCCAGAAATATTATTTTTGAATAAAATATATTTCCTTTCCAAAATATATTTTCTTCATTCATTCAAAATAAAAATGTAAATTTTGAAAAAATTTGGGATCATCTTAAAACTCCTACTACAGCTCCTCCCAAACCATATCCCTATGCAGATTTTGATATCCCCAAATCTATTCCTTTATATATACCTAATGGGCCCCACAATTAATCTACATCAACACCTATATTTTCAGGTTCCACGTTGCCATCAAGATTTCAAGGTATCTCCCCTACATCCTCTACCTCCTCCTCCATTTTCTCCACCTTTTTCTCCACTTTTTTCTCTAACTCTCACTTAATTTAATTTTCTCAATTTTTATCTAACTCACCCTCATGTCTATCCCTTATTTTTTCTGAACAACCTATTTTACCTTTCTCTTTATCTAAATCTCTCACCTTATTTCCTACTCACCTATCTCAACAACCCCAATGCCACCCATCCACCCTAAATATAAACCCACCTAAACCCTCCCTCAAAGTCTACTCATGCCACCCTATGCCTCCCTCCACCTTACCAAGTCGTGATTATGCACATTATGTCCCCTATCTCAATCCTCATCTCCCCTTTCATGCTTCGCACACATTACAACCCACTAAGATGACTAGTCATTCTATGAGCTATATCTTCAAACCAAAAACCATTGTTGATTACCTTGCCCAATTAAACACAAATAGCCCCTCACTCACCTATAAACAAGCTCAGTCTCAATCCTATTAGAATGATGTAATGTAGGCAGAGATAGATGTTCTTCATCATAATCATACTTGGGATTTAGTTCCTTAAATACCTAACTCAAATATTATTACTTGTAAATGGCTTTCCAAAATCAAACAAAAGCCTAATGGTATATTAAATTGCTATAAAGCATGGCTTGTTGCAAAAGGATTCACATAACGCCCTGAAGTTGACTACCATGCCACTTTCAATCATGTGGTCAAATCCATAACCATCGGATTGGTGCTTGCTATTGCAGTTCAGAATAATCGGTCACTACGGAAACTTGACATTAACAATGCTTTCCTTCAAGGCCCACTACAAGAAACTGTCTACATGCAACAAACTAAAGGCTTTGTCCATCCTTAATTTTCCAGTTATGTCTGTAAGCTAAAGCAAGCTATATATGGTCTCAAGCAAGCGCCTCGCTCTTGGTATGATACTTTAAAGACCTATCTTCTTTCTGTTGGCTTCACACGTACTGAGTCTGATCACTCCTTATTTCTCTATCATCATGATGGTATTACTCTATACTTACTTGCTTACGTTGATGATATTATTCTTACAGGCAATTCTTCCCAATTGATTGGCAAGGTCGGCTCTATTCTTGCACATCTATTCTCTTTGAAAGACCTTGGTTATCTTACCAATTTTTGGGTGTAGAAGTCATTCCCTGACAGATGGAATTCTTCTCACACAGGCCAAGTATGTCAAAAAGTTTCTTCATGATGAACATATGCTAGATTGCAAGGGTGTACAAACACCCATAAGTACCTCCCATGTGCAGATACTTAATGATGGCTCTCCATCTATAGATGCTACACAATTTCAATGGGTTATTGTAAATTTCAATATTTATCGTTCTCTTGACCCGATGTTGTCTTTTATGTTAATAAGCTCTCTCAGTTCATGCAATCTCCTTTTGAACCTCATTGGAAAGCTGCTGAAGGTGTCCTCTGTTATCTCAAGTCCACATTACACTATGGGATCCGTCTTTGTCATTCCAATGACAACAATCTTTACATATATTTTGATGTTGACTGCGCTAGCGATCTCACTGGTTGTACTTCTATATCTGGCCATATTCTTTATTTGAGTACTAATCTTATTAGTTGGTCCTCCAAGAAATAGCCCATTGTGGCTCATTCCTCTACAGAGGTAGAATATCATTGTGTTGTCAATGCTATTGCTGAAACCATCTGGGTTATATACTTATTATCTGAACTTCGAGTGCCTCTTCTTCAACCTCATGTTATCTTTTGTGATGATTTGGGTGTCACATATCTGTGTGAAAATCTTTTGTTTTATAGTTGCATAAAGCATAATGTTGTTGATTTTCACTATGTTTGCAATCTTATTCATCAGAAACAAATTTTTATTCGTTATGTTGACTCCCAACAGCAGCTAGCAGATTGTCTCACTAAACTGTTTTCTAAAGTTTTGTTATGTCGTCTTCTATTCAAGTTAGGTATTGTCGTTCGCCCCCTAACATGGGGGATATTAGTGTAACCACCGTATTCTGTTTTGGATATATTTTATCTATTTTTTAACTGAGTTAGTTATAATTTATTTATATTTTATTTACAAATTAATAGGAGTGTATCAAGGGATATCTATATTCTCCTGTTGTATTTAAACATTCTATCATTATTGAATAAAGATAAATGAATTCTCTATTTCTTTTTAACTTCTTTAGACATCCATTGTCAATCTCAAATCTTTTGAATCCGAATGAGGAAGATGTTGTCCATGTTGAATAACTCACGGATGACCTCGTTATTTGATCTCTCAAAGTAGTTGGAATTTCAAGTTTCCAGAGATGCCATAAAGTTCCAGAATGAGATTAAACTTGATTGGCCTCAATCACTGATTCTTGGCTCAGTGATTTTGCTCTTTGTGTGTATTTTTTTGACACATAAAATGTGTTTTGGATAAATTAAATTTCTTTTAAAAATTTAAGCTTTAAGTTAATAAGTCAGTAAGCATAAAATGATGCGGTCATCTATTTTTTTTTTAATTTATCCAGTTTAAGTTGGTGGGAATTAAATAATGAGAAGGATCTGAAAGTCATAGTTGAATTAAACTAATGGGATATGGCGAATAATACTTATGCTGACCTGGAAAATGATGATAAAAATTGGGTAATATTTTTTCATGTGTTTGTGTTGGTTCACAAAAGGGCACATGGTGTCTACGGATTGGCTTTTCTGACCAAAATAAATGCCACATGACTCTTGGTATTTATTAATCATGTCAAAGCCCATAAATAGATGTGGGTAACTTGGAGCCCAAGAAGGCAATCATAGCTACTCCTGTGACGGTGGAGATACGACGTGAGGAAGATGCCTGTAGATCGTCCTTCAACACTATTACTCAATCTGTGGGCTCCCCAGGAAAGCAATAAAAATGCATAAAATTGAGAAGCAACACACTACTTCCTCTCATTGCTCAATTTATTACGTATGTGTTTTGAAAATTGAAACCCAACCCCCCATCATCATCACGACAAATCTTAGACCTGATCAGCTAAGACCATGGCAACCTGACAAAACCCTAAGATGCACTATCCAAGCAAGATGATGGGAACCGCATTTGTATGATTACAGAGGGGAGGAGGAGGGCACACCACAAACAACCTCTCGTCCACCACCTATCTATCACCAAACCAAGTACCACCAAATCTGATGAAAAGTGTGATAGACAAAAATCCAGAAGAATGAATATACACAACAACAATCACTGCGGCTGGAAGGCATCCACACTTTCCTTCTGCCTGCAGCTTATCTGGCAGGTGGTCAGTCAAAACTTGAGGAACGGCTCCACCTGCCTTGCAAGTAGTCCTCTAATGACACACTTTGCTCAATGCTGCTCAGGGAGAGCGAGTCATCCTCCAAATCAAGCAATGCCAGGTTCAGGTGGGACTGGAGATTAGAGCGCGGGCATGCTTCATCATCCAATATTTCATATTCTTCCACAGCGTTAACTTGCAATCTTGCCCACACACTCACTTCAGGATCACCTTGGAGTAGCTTCAAGACCTTTGATCAGCAAGAATCGAGACAAAGTTCAAAATCTAGCACGTGGAAAACTATTCATACATGACAAGTATACCATGTCACTGTTTAATCCCACCCTTCTTAGATATGCTATTGGACAGAATGGAAATAGGTGGAGCATAAGAATCCATGACTTACGAGGCTCATCTGCGGCCTTGATCGTGGGGAGCGCCTTACACACAGAGTTGCAGCTAACACCATCCTTTCCATCTGATCAGGATCATAAATATCACCCAAGCTTGGGTCTAACAGTTGGGAAATCTTTGCATCACTTAGAATTGGCTTTGCCTGCACAGTTCAATTGATTTTGTTTTCATCAGATAATTAAGAACTGAACTCAAAAATCAAAACCCACTAATTCCACAAGCTGAGACATACCCACATAACAAGGCTCTCCTGGCCTTTAGGAAGATCATTGCTTATAGGTTTTCTCCCCGAAAGAAGCTCAAGCAGAACAACACCAAATGCATAGACATCAATCTTGTTGTTTACTTTGCCATACATGAAGTACTCAGGAGCCAGGTAACTGCATCAGTCATAAATTGTTGCTAGTTTATTTAGTGGACGATAAGAGTAATCCTTTCTCTCTTTTCTCTTTTTCTCAAGATGTTCTTTTGTGAAACTTGGAAACATCAAAATGTCATGAACTCCACTCACTCCCTGATAATAAATGAAAGAACACTAACGATGCGAGAACAGAAATTGCATACCCAAAAGTCCCTGCAACATCAGTGCAGACGATATGTGATGTGGTTGATGCCCATTTAGCAAGCCCAAAATCAGATATCTGAGGATGCATACATGCTTCAGCATGAAAATATTTAAAGAAGAAACGCTTTGTAAGTGAAAGAAAAAGTGATAAAACATGTAACCTTTGGCTCAAAATCATCAGATAACAGTATATTTGATGATTTCACATCCCTGTGGATCACAGGTTTAGCGCTGCGACTGTGAAGATACTCCAAGGCTTCTGCTACTCCTACAGCGACCTTATACCTCTCGTTCCAGCCAAAAGCAAGCGGGTCCTTTTTATTGCCTGACAAGAACGCAGAGAGAAGACATTTCTTGAAATCTTTCTTTTTCCAGAATTTGATAAAATCGTCTAGACTGGTGCTTTATCATTACTCCTACGTACGTACCATATAGGTTCTCTTCAAGGCTTCCTCTTGAGAGGAAATCATAAACCAAGAGAAGGTTTTCGTTTTCAAAACAAAACCCCAACAGAGAAATGATGTTCTTGTGATGCAAGGTTGTAATAATCTCAATCTCCAAAACAAACTCCCGGAGTACATCTTCAGATGGCTTTAAGATTTTCACAGCCAGCTCCTTGCCATCAGGAAGGCAACCTTTGTAAACTTGACTACTGCCACCTTTCCCAATCAGATTTTCTAAAAATTGCAGAAAGAAAGGCACATGAGCTTAGGGCACAAGTCAAAGTGAGCAAAGCAGTTATGGAATGAAACAAACCAGCTGAGAAATTGGATGTGGCTGAAAGAATCTCTTGGTATGTAAACAATCTGCAAGAAGCAGAGAACTTATCGTGGAGACCCTCTAATTCTTTTGGTATAGCTTTTGAATTGCAGTCAGGAGAAGCTGGACCTGGGGTGGCGACGTCTGTTTGAGGGCCAACTGAAACTATAGCGCCACTTTCTGAATCCAATTTGGGATGATAGAGACCTTGATTGTAATGACTCTGTTTCTGATCCAAATTCAAAGAGGATGATGAAAGCTGCCTACTGGGCAACCTCAACGCCCACTGAACCACAGAGATCTGCCTTACTAACGGTTTTTGCTCCGTCTTCATAGCACGGCGAAGCAGTGGCCAACCCGGCATGGATTCAGGCAATTGTTTGAGTACCATCGATACAGACCTTGAAGGTGCCCCTCCCATTTGTACCGGGACTATAGCCAAAGATTTGTTATTGCCACCATCATTACCATAAGGCTCTGTAGATTTACCAGTCGACCCACAAACAGAGCAACTCTGTTTCATAAGGCTCCCCAGATTATTAGACCGGGCTTTTACCGGGGCCTGCTCCAAAGTCTGATCATTCTTCAAGGCGGCTTCATCGATATCATTTACACCAAGTACTTTGGGATTTTTACCGAAAGAAACTGTCTTATAAACCGCACTAAGTAAACCATTCCGGCCATGATTACGAGTACCTGAAACAGAGACATGATGGAAGATTTTCAGATGAAAACCCTCAAACTAAGAGAGTGTAGCGCAAACCTCGTAATTTACCAGCGTTACTCAAAGGACACTCTCTTGGAAAGACAATTTTTCCGTTGTTGACAGCTATAACCGAGCAGTCCTTGGGTAGCTTTTTCGCACAATACTTGGCCACAGATGTCGATGACCAGATGGAATGGTGATTCCTGGTTACTCCCACAATGACCTTTGTTGCTTCATAAGATTTAGCTTCCCTGACTAGAATTTTTCGAATGGATGATCCTCGACATATCTTGAGCTTCAGATCCACCTGCAGCATGGACGGGACCCCATCAAACTCCAGATTGCTTTTCGGAGCAATATCATGATGCCATTGTTAACCAATAAAGAAAAAGTTTAACAAATTTGTATATCTGAAAATTCAAAAATCTCTTCTCAAATGGCGCAGACGCATTCATGTTCTGCCTTTACTGTAGCATTTGGAACCGAAAAGAGAATATTATTTAAAAATGAAGTCTTCAGCGACCGAAAAAGTTGCAAAAGTGAAGAGAGTAAAGGAAAAGACAGGAGGTCAACAACCAACCTGTTTCAAGTTGCAGAAACCTTCGTAAACATCGAGTACGGAGTCAGAAGCCTTGACAAGCGAAAGAAGCGATGACTTGCCTTCACGATCAATGATTTCTAAGCACAACCCATTTCATAAAATCACCAAAAAGACTAGGCTTTTTTTTTAAAATTGAAAGCTCCACTTTCACTAGCACTTACCATCATCATCGAGCACATGAAGAGCAACAACAGTGTCTCCGGGGTGAGCTACCTTGACCAGCGCCCAAGTCAACAACTCTCTGCTCTTAGAGTCAAGCTTCACCCCAATTATCACAGTTCCAGCAAGACCTGAGCTTCCCTTTTCCTGGGCTTGCAGTTGCAGCATTTTCATGCCGTGCTTCAAGTGCTTGATACTGATCAACCAATCAGCTACAGAAGCTGCAGGCTCTGGTTTTTTTTTATTGCTGCATGTTACTGAAGATCATTTGGTCCTCAATATAAGTAAGCGAATTCTTCAGCCTAGGGGGGAGAGAGAGAGAGAGAGAGGATGGTGGCGTTTATGCCCGAGTTAACCGTCAAGTTTGGTTGATTTGCTTATGAAGGTCGCAAAAGGAGTGTAGAAAGAGAAAGAAAAGGAGGGAGAAGAAGAGGCGACGGTTCTTCCTTTGCTTTCGGAGTTCACCCATCCATGTGTATTCCTTCCTACCTTCCTACTGAAGTGACGCCCACCAGTATGTGGGTCAACCCATACCCATGGTCTATCTCTGCCTTCTAAGTAGAGTATCCCATTCATTATGTTTATGTGGCATAAACTAAAATACAACCAACCAAAAGTGACATTACAATTTCCAATCTTGTTTAAAAATTGTGAGCCATGATTTACACTACAAGTTAATCAACCAAACCAAATTTAGGGCATGGATGATGCTCTTTCTCACCCTCCCTCCCACCATCTAAAACATTCAAAATGACGGGTTAACAAAAGAGTTTCTTTCATCCCAAAAATATATTTGTTTCAAACTAAAAATTATCTTTATAATTAATCTTATTTAAGGACTTAAATCATTTTAGATAAATATAGTTTAAATTATCGGACAGAATATATGTGGATTGAAATAATAAGCACTTGTTATTCACTTTCGACTTAAGCTCCTCTGCCTACGAGCCTATCACCCAAATTTGTGTTTATTCATCATTAAGATCAACAAATGTGAATGTTTGCTAACCCTAATTCACCCATTTATCTCTGCCCAACATTCTATATATAGTACACATACGTGGGATCCATATCCAAAAGAATAAAGCTTATCACATGTCACCTCAATTATATTAATGGAGATACATCATATTTTGGGCATAACCAACTTTATTACCACCCACCCTATCTGATATAAAAATATATATCAACTATAGTTTTATGTCACGAGGGTAATAGTAATATAGGCATGATCCCAAATATTATTAAAAAAATTGATTCTATACCCAGCATCCTATATTTTTTTAGAATTATTTTTAGAGGAGTTCTTATATATGTATAGATACATAATTTTTTAAATGTTAGACCACTTCCTATATCTTTAAATAGTATTTTTTTCCTATATATAGTATACATACGTGGCGCCCTGGATGGCGATCTCTTCGACCGTTGATAGCTTGATATTTGTTTTCTCTTGTCTGTCTGCGAGGGCGGAGGGGAGTGTACGACTATTGCTCCTTCAGTTTTGGTCGGTGGTGAAGTGGGGTCCGTCATAAAATAAAAATAAGGGAGCTCGTGACGGCGCACCACCATTGTTGCCCACTCCTTCGTCGGTGATGTTGAGTCATAACTGTAATCTCGTGATCCTCAATCATCCACGCATGTAATAATAATTGGAATGAATTAGATTTACAAATTAAAATACTTTATTATTAATTTTTATATTAAAATTTGGATTTCTTTTTTATTCAATTAGGTGATATTAATTTATACTAATTAGTTAGTTTATCCTGTAAAATCTTATTTTTTAAATATATATCACAAAATCAATTGGTCCGGTTCCATTTGATTGATTGGGAGTAATTTATACATCCATAATCATGAATATTGGAATATGAATACGATGTGGAAAACAGTAATAATGAAGATGAAATATGATTGGTTTTTTTGTAATAATTGGACATGATAGTATATTTTCACATTTTTATAATAAAAAGGAGCCGAAAGGAACTATAGTAGTAATTGCAGAGAGCTTGGGGATGGGATTGGTCAATAATTATAGGAGCAGCTGCATATCGCAGAGGTCGTACGCTAACTGTCGGTGGATCTAGAGAAAGGAATGGGTGTCTTCCATTTTGCCAGTAAATGCAAAGAAGATATCCAGCGGATCTGTATCGTATTTTGCAGGCAGATAGATTTATGGCAGGATGCGTATGTAAATTCATGCATATTCTTATTCTGTAAAACATTAATAGTTTACATTACAAATTTGTATTTGCGATGTAATATACCAAAACCTAATTTTGGGAAACTTTACGAAATTATCAGAACAAAAAATAAAATAAATTAATATTATAATATGAATTCGACTTATCTTTGTGATTTTGGGTCGTCAATCTTGATCTCTTACATATTTGTGGGGGTCTTAGTATTAATTAAAGGCTGCCAATTTCCAAGTCATGTATATTATCTCATCATAATCACAGTCCAGGTGATAAATAAAATATTCCCTGCCATGGATTATGATAGTTACCAATTACCAAGACAGAATACAATCATGGCTATATAGCTCGCCCACAAACTACCTCTGCTTCACGCCATGGAAAATGGCTACGTACCCACTAATACAGTAATACTATACCCATTCACCACGAGACCTACAAAACACACGTAATCAAGTAGGTAGAGGCAAGAAAACAATGGCTAAACTTACGAACCCCATTCTGGTTTTTCAATTACAAATACTTCTATACGTACACTTACAAAGTTATACGTAATGATGCTTGCTTAGGGCTCTTGGCTCCTAACGACGGTGGGTGAGATGGGATTGGAAGCCCAAGATGATATAGTAACCTGAACAGATATGAAAAGGGAATATCTGCTTCCTGTTCCTGCCTCGATTTCTTCAACTAGCTTTCATGTTTAGGTCTTAACCGACAGAAAAGGAAATGAGACTTGTCAGCTGGTGGACTGATATCCAGTGTCGCTGGTTTGGCACAGATTCTTGGATGTCTTTTTTTTGATTAAACAACAAATATTCAGCGTTGTTAATCATGAACCTAGCTACTAGTTAGTCTGAGCCAGAAGAATATAACTGTTGAGACTTGAGATCTATAGAGAGTCATTCATCATTAATTCCTTAAGGCTTGTCTGCTTTTAAGAGTTGCTTTTCACCTCCTCATCCACGCTGAGAAGTGAGCATATTGATTACCTGTTTTACATAATTATAAAGCATAATGTAAAAATAAAATTATTATTTTAAAAAATTGTAAATGCAGACTTTTTGGTTGACCATCAATCTCCAACCACGATATATGTTTTCTTTGTTTCCATGGAAATGGCTCCTTTCTTTTTCACCCATAATAATAACATACCACTACGTTCTAGCTATATGATACAAAGAAGACATCACATGGGTTAATTTGTAGGTGTTCCAGTGGAATAAGAACGCGTGTAACTTACATTTAATCGAGGCCACCCAGCATAACATACAAAAATATCAAACTAAAAAGATGTGAAGACAATGACATTATGAGGGAGGCAAGACACAGATTTTACTATGTAATAATGTTAACAGGCGTGCACGAGATATGAGGATGAAGCAAGAACCGCCAATAATAGAAGTGGTACGACTGCTTTCTCATAAACTTAGATGTTATATATTATTATTATTATTATTTGGGTAGAAGAAAGTAGCAGATATTCATGATATTACAAAGGAACATCAGAGTCATGATGATGATAATGATGTTGGTAGATAAAGGTCACAAACAAGTAGTTATTACATGACACCGCGCTCCTGGTAGGTCTATCTGTAACTGTCCTCTATCCCTCCCCGCACGTGCAATATAAATCTCCTACAACCACTATTAACTAATCCCTCTGTCGCGTCTCAGTAGTATCTTTTATCCATCCCTGTAACCCTTAGGGACCAGGCCTGTTAGTCTCCTATGCCCACATCACCTTTAGACTGGGCTTCTTGGTGGATCCTTAAGTGTTGATGGTTGTTTTCAGTTTTTTGTCAAGCCGCTACTATACTATACTATTCACCAACTCATTATGTTAAAGGACAGAATCGCTTGCGGCTGAAGCACAATCTGCAGGAGGAAAAGCAATTGCGACTATCTATTACTCTATGGCTACTGTTCCCGCTCTCATAAACCCAAACCTTTTGCCCCTAACACCAACTCGCAACCTCTCCATTCTTCTCTTCCACAATCCTACTTCATCCCTCCGTTTCTCATTCCATGCTTTTTCGCCACTTCCTCGACGTCATTTTAGACGTAGCACTGCCCTCAAGCCGGTAGTTCAGGTTTTCGTAATTGCCCGCCAACTGTTTGATGATTTGCGGAAGGGCCTTGCAGATGACATGCTTGAATTCTTGTTGGTGTTTTTAGGTGAATTCAGAGAGTTTGAGGAAGACGGTGGCGGATTTTGTCAGCCTCAACACCTGGGTTGTGAGGGACTATTATCGGCTAGTGGAATCGGTTATTGCCTTTGAGCCACTGATTCAGAAGCTCTCTGATCATCAGGTTTGTGGGTTTGTTTTTTCTTCTTTCTGTTACTAGTGTTACATTTGGTGTCTTCAAATATTGAGGCTCGCCGGTTGCCTAAATTTCTTCTGTAGTTGAGTGCCAAAACTGTGGTGTTTAGAGAAAGATTGAGACAAGGGGAGACGTTAGCAGATATTCAAGCTGGTCTGTGCTTATTATGCTCCTCCTTTTCTTATTCTGACTATTGTCAGTTGCTGCAAGTTGAAGAGCATATTTGAGAGTTGTTTACCTTACAGAGGCATTTGCTGTCGTTCGTGAGGCTGCAAGAAGGAAACTTGGCATGCGCCATTTTGATGTTCAGGTTTTCCTATCAATCTATCTATTATATTTTGCATGAGCATTATTAGCCTTACAAGTGTATTTCTTTTACTTTTAGTTTTCTGCATTCGTGTTTACTTTCAGTTATCTCTAAGTTTACTCTTGCTGGCATTCAGTGGAGAATTATACTGTAGAGTGTATTGGATTCATCAAAATAAGCTTGCTAGCCTTTCATTCGACAAACTTTGATTCTAGATTATTGGTGGTGCGGTGCTTCATGATGGATCAATTGCCGAGATGAAAACTGGAGAGGGGAAAACACTTGTTTCAACATTAGCAGCATATCTTAATGCATTGACTGGTGAAGGTGTCCATGGTATGATTTCTATCTTTTCGAAATGGTGGGTGCCTCTTTTGTACAGGCTGCATAGACATATATAGAATGTGTGTTTTAAGACATAAAGTGGGAAGCTTTTCCGGAGCTCAAATTATAAAATGTGAGGCTTTAGTCTAAGAGAATCTCAACACTAATTTGATTATTGGGGCCAGCATAGATGTCTTATCTTGTGCTTACTGCCCTTTAGGCTTCTCTTATTTTCTTTGGAATCCGTTTGTTGTCAGGAGATTCATTCATCACTAGTCTGCTTCCTTCTCAAATAAGCTAATTGAGACCCCTGAATGGCATCCAAAATGTGTTTCTCTGATATGATTACATACTTGGAAATTAGGCTTGATGCCAATGTAGCTCAGGCGGCAATTGCATTCTGCATAGTACTTTTTTCCAACTAGTCAAAGTTGTATAATATCCATCTTCTTCACTTGCATTAGTTCTTTTTGTCACTCCATCAGCATCTGCTGTCTTTGGTCCATCTCTTCCTATTTTTTCATCCACATCTTACTCACTTTGTTTATCCTGACATATGTGCCTCTGATGCATATAGCTGGGCTGTCTTACACAACTTGATTTCAAATTCTATCTGGCTGCTCGGTTGACCTTCATCCAGAAATCCTTATTTCTTTCTCAGCTCTCAGTCCATGTGCATCTTAATGTTCTCATCTATTCGGTGATTAGATTTTGCATTGGTTTATTCACCGCTTAACATTTCTATCTTAGAGTGTAGATGGCCTAATATACACAAACTGTTACCCTTTTTCATACTTAGAGAATATGTCTGCATAACATGTGCTACGGCTTTCCATTTCAACCTATCAAATAACAGTGATATGATTCTCTTTGAAACAATATAAGATATTAAGACAAAGTTTGTGGCAGTCAAGGATATGTTTGGTCACTCCTTGCTGCCTAATTTGAAGAGGTTGTGTCATTAGAATCTACATTTATATGAACACTTTTATGTTAATTTTTACTCTCTTATATTAGGACTTTGACTGCTAAAAATGATGAATTACCATCGATGAAACATAGTAGGTGTTGTTAATCCAATGTTAGATAAGTCATCTTTGATTTAACCTGAGTTATTTTTCACTGTTTAATTCTGATAAGATTGTATTTTATGTTGGAAGTTGTAACTGTGAATGATTACCTGGCTCAAAGGGATGCTGAGTGGATGGGTCGCGTTCACCAATTCTTAGGTCTCTCAGTTGGTTTGATTCAGGTGTGTATTCTTGAGATATTTAGGCATGTATTCCTTGAGTTTTATGTTTTTTAGTTACAGTGTTAATTTTGATTCTGAAAAAATGTCTTACGTGACAAAAACAGCATTCTGAAACTGTTCAAACATGTACTTGCTCTGCAATTATTGCCTTAATATTTACATTTTTAATATGCAGAAGGGGATGGCATCTAAAGAGAGGAGATCCAATTATAAATGTGATATAACATATACCACCAATTCAGTAAGTCACTCGTAATTTCTTTCTTCACCCAAAAGCATGTTGACATGCCATTTTCACTTCTTGTTTATTTATTTTTCTTCTTGAGTGTGGGTTGGGTAGGCTGGGTGTAGGGAATGGTAGAAATTCTCTCCACTCCAAGTATTTCCTCCAAACATGGATAAGTCTTCTTCCTAAGCAGTGGGTTTTCAGCATAGTTTCCTAAACATAAAATCTTACTTATTCTTCCCAAAATTTTTATCATACTAATGATATGATTGTTCTAAATGACTTCAGGAACTAGGGTTTGATTATCTACGGGATAATCTTGCGGGAAACAGTGAACAACTTGTTATGAGATGGTATATTTGGGAAAGTCATTCACAAAATTGATCTTATATTTTATTTGATTCTGAGTGTTGGAATGACAATCTACCAGGCCAAAACCTTTTCATTTTGCTATAGTTGATGAAGTCGATTCTGTTCTCATTGATGAAGGAAGGAATCCCTTGTTAATAAGTGGTGAGGTAATTTATGCTTCTCCTCTTAGAATTGCAAAATCCAAATGGCTGACATAGCTTTAGACTATAACCTCTGATCACCCTGTGCCAGGCTAACCAAGATGCTGCGAGGTTTCCGGTTGCTGCTAAAGTAGCTGAGCTGCTTGTTCGTGGCCTTGTGAGTACATGTGGCAACTGTTATTACTCATTTGTCCACCCCAGTTGTACCTAAAGCAATCTTCTCTAAATTCGATTCTGTTACAGCATTACAATCTTGAACTCAAAGACAATTCAGTGGAGTTGACTGAGGAAGGAATATATCTTGCAGAGATGGCACTTGAGACAAGAGATCTCTGGAGTGAAAATGATCCCTGGGCCAGGTAATTCTTTGTAACTCTGTTTTGTTCTAATGGATGGGAGTATTCCATCAAAAACAAGGATGGGAGTTGAAGGCCTTTACATCATAGATTTAATTGGCAAATATTTCCATTAACGGTCTTTTCTCATGGAGTTCTTTGAAGTGTTTATGGGCCCATGCTCTACTTTTTAGAAAAGTTAGTCGGAGCTATTTGTAAATGCTTTATTTCATTATTCACAAGTTCCTAGTAGACTCTGTATGTCAAATAACCTACTGGCTACCTGCTGTGTAATGGCTAAAGAATGGTCTGCCAGGTCGGTGCAATTGCATTTCAACCATTAATTTACTCATCAAATTGCAGATTTGTAATGAATGCGCTAAAAGCTAAAGAGTTCTACAGGCGAGATGTTCAGTATATAGTCAGAAATGGGAAGGCTCTTATAATCAATGAGGTATTTCAATTCAGCAATTTTGCATCACAGTTTGGGGGACTTAGCAAGCTCCTGTAGGTATTACAGAAGAACAAGAAAATTGTACCGTGGTAACTGAGAAATCTAAACATTGCAGCTTACTGGAAGAGTTGAAGAGAAAAGGAGATGGTCCGATGGCATTCACCAGGCTGTTGAGGCTAAGGAAGGCTTGAAGATTCAGGTATGACTTGATGTTCAATTGGTTCTCCTGAGCTTTATATTTGACAATTACATATGATTTCACACTTGTTATCAAATTTTAATATCTGCATTTGTACTTTTATTAGGGTGATTCAGTTGTTGTGGCACAAATCACATACCAGTCTCTCTTTAAGCTCTATCCAAAGCTGTCAGGGATGACTGGAACTGCGAAAACTGAGGTATGATAATGTGGGTGGCCAATCAGGTTTACTCTTTTCTGATTTATATGGTAGCTACTTGATATATCTTATATGAGAATGTTCTATTTATCATTGCAGGAAAAAGAGTTTCTGAAAATGTTCCAAATGCCAGTTATTGAAGTGCCTACAAATCTGCCAAATATTCGCAAAGATTTACCCACACAAGCTTTTGCGGTCCAGCATTACTTTTTTTAGCCATTTCTTTTTCTAACGATGATCTAGTTTTCCAAAGTAGATGCTGGTTCTGTTTGTGTAGTCTATTCCTTTTTTCACTTATCATGCCTTTGTTGTGAATTTTTATTAGACGGCTCGTGGAAAATGGGAGCATGTTCGCCAAGAAGTTGAATATATGTTTGGACAGGGCCGTCCAGTTTTAGTTGGGACCACAAGGTAATCTTTGGCAGTTGTATCTTTCTTTTTTGTTTTTTTCCTTGATAAATTAACAAATTTGAAATTTTAGCTGTTTAGATTTCTATTATGCCAGTATGATTATGTTCTAACACCATTCACCATTAGCTGTTGCTTTAATCTGCTTTAATTTGGGATCTTGTTATATTGATTGGTGTATGGTTTGAGATTCACCTTCCGTATATCCTAAGCTTTCTTTGAGAAGCTTTAGAAAAGAATTGAAATGAGGAAAACCTAGTTTTTTGTGCAATTTGGACTTGATAATTTTTATTGCCACAGAAACAACATTGCTTACGTCAAATTCAAGTTTCTATGTTCTCTTTTACCATCTCAGCCATCACTTGCATCGTTATTTTTTTACAGATTGTGGCTCTAATCATCTGTAACAGAGAATCTTGAGCTCAATATTTATATAGTTTTATCATGTTTGATGCTAGGAAACTGCTCTGTTTTTTTCTCTCCTGAAGTTTTAAGTTGAAATGTTTTAGATATATAAAAACAGTGGGTTCTGCATATGTTGCCAACTGAAATAGGAACATTCATATGTAACAGGCATTGATGATCATCAATCAATGGGCAAAAATCTTTTGTATTAAAATCTGTTTGGTTCTATTCTGAGAGTTTGAGTTTCAAAACAACACAGCCACTGTAGTTCCTTGGTACTGGAAAAACTTATAAGGTAAATGTAGTAGTGAAAGATCACCGCTCAATAATTAACCTGGACTACTGCTACTGCTGTAATATTTGGCACTCCATGCCCAATTGCCTGTCAGTAGTTTCATAGGATACTACTTTTCTATGCTCTTATGATATATCCTTTTTCATATTCCAGGGATCATATAATAGGTTTTTGGAAGACTTGATCAGTTTTTTAGTTTATATTCACATTGACATGCATTATCAGATATTTTCTTATTGTAAAAGCAATGGTTAGTAAAATTTATCTTTCTTATACTCAGAAGCCAGAAGATCCATAACCATTGCCCCTATTATTCTTGTTGCAGTGTTGAAAATTCTGAATATCTGTCTGGTTTGCTTAGGGAGAGGAGGATCCCCCACAATGTCTTGAACGCACGGCCTAAGGTCTGTTCTAGTATCATCTTTAAGTACCCCAATTGATGGCTAGTTCAATGTCAGTTAAATGCTCTTTTCACTTGCATTCTTTTAGTATCATCTTTTCACTGCTTTGTGTTATTATGTTTTCATCAGTATGCTGCAAGAGAAGCCGAATTTGTTTCTCAAGCTGGGAGAAAATATGCCATTACCATTTCAACAAATATGGCTGGCAGAGGGACTGATATAATTCTGGGGGGAAACCCTGCGGTATGTACAGGTTTATGGGATGGTTTTATTTTACTCAATATTTCTTCGACAAAATTATGGAAGCCTATAATATTTGGGTAGCTTTCTGATACTTGGTTCATGCACTTAAAGTGTCTGCACTTTGTAATTTTTGCAATGGGTGAATGTTTTATCACGGACAAGGGGGTGATGTTTTTGTGATCTTTGTTTACCATGCATGCAGATGCTTGCAAAAGAAATTATAGAGGAGAATTTGCTCTCTTTTCTAACACTAAAAGTGCCCGATGTTGAAGTTGATGAGAGTGCCTTCTCTAAAAGGGTGATTGCCTGTAACTATTGATAAGCTGAAAGATTTATTCGTTCAAATTTTAATCAGTCAATTTTCTGTAGGTATTGTCCAAGATAAAGGTTGGATCAACATCATTAGCTTTGCTAGCGAAGGCTGCCTTGATGGGTTTGTGGCATCCTTTTGAAAGCTGTTATTTCAGTTTGTTCCAAAATTGCATCTTTTGATTGAGATCTCTGCATGCAATCTGATACTTTTTTATTACATGTTTATTGGTAATTGATAGCTAAATATGTTGGCAAAAGTGAGGAAAAAAGATGGACATATCAGGAGGCTAAATCAATGATCTCAGAATCAGTGGAGATGAGCCAGTCAAAGAATGTGAAAGAGCTGCAGAGGCTTGCCAAGGAACAGTCTGAGATGTACCCTCTTGATCCAGTTATAGCACTTGCTTATCTGTCTGTGCTGAAGGACTGCGAAGTTCACTGCTCCAATGAAGGTTCTGAAGTAAAAAGGCTTGGGGGGCTCCATGTGATAGGTACATCTTTGCACGAGTCTCGAAGAATTGATAACCAGGTGATTTATTTAATGTTTTCACATTTCTGTGCACACAAGTATTTTAAATATATTAAGACACAATCTTTTAAAGGAATTCTCAGCGTAAGTTATACTTTAAAAAAGTAACCAAGTTTACGATACCTGAATCATGAGAACTGTTATGTACGTGTGCTATAAGATTAATGCGTACAGCCAAGACAATTTTATTTATTATAAGTTAATTTCCCTTGAGGCAAACCAGCTAATATTTAATGAGTTTTTCTCCAAACTAGGATTTTTTTTAAATTTATTTGCTATAGGGTGGCACCGTTCTTATTCATTATAATAGGATATTTTATACCCTAAATGATCTACCAATTAATATTGTTTATTAGAAAATAAACCAAAAAAAGCAGAATGCGAAGTGACTCATGATTCATCTATGCATCATTACCTATTGTTTTCTTCTTCAATCTAGCATTTTCCTCTCTCAAATAATATGGACAGTGAATTCTTTTACTATATTCTAAAGAAAAGGAAATAAAAACTTGTTTTCCTCCACCAGCATGAAATTACCTATCTCCTATTCTTCAATTTTCAACAGGCATGCGGGAAAAAAAAAAGAAGATTGAGCAAACAATAAGGTTTTCCCAAGTATGTTGTGATATGAGAATGAATAAGTCTCTGTTTTAAATATACTTCAAGGGTACTCAGATTAGTAAATAGGAAGTATCTATAAATCTAAAGTTACGATCCTATCAAATAAAGGAAGCAAGCTTTCTTAAAAAAAAAAGAACAGGGGAAGCAAGCTAGAAAATAGGGATTAACTTGAATGCTTCTAATTTAGGCAACTCTAGTTAACCTTCCCTTCTCTCAAGTCGGTGAAAGTATGCCATCTCTCAAGTTGTAAGATAGGTTGGTCTTTCCACTCTGTATCCAATCTTAATAAAATTTCTGTCTGTCTGCTTCATACGATTAATACTGTATGGGATTATGAAATTGTAATAGTTAAATTATTATCACTGTATTGCATCATAGGATGTTCTAATGTAATAGTCAGATCTGTAGGAGTCTCCCTATCCAAAGTAACTTTCAAATCCAATTGCCTTACTCTCCGCTTCAGCCCTGCTTCTGGAATACAACAGCTTGTTATTGTACTTTGCCATGCCACAAGCTTTCCCCAAAGCTTTCTGTAGTAGCCTGTAGTTAACTTAGTAGTCTCAACTGATCTTCCCTGTTTACATCTGCAAATCTTCTACTTCTTTGCTGTCGTTCTTTCAAAGCAGCAGCCCTTTTCCAAATATTCCTTTCAAGTACATGAGAATCTGGTGAATTGCATCTTCCTGTGAGTTGCAAGGTTCTGACAATCAATTATATTGGTTGTTTTTGTGTCAGAGCTAAAGGTTTTTGCATCCATCAGCTTCTGGCAGTAATTACATATGCCAGAAGTAATTTATTTATTGATGATTACGAACTTCTATTTGTTAATATGTCACTTAACTTTGTTCATTCGTTTTTTCTTTGAAAAAAAATGTTTGTTTCTTTCATGACATAATATCTGCAACTTTCTGATAAGCCTATTTGTTTCTTTCATGACATAATGTCTGCAACTTTCTAATAAGCCTATTATCAAGTATGTTTACCAAAGAAGAGGTGGCAGGAACACCTTGTCCCTGCCATGAGTAAACCGTTTTTGGCAGGACTGGTTGTTAGGGCGCAGGCTGTACATAGAGAATATAGGGGATGTTTTTTGTTGTTTATCTGGATGGGCAGATATAGGGGGTGTGGTATGGGTACACACATGGGTTATGCTGGGAATCTGATATTGTGAGGGAAGGTATGGGTTTCCCAATTTTCTCTGGAAAAGGGGAGAGTATCAGCTTTTCTAAAGTTGATTGTTCCTTTTCCTTCTTTGGCAATAAAACATTGTCCAATTTTTTCCCTAAATCGTCATTCTACTTCTCATTTTGGGTGCATTGACTTCTATGTTAGTGATTGTTAGTCTAGGTGCTTATCATTTTGGTAGCGGAGCAACTTTGGGGTGGCTATGCCAGCAACACGAATGGGGTCGAGACTGGAACATGTTGAATCGGAATTGAAAAGATTACCCAAAATAGAGGGAGCAATAAAGGAGGTGAGAGAGGAGGGAGCAATAAAGGAGGTGAGAGAGGAAGTAGGAGCAATCAGAGCGGAGGTGAAAGTAGCTATGAATGTTCACTCAATGGATTGAAGAACTTCTCACTGGGGAACCAAAAGGACGTGTGGGCGCAACGACAAAGGAAGATCGTCCTAGCTCTAGCCACGCAAAAGGAAAAGGTGGTGGGAGACCTCGCAAGAGAACACAGAGTTGCCGAGTCCTGACCCGGATCCAGTGTTGGCCATAGCACTGGGTGCTCATCAGCCTTCAAATACCTCGACCAGGAACTTCACAAGTTATCGGCAGGAACTCGATGTTAGGAAAATAGAGCTACCTGTTTTTAAAAGAAAGGATGCAGATGTGTGAATATACAAAGCGGAACACTGTTTCTCATTTCATGACATGAACAAAGAGGATAAGATTAGAGCCATGATTATTTGTTTGAGCGAACCAGCCTTGGTTTGGATGCGCATAGAGGTCAGGAAAAAACCATTTTTATTGTGGGAAGAGTTTAAGTCAAGACTGACCAGATGATTTAGGGGTGTGCAATCTTTTAACCTTTGAGAAAGATTGTTTTTCTTGAAGCAAGAGACTACGGTGCCAGCCTATTCTGAGATTTTTTAGGTTTTATCTATGTAGTGAGGATTTATTAGAAAAAACTCTGATGGAAATGTACATCAACGGATTAAACCCATTGGTGAGAGCAGACCTGATGATCTTTCCACAAGAGTTAATCCAACAAGTAATGGAGATGACTGAGTTGATTGAGGAGAAAAATCAGGCTTATCAAGATCATCAGCTTCTCTCGAGATCTTGGGGTGTCAAACAGCCAAGGAATCCTCATTGGGCTCATTTTCTAGCTCCACTAAGACCACTCATGTTCTCGCTTGTAACGAGCCAAGCCACACCTAGTACCCAGCAAAGCTCAGTCTAATAACCCTGGGCTTATCATGAGAAACCAATCCATGACTTCTCCTCCACCTAAAAGTAACAAAAGCCCAATGGGAACCCAAAGTCACACAACACCCCGCACGAGGAGATTTTGAAGACTCACGATAGAAGAAACTCAAGAGAAAGAAGAAGGATTGCGCTTTAGGTGTGATGAACAGAGGCAAGTAGGCCATGTCTGCAAGAGTAAGGAGATGCATGCTCTAGTCGTACAAGAGGGCACACATGAGGTCAAGGAATGGGACGAATCCATGCTGGTTGATGACAACTAGGAGGGAGAATTGAAGAATATGGAGCTGTCGGTGGGAGCTATGGAGGGCATTACAGAGCCTCACACGTTAAAGGCAATGGGATCGATCCAAGGAGTAGAAGTGGTAGTTATGGTGGACAGCAGAGCTACCCACAATTTTATCTCTCCTTGTGTAGTCGAGAAGTTACAGCTGCAGGTACCTGAACTGTGGGCTATAGGATTATGATTGAAAATGGAGATGTAGCTAGTGGAGAGGGAGTGTGTAAGAGGGTCACATTATTGTTGGGTGAACTGATGATCACAGCCCACTTACTTCCACTGAACATGGGAAGTTCAGATTTGATTTTTGGGCTGAAATGGCTGACGCCTTGGGAGAGACAAAGCACCATTGGAAGTGGCTTAGTATGAAATTTTGGGTAGATGGAGTGAAGGTCTAGGTAAAAGGGCACCCGAAGCTTCACAAACCCATTGTATCTCTGAAATCACTCACATGCTCACTGGAGTTAGGTGATGAAGGGGTATTGGTGGAATTGAGTAGCTTAGTGGCGTGAAAGGTGAAAGAGAGGCCGAAGGAGTTGAACCCAAAGTAGAGGCCTTGTTGAGGGGTTACGCAGATATTTTTCAGCCCTCGACTGGTCTGCCACCGTCAAGGGGACATAGCCATGCAATTGTCTTGCAGCCTGGCATAAATCCTATACATGTAAGGCCTTACTCCAGTCGCGTGCTTCTGGTCAAGAAGAAAGATGAATCTTGGAGGTTTTGTGTGGACTAACGGACCCTAAACAAGGTGATAATTCTGGACAGATTTCCCATCCCCAACGTTGATGAGCTCATGGATGAGCTACATGGGGCTACGATTTTTTCAAAATCCAATCTTAAGTCGGGCTATCACCAAATACAAGTAAGAGGAGAAGATGTGGAGAAGACGGCCTTCAGGACTCATGAAATTATGAGTTTCTAGTCATGCCTTTTGGGTTGATCAATGCACCGGCCACCTTCCAAGCATTGATGAATGACATATTTAGAGGCCATGTGCGTCGGATAGTACTGGTTTTTTTATGATATATTAGTGTACAGTCTGACAAGTGGAGAACACTTTCAGCACCTAGAGTCCGTCTTGAAAAAAGTGTTCCGTTGTGCAGGAACAATTTGAATATTTGGGTCATTTGATATCAAAGGATGGGGTGGCTGCTGATCCTGAAAAGCTAAAGGCTATGTGAGACTGGCCCCTTCCAAAGAACCAGAAGGAACTCCGTGGATTTCTGGGACTCACCGAGTGTTATTGACAGTTTGTGAAAAGATATGGGAC
Source organism: Passiflora organensis (assembly GCA_019739055.1). NCBI lineage: Eukaryota > Viridiplantae > Streptophyta > Magnoliopsida > Malpighiales > Passifloraceae > Passiflora > Passiflora organensis. The sequence continues at coordinate 857,957 of JAEPBF010000139.1, read as the reverse complement.
TATGATTGCGCCATTAACGAAGCTATTGAAGAAAGATGCCTTTGCGTGGTCAGAGGAAGCAACAAATATTGCGGAAAAACTGAAGAAAGCTATGATGATTGTCCTGGTGTTGGCTATGCCCGACTTTAATTCTCAGTTTGAGTTGGAGACGGACGCCTCCGGAAGTGGCATTGGAGCGGTTATGTCGTAGAAGGGAAGACCAATCGCTTATTATAGTCAAGCTCTTTCCCAACGAGCTCGACAGAAATCTGTGTACAAGCGGGAATTAATGGCCACTATCTTCTCGGGCGGCACTTTATTGTGAGATCAGATCAGAAAAGTTTGAAATTTTTGAAAAGGAGGTAGCACTGGAATATCAGAAATGGTTGATTAATTTGTTAGGATTCTCTTTTGAGATTCAGTATAAACCGGGTGCATCCAATCGCATGGCTGATGCCCTATTGCTAATCTCTGGACCGGTGGAGTTGGGTAGTATCATATCAGGGCCAGTGTTGGATTTGGATATCATTAACCAAGAAGTGGCTAAGAAAAGAGGTGAGGTGAGGTGAGGTGGCAGGGACACCTGCCACCAATCATGAGTAAACCGTTTTTGGCAGGACCAATCTTCAGAGTGCAACCTGTACATAGAGAATATAGGGAATATTTTTTGTTGTTTAGCTGGATGGGCAGATATAAGGGCTGTGGTACACTCACGAGTTATGCTGGGAATCTGATATTGTGACGGGAGGTATGGGTTTTCCAATTTTCTCTGGGAAAAGGGTAGAGCAGCAGCGTCTCTAAAGCTGATTGTTCCTTTTTCTTCTTCGGAAATAAAATATTCTGTCCAGTTTTTCCTCTAAATCGTCATTCTACTTCTCATTTTGGGTGCATTGACTTCTATATCAGTGATTGATAGCCTAGGTGCTTATCACTTCCTTTCCTTTCTTTCTTCCAATGTAGCTTCGAGGAAGAGCAGGAAGGCAAGGGGACCCTGGATCTACACGATTCATGGTGAGGTATGCATTGTTTCTTTTTTTTTTGTGCCTTTTTGGATACCTTACTGAAGTCCTCTTCCCGATTGACTGGAATAATGAATTTATAATATTTATTAAAGATAGTTAGCAAACTTAAAGTGCATTTTGTTGCATCATAGAGTTCTAGGAAGAGTTGGATGGAAATTTATGACCTTGCCGGGTTGGAACCAAAAGTGGTTTCATAGAGATTGTTGCAAGTGAAAATGATGGAGATGGTATTCACAATGGGCCAAAGTCAGTCTTTTTGTTTTCTTGGTTATCAACCGTTGTTGTCTTCGAAAGCATAAGCATCCTCCGAATGCCAAGACCCTGGTGCCAACTTTGGCCCACTGTAAATACTATCTCCAAGGAATAACTTTTAGGTTAATAGCATTCACTTGTACTTCCGAATCTTCTTTAACTTCTAATTATATTATTTCCTTCAGAAAATAATTGTACGCAAGCACAATGCAAGAAAAAAGGTGAGGAGAGTAGGAAATTTTGGGAAATTTTAAGGCCGAAAATATTGACTATTGTGAAGATTTTGGTACTGATTTCAGGTCTGAATTGTGATGGGTGGTGTAGGCGTGTACTCTTATATAAAAGAAAGTAAATTACCTTCTTATGACATCATGTTGTGTAGGGAGTCGCACATAATATTGGCATGGTATCATCTTGTACTAATTGGTGTCTGTTCACTCAACTCTTTAGATAAAGCATGAGAGAAATAGATATTTATAGTCATGGTGCTCTATCTTAATTCTTTACATAGTTGGATCGCCAGTCCAACAAGGACCTAGACTCTTAAACAAGAAACTCAATTATTTTCATATTGGTAAAGAAAGCTAGCTAAATTTAATTAAGGGCTAATGACCACAAAATACAAAGTAATATCAGTAAATACTATTGACTTCAAAATTTTTGTAAAAATACTCAGGTAATAAGAAACGGTAGACTTAGACAATTTCTACTAAATTAAAAAATTGGAAAAATATCATTGATTTAAAAATTCAGTAAAAATATGTGAATTTTGTTTTGAGCACGTTCTCCTAGCTGATTGTATCAATTTACTGCGGTCAAAGTGTTAGGTGCCTTCATCACCAAGATATGCAATAGCTAGTGGTGCTAGGTGCCATGACAGCTACTTGCCTTGGTAACAGAAACTGGTGAATCCATCTTTGGGACACTGTATATCATTGTCATGAAAGATTATACAGTTATTACTCCTAGATTTATGTTTTAAATCATATTTTTATATTTGTGCATGTTTCTTTTCCTGCTGTCTCTTCACTGTCTTCTTACTGAACAGTTTGCAGGATGAAATGTTTCAAAAATTTAATTTTAATACTGAGTGGGCTGTAAACCTTATCTCAAGGATTAGTAATGATGAAGATTTACCAATTGAAGGTGGTGCGGTAGTAAACCAGGTGATAGTTTGTGTTTCTTTTAGTTTCACATCTTGTGATCATGAAATATTTCGATACTAACCTAAATTAAAATAAAATTTCAGCTTCTGTCCCTGCAAATCAATGTGGAGAAGTTTTTTTTTGGTATAAGAAAGAGCCTGGTTGAATTTGATGAAGTACTAGAGGTATGCATTGGGGAACATGCTTTTGCCAGCATTAGCCCTTCTTTAGGTTACAAATATGCTTCTTACTATTAGTCATCTGGCTAATTAGCACTTCATTAAGGAATCTTTAAATCTGTATTGCATTAAAATGGCTTGTACAAAGGTGTCAATCGAAGTCTGGGGAGAGATTAGTCATGTGACTGGCGTGCATACTTTTTTATTCTAAAAGAAAATGGCTTGGACAAGATTCCTTATTTCAGATGATCTTCGGTAGAACATTAGATGTAACAGATGCTTTTGCACTTTTTGTCAAATGTGAACCATTTACACCTGTTATTTCACCAAATATTAATCTTCGTTTTTTTTATCTTAAATCAGCCTAAAACTATATTCTGAGGTGCAACTATTGGTTATTCAATAAAAGACCATGGGAAGAATAATAGGACTGCTTGATATATATTTTAACTTCCCTATTTGTGGTCTAGGTAGAAACTTGTGCGGACACATATTCGTGTAAATTGTTGTGTGGGTCCATAATTATTTAATGTAATTGTTTGATTTCTTCATATTAGGTGCAACGGAAACATGTCTATGAGCTTAGGCAACAAATTTTAACAGGAGATATTGAAAGTTGTTCTCAGCATGTATTCCAGTGAGTTTCTATTGGTTCTCAGTAAATCTTTTATGCTATTTATCATGTTTATAATTCTGGTTGCAACTGGATTGCGTATATTGGTTATGCATGAATGAGTAACAGATGAGAACTTCCTTTGTTTGGCATGAAAGTGCCCTTTCCTCTAATAAATCTGTATTATACTTCTGTGCTTCATATCGTTCAAGTAAGAAAAAAAAAGATGTAAAGATCTCTATCCATATTCATTATTTTGGGTATCTTATATGACTTGCATAATAATATTCACAATGGCTTCATATATATCTCAGTGGAAACTCATAAGGCATATTCTGAATACTGCTTCTTGAGATAATAGTTCCTTTAGATGACGAAGGTCTCTAGTTTTTGCAATTTGGAACTGAAAAGTTCTGAACCATACAAGTTGAGACAGGTAGTTTGTTGGAAAAGTGTGAATTTTTTTAATACAAAAGTGGGTGAGGAAAAATTTGACGGAGACCTTTAATACCAGTTCTTTTGCATCACTTTCTGGTTCTGGCTTAAATAACTTGCTCTTACCACTCGATTTATGCCATGCTTGATTTTCTGCCAGAGTTTGTGGATTATATCACATGATTTATGTACATATGTATATCCTTCACTTTTAGTTCTAAGCACGTTTTAAATTCTTCATATTTACTGACCTGTGAGATGAGTGTTTGACAGTGTATGAGGTTTGATACTATTCTTCTGTAATTATTTGGTCGACATGCGTATGAAGTTAAGTGAAGTCTAGATTTGAAATATCATTGCCAAGTAAAGGAGAGTTTTTTTAATAGGTACATGCAAGCAGTGGTAGATGAAATTGTATTTGGCACTACTGATCCTCTGAAGGTAGTTCGAATTTTCTGCATAATTTTTTTTTCTGATCTAAACTTTTATATTGACTGATTGCCTCAAAACTCATTGATAGCACCCACAAAGCTGGAACTTGGGTAAGCTGTTGGACGAGTTTTTGAGAATTGGGGGACAGCTATTGAATGGTTAGTTTATGCGGGGTATTCTGCTTTGGTTTTTTGTGCTGCTTGGTTTGCCAGTTATTTACTTTGAATGTTTTGAGATCAATCCTTGATTCGAAATGGATTTTCTCCAGACTCATTTGCAGGGGTCGATGAGGTAACTTTGCTGATGTCACTTCAAATGGATGGATCAAGTATTATAAATACTAGCAATTTTTACCTTCCAAACATGCCAAAACCTCCCAATACATTCAGAGGGATACGCAGAAAAAGTTCATCGCTAAGACGCTGGCTTTCTATTTGCTCGGATGATTTGACCAAGTGAGTTATAATTTAAGTATTACTAAGCTCTACTAGTTTTAGCTTGTCCTCCCAGTGGCCTGTGTAAGCAAACATAAACTCTGTGTGTGTTGCAGGAATGGAAAATACAGGACCACAATTAATATTCTACGCAAGTATCTTGGAGATTTCCTAATTTCATCATATTTGGATGTTGTTCAAGAATCTCGTTATGCTGATGCATATGTCAATGAAATTGAGGTGAGGCTGTTTTTTTTAACCTCCAGAAATGGCCGCTTTCATGGGGACTGGAAAGTTAGCATATTTAGGTGCAGTTTCGAAATACAGAAGATTGTTCCCTGGATTTTAAGTCTTTTTGGCAGATCATCGGAATAATCTGCATTTTAAAAATAGGAAATTGCTTCAACATTTTGAAAAACCCAAATTGTTGAAAACATGATTTGTGAAATTAATTGCTGAAGCAGTATCTTAGCATTCCCTTCTTCTTAACAAACTTGTACATTTCTGTAATGCTATCCACTTTGGAAGTAGAATTCTGCATTTAATTGGGTTGTGAGGACTGTATGTGCATAAAAATTTCTGTGCAGGAGATGCCATACATGTTTTTTGGAATGAGAAATTTTTTCTCTTCCAAATTGTCTCTTGAGGTTTCTTTTGAGTTGTATTGAAGAAGAATCTATGTGCATAATATAATGGCTTTGACATTTTAGTCCATGAATAAAGTAGACTTTCTAGCTTGCTTTCTTTCTTTTGTTGTTCAGAGCTACTGTAATGTGAGAAAAATAGCGTTACAAGGGATTTTGATTTTCCTTTGGCAGTAAAAAATGAGTAGATAATCACAAGTTTTGGTTTGTAGCTTTCAAATATTAATAGAATAAAATGAATAAGTGTGCTTAGTAGTGAAGCTCTCTCTTAATAACTTTGGGCTTGCTTGAGAATGGACTGTACCGTACATGGTATTTTCTAACAAAAAAGGTATATTCCCTTCCTCTTCCTTGGACTTGCTAAGAAACCTTACATGTTTCTGTTTCCCACGTTTCCTATTACTTTTGCAAACAGAGAGCGGTCCTGCTGAAGACTGTAGACTGTTTCTGGAGGGATCACCTCGTAAACATGAACCGGCTCAGTTCAGCGGTAATCTGTCTCACTTTGGCCATTATAATCTCCTTTACCTTGCCAATCAGTGAAAGCTTACATGAAAATCTGGCAGGTCAACGTAAGAAGCTTTGGACGCCGAAACCCTCTGGAAGAATACAAAATTGACGGTTGTCGGTTTTTCATCTCAATGCTGAGTGCAACTCGAAGACTAAGTGTAGAAACTCTTCTTCAGCATTGGTCATCTTTGGCAGAGTCCCAGGAATTCATTGTATCATAAATGGCAGATAAATTATGTCTCGGAAAGGTACACATAATTCTCAAAACTAGGAAGTTCTCACCACACTCGAGTCAGTTTTTTTTTTTTTTTTTTCGTTTTTCGGTCTTCTCCAAAGGTTAAAAGTCCATTCGAGCTAGTTGGTCACAGCATCCGCACACAGCAGTGTCAATTATGTTATGTATTTGAGTATTATAAGGTAGCTTTCTAGAAGCGTTCGGACAACAAGAAAAAGCATAATCTAATATTGTACTTACTGCTTCTTTAATTAATTAATTAGAGAAAGCCCACAGACTTGGACCAAAATGCAATCTAAACTGATTTAATTGTATCCAATAATAGAAAAAAAAAAAAAGTAAAGGAAGAAAAACAAGTCCAATATTGAAAGAGAATGACAAGTCGTAACAAATTGTTTAAGATGGGATAATGGCAAACGAAGCAGCGGGCTTCATTTCCTAAAGATTTATTTATGCATTTCTTGTCACTCTATTTGCCTTGACTTGTTGGGAAAGCAATGTTATTACTTTTAAACAATATTGTTGATTTGATTTTTTAAAAAAATTGTTATTGTTGATTTGATTTGATTTATATAAATTGTATGATCGTTATTATTTAAATTGTATGATTGTATGATTGTATGATCATTATGATAATCTTTAAATGTTGAATTGTATATTCCACATCAATTTTTTGTACTATTCTTAATATATGATGACATCGTTCATGGGATAGCTGCATTATACTTATGCTGGAAAATGTATATAGTTTGTCTTCCTTCTATAATAAGACTAACTCTAGTATGGTGAGAACTTTCTTAGCTTCTCGTATTTTTGGTTTTATTGAATTAAGACTTTGATCCCTTAAGTATTTAATTCTGATTTGAATTTTAGATATGTAAATAGAGTTTTGTTTTGTTGGTAAGGCCACCATTTTGACAAATATTGATCAAAATCTAAAAACAGATTAATCTTGACAAAAATATTCTTATATAGTTTACTCTCTCTCTTTACATATGTGAGTGTTTTCACTCCACCAAGAGTAAAAATATGTTTATATATTTTATGATCACTTGTTTTTTATTTTGATGTGGAATTGGATATCCTACCCTTCTTCAATATGAGACTGAGTATGTATTGGATTATTATCCTTTGCGAAATAAATTAATATATCTTAACTACACACATGATTATATAAATCAACACGTCTATGCCCATGATCATCCCACTCGGGAATGAATATCTAGCATTGCCATTTAATTTCTGAAAACTAAATAATTAGCTCCCACAAAACACATTGTCATGCAATTTTTTTTTTATCTCTACTAATCAAATTTGTTTACTATAATATTCAATTAGAACATCATTATCAAACATGGTGAATTAGTAAATTTTTTAATTGGCTGAACTACTTATTTAAACCAATGTTTAAGAGAAAACCAAATAAATATGTTACGACATTTATCGGGAAGTAAATAATTTGGCATGTTTTTTTGACTTGTTTTGCTCGTAATCTTCTGACAAGCTAGGAGCTCATCATTTAGATAAACCTTCCTTTTGAATTGTTAGTTAAATTGTAAGAAGACAATATCCCCGCATATATAGTGTTGTTGGTTTTGTAGTTTAAAAATTAAAAATTCTAGCTTTGTTAATTTAAAATTATAAGTCTCATTATTCATAGTGAATACTCATATTTAGTTTTATTAGTCTTATGTAAACTAATTACATGTTTGATAACAAAATTGAGTAGTGTTGGTTTTTAATTTTTGTGAACTACATGTAAAATATCCTTTTTAAAATTTGATGACCATATAAAACCATTATATAACAAACTCTAGTACACATTCTGTGAGGTTTCATATCTTAAAGGATTGGGCCTTAAGCCCAACCGATAAATTGTAAATTGGTGAGCCCATAATGCAACTCATGGGCTAGGGATATGAGAAGGTATAGATGTTATCGAAACAGTTAGATATGGATAAGAAATTGGTGAAGATTGAACTTAACTATCACCAGGCCATGACAAAAGAGTGCGGCTCGAAAGTAGCCGATTTAGATATCGTATTCATACTCCCTCCTATCGAGTCATTTGGAGCCACAGGCGTGTTTCTTCCTTTCTGACACCTCGAAAAGAGCCTCGGGCGGAGTATTTTTTAGAACTCAGTATCTAGGGTTAAACTTGTATTTTCATACCCCGATACCTATCAATCTTTTAATCAAAGTCTTTTGATGACTAACGTCTTTGAGTCTATTGTGAGGTTTCGTAATTTAGCAGGTTGGGCCTTAAGCTCAATAACCTGATAAAACATAAATCGATAAACCCATAGCCCATGGACCAAGGTCTTAAGAAGATAAAGATGGCGTAGAAATGGACAAGAATATTAGAACGGTTAATACCGAAAGTGATAGTTGTCAAGTATTGATGTAAGCGTACGGTTCGATAGAAGTCGACTTAGGTATCATGTCCATACTCTAACCTGTTGAGTCATATCTACTCATAGGAATGTTTCTTGGCTTTTGACACCTCCGAAAGAATCTCGGATAGTGTATTTCTTGGAATTTGATATTTTGGGGTAATTTTGTCTTTTCACAACCCGATACTTGTTGATCTTGAAATCCTAGTCGTTTGATGACACTAAGACTCTAGAATCTACCTTTTAAGACTCATAAGAAGCAATATACATTATAAGAAATGAAATCGAATTGTTAGATTATTCAAAAGAATAATTACGGGATAATTTAAGAATTTTATATACATAGAATCATGTATATATGTGATATAAAATTAAAGAGAGTATCGTACAAGAATAATTTTGATGGTTTAGGACCATAAATAGGTTCTTAAATTGAATATTAATTTTTACAAATTTTTAAGGAATTTTTGGAATAATATTTATAATTATTAGTATTTTTCTAATAAATACCATAGGGTATTTTAATTTTTAGTAAATTTTTTGAATGAAGAAAATATAATTTTTCAAGATAATTAAATTTTTACTGTTCATAAGGAACCTGTAGCATTTTTCATTGTATTTTTCTGATTTATAGGGTATTTGTTATGAATTTATAAAGATTAAACAAATTAAAAATAAATAATATTAATATATTATTATTATAAAAAAAGGAAAAAAAGAAAAAAAAGAAAAAGAAATAAAATTGAAAAATGGTCAAAACACACAAGTCCTGTAGCACATGCCGTTTGGACAGGCCCAACTCTAAGTCAAGCCTTGCCTCTGACCTTGAGATGATGTCGTTTTAACTCTCAGTGAAACGACGACATTTAACGTTGGGAGGGTCGTCGGCTTGTCTTGTCTGGCGACCTACCGCATCAACCTTCACCTTACCCTGATTTCAAATTGGGATAAGTCCATTTGCTTGTTTATCCTCGAAAATGCCTTCCCTTTCCCCCGAAAATTTCCCCCTCATCCCTCCAAGTGCATGAGTTTATTCCATGTTGATTTTCTGGATAAGATAGGTAAGAAGTTGGTCTCCCTCTTTCCCAAAAAGGCTGAGTTTTGTTCTGATCGATTTGTAGCATTTATTTGGGTGGAACCTAGCATAAATCATAGGGTTTAGTTGCATTTGAAGTAAGGTAACTCTTAGACTAAGTTTTATGGACTGTTGTTAAGTATTTTGAGATATGTTAGAAATTTGTGCTTTGGACATAGGAGATTGCAGGTGCGGCTGAAGGAAGAAGATGTCTGCGGACGACTTGTCATTCGCAGTTTGTCTTGTGTGACATGTCGCTCAAAGGGGAGGTGAGCGACATGTCATTTATGTATGAAGCGTACGACATGTTCACATTGGTTAAGGTGGTTCCGTATTGAAACTGGGTCAAGACTCGCGTAGACTTTCGTAAGCAAGTGTCTTGGCGACACATGTTACGTTGACTGGGTTGACTTTGACCGAAAATTAGAAAATTGACAGAAAATGATAAAAAATAGGGATAAATAGAAATAAATTGAAGAAAAATATGGAAAAATTCTAAAAAATAGAGAAAATTATGAGAAATCTGATGATATAAAGTTTTGATGAATTTTTATAGGTATAAAAATTAGTAGAAATTTCTGCAAATTAAGGAAAAATTATAGAAATTACCCGAATTAAATTCGAGGGCGATAGTTTAGTTCCTATGATAGGTGTGAGACCCTGAATTTTGAGTCCTAGAGGTCCAGAAACCAGTGCAGGTGAATAAACCTTTTTGTCCTGAAGAAAAGGATGTATAATGGGCGAAATTGGTAAGAAATGTCTAGTAATTATTTCTAGTATTAATTTCCTTTAATTTGGTTCTTTATTGGTTGATAATTACCCTAAAAAATAAAATCTCTAAAATTAAGGAATGATAATTACAGAATTTAATTTTGTTAATTATCTTACTTTAATATAGCCTTTAAAGTAGGAAAATTAATCCCATAATCACCGTATATAAAGAGGAAGCTGGCTACACTTAAACCTTACACAGAAAATAAACAAAATTTGCTCAAACAAAAACCCTACACCTCCCTATTTCTACCGAAATCTGCTTGAACTTCAAACAAGCATGTGATTATATATTATGTTTACGTGTGACATTGCTTTGTCTTGATTTATCATGATGTATTGTTATGATTGGATTTGAATTGTCTATAGCCATGATTTTGATTCTATACTTGTTAAATCGTATAATCAAATTAATATATAATCTTGTTTAAATTTAAAGGAGTTTGTAAAAGAAAACGTCCACTCACTTGGGTTCCATACCAGTGTTTGATAGGTTTTCTGAGTTTGAGTAAAATGATTGGCTCCGTCCCAGATCGCAGACTCTTTGAACGAGTACGAATTACAAGGTATGATCGAGGATTTGGGTTGCACTTGTGAACTAGTTGCATATGGCATTTCATGTGTGTATGTGTTGTAAAATGGGATCCCTCATATTGTGTAATCAATCGAGTATTGAAATTCAAATCTTTGCATGATGTAAATTCCGTAAAATTTCTGCATATCAGTTGTTTCAGCATGTTTTCTTAGTCTTGGGATTGTTTCCAAGGCACATCATGTATTTAAAAAGATGAAATAAAATTTAATTAGGTTTCATTCTCGTCTTGTATAGTTATTGTATACTATTAGGATGACCATCTATGCTTGTACAATAGCTACATGGTGGTTGTTATATCTTGGTGGATTCCAATGCATGACAACTACGGTGGTAGCAGAGTATGGTTATAAAAAAACATGTTAAATGCATATTGTACATTGAATTTTTGAGGTTTGGTCTTGAATTTTCCTTCGAGGCTTCTTATGAGTCTGAAATACATACACATTGTATGAACATATTGCACTAAGTCCATAGTGTATATCATTTTAAAGGATGTGATGTGTTGCAATGATAAAAAAAGAGAGTATATACGGGGGAAGCCATATGATATATGGATTAAAAACTAGTGTTTTTGCAGTGAAATAGTGACTTCTAGAAGTCAAGGTGCTATAAGAGGCAGAGGTAGGGCTCGAAGAGAGAGACCCCGAGCCTTCAGGTTAGTAGGACAAAATATGCAACTAGTAGCACCAGAACCTGAAACACAGGTATCTCAATCTGAACAAGGATCAATCGAGATGCCACCTGCAGAAGTGTGGCAAGCTACGTTACAAAAGTTGACGGAGTACCAAAGAAGAGTAAATGTAGTTGTAAGTTATAACCCGAGAGTTGTTTCAAATAATAAAACAAGCTAGACAATTAGGAAGTATCAATTTTTTTGGTAAGTTTATCGATACAACTCAAGCTAAGAGATAAATTGATAGGGTATTTGAAACTCATTCTGATATGGGATTGATTGAGAACGATAAGTTGAGAGTATCCTCTAGACTTCTTGAAGGTGATGCTGAGGTATGGTGGAGAACAACTCAAGCTAGCTAGTAGACACTACTTGGGTGGGTTTTTTTGCATGAGTTTCATGAACAATATTACTTTAGCTTTCACCAAGAACAAAAGAGAAGAGAATTATATATGCTTAGACAATGCACCAAAATAGTAATCGAGTATGAAGCTAAACCAAGGGAATGACATTGCCCATTATGAATTATGAATCAACGGTTTGAGGATGGATTAACATTGCCCATTAGAGCTTGTACAGGTTCGACTTCAGAGCTTAGTTATTATGCTTTAGTGCAAGTTGCTTTACGAGCTGAAAGGATTGTTCAAGTTCAAGAAGGGGCTAACAAGGGGAAGACACCCTTATATACTTTACCAGTAGTGGAGGAAACCTCACTTAATAAATTCGTGTGCCAGCAAATTATTTCTGGATCTAGTGGTTCTTATCGATGTAGACTAAAAAAATCAAAGATGAAAAATATAGTGCAAATGAAAGATCAAGGTCTAAGAGAGAGGTTTCATAGGAAGGCTGTGTTATAGATTTCGTAGACCTGGTCACATTGCCTTGATATGTTGGAGTAAACCCATAACATCTCCATCAAGGCAAACTACCTTAGAGGAAAGAGCACTTGATACTGAACTGCAGATGGTACATAATAGAGATCATATAAACCCTTATGAACAAGTGCATGTATGTGATGAGGATGCAATACAAGGTTTGGAGAAGACCACTAAGACTCCCAATGAGCCCAAACCTAATATCGAAAAGAAGTGATGTTATGGAAGCTAAGAGTGGGTATAAATAGTGAATGACTGCTTGTTATGTTTGTGATTTGGGTTAGTATTAAAATGTTGTGTGATGGGTGCACTTGATAGAGTGATATGTGTGAATAAGATGTATGAATAATGTGTGAGAATGAAATGCACAATGGTTAAGAATGATATAGAGTGATGCTTGTGACTAGTCTGAAACTAGTAAGATTGATTGAGGTTGATGATTGAGCAATGAAAATGACAAGTTAGTATAAGTAAAAAACATGGGAGATGCTATCGAAATTATATGGATCCAATAAAATTCCTCAAGATATAAATGAACTGATCTCATATGAAAAAATAAGTTTTAGATTATGAATAACAAAAGGAATTCATGAGTTATATTAATTGGGTGTGTACCATAATGTTAGGAACTTAATAAATGTATCATATATAGAGGAATATTTCTAAATTGTGGATTAAAATACAATTCTAAGATGAAAAAGGATATATGGATATGAGTGCGATAAGCACATGCATGGAGTATCAAGTGGATTGACATGGGAAGCTAAGAACTTTCATAAGAATATGGAGATATAAGCGATGAGTCAGGAGTGTAAGAAACTTCGAAAGGAAATCAAATGGAATGATTCGAGCTTGATTATTTGAGTTATGACAAGTTTTAGAGTGTTAATTGGTTGGTCATTAGACCATAAATATGTGGATGTGTGACATGTAGCTATAGTGTAATAAGATATGCATGCTTGAGTGTGCGATTTGAGTCAGAATCGACAAGTCTGCCGAGCGATATTTTTTAGTCGAACTTTAAACGATGTTTGAGATTGTGTATGATGCTTAGTTACTCTATGTTGAGATGGAAAGGGATAAAAGAAATCTGGACATCAAATTAAGAAAACAAGTATATTAGGTACTTAAAAGAAATGAGTGTTTGAAGCTATAGCTACCAAGGAGGATTTGTGCATCAATGTGCTGGTATGAGAATATACCAGAGTTCCAAGTAAAATATGACTAAGGAACATGTAACATGAAGAAGGAATACAATTCCACTTTAGTGGAACCTAATGGGGTAGTGGGGACTACATAGTTAGAATGACACAAATGATAAAACTCGTACTTTGAACTTGTCGAAGAATTGTGAAAGAAGTGAGACCGGACTGACTCTTAAAATATGTATACTAATGAACTACTAACTTTGAATTGGTATGTGTGAGCCTCAGTAATGATAGCAGATGAACAACAATGTCTACTGGAGTTATGTGTAGTAACTAAAGTGAGAATCATCACTTATTATGTGGAAATTATTGAGTTATGATAATGGAACGATGTCTATGGTTACTTAGTGAACTTGTTTGATACAAGTAACAAGAAGACAAATATAAATCGATATCATGACTGATGAAACTAAAATAGAAAAGGGAAATTGGATATATGAGACTGCGAATTGTGAATTTATGTTATGTGAACAGTCTAAGTGATGAATATGAAAATGCTTATATGTAGTATTGATGATGGATTAGTTGAATCTTTATTGATATAGAGGATGTAGATAATGCAAATGATATTACATTATCTAGATGAAATTCTTTTGAAATATGTCTACCCCCAAGATAAGAATGACTTTATTTGTAAATAAGTTTCGGGGACGAAACTGTCTATATGGTGGGTAGGATGTGAGGTTTCGTATCTTAGAGGATTGGATCCTAAGCTCAATAAACCGTAAATTGGTGAGCCCATAACCCATAACCCATGGGCCAGAGATATGAGAATGTATAGAAATTATTGAAACGGTTAGGTATGGATAAGGAATCAGTGAAGACCGAACTTAGCTATCGTCAGGCCATAACATAAGTTTGGGCTCGAAAGTAGCTGATTTAGATATCGTATTCATACTCCCTCATGTCTAGTCATTTGAACTCACAAGTGTGTTTCTTGGTTTCTGATACCTCTGAAAAAAACTCGGACATTGTATTTCTTAGAACTCAATATATGGGGATAAGTTCATATTTTCACACCTTGATACCTGTCAACCTTTTAATCCAAGTCTTTTGATGAATAAGGTTTTTGAGTCTATCCTCTGAGACTCATAAGAAAATAATTTACACTATAAGAAAATGAATATGAGTTATTAAATCCTTTGGAAAGAATAATTATAAAATAATTTAGGAAATATATACATATGATTATGTATATATATGATATAAAAATAAAAAGGATGAGATATAAGAATAATTTTGGTGGTTTAAGATTATGGATAGGTCCCTAGATTGAATATAGGATATTTTTCTGATTAATATACTATTTATTACAAATTTTAAAAGATTTAATAAATTAAAAAAATATATTTATATTATTACTATTATTATTATTATAAAAAAGAAAAGAAAATGAAAAGGGTCAAAACACAACAAGTCCTACCGTTTTGACCAAGGTTGATCAAAACAGCAGCAAAACTTGCCATTTTGTCTACCCTCGGGCCGAGATCGGTCGTTTCATTGAAAGATGAAATAGAGTTGTATCACCGTCAGGACTGGGAACCTATTGTCTTGTCCAATGAATTGGCTTCTTCCAGTCGACGTACCACTTCTGGGCACTTATACCCAGAGGAAAATCGAAAATTGGGCATTTTGTACCCAACCACGAAATCTATTCCCCTTCCCTGAATGTTGCTTCGACTTACCCATCTAAAGATGCATGTGTGTTTCTTGGACGATTTCATCCCATCTCCGGTGAGTAGTCCGACTTCTTTCTCATCCGAAAGGGTGAGATTTCTCTCCTTAAATTCATGAGGCTTTGTTGGGTAGAATAACATGAAAACTATGGGGTTATGTTTGGGATAAGTAGATCTTTATGTTGATATGGTTTTTGAGTGGTAGAAACATGTATAGGGTAGATTTGGGTTTTGAGGAGAAACCCTAGTTTGTGATCTATAGGTGTGGCAGAAGGAAGGAGACGACTATAGATGACATGTCGTCCACAGGCCTTCCGTACGACACGTCTTTCAGAGGAGAATACGAATGACATGTCGTCTATGCTTGATGTGAATGTCCTATCGTCTGGTATTGATTTGGTAAGTTGATTCAGACTGGTTTTTGGGCAGAGATCAGGTTGAATCTGGTATATACGTGGCCATGTCACGTTGACTTTGACCAAAAAATTAGAAAATGGTAAAAACTGGATATTAAGTATCGAACTACGGTTCTATGTGTAGGTGTGCAGTAAGGGAATAAAAAATTTGGAACGGATATAGATTGAATCAAGAAAGGAAATCGGGACGACAAAACTGTGAGTGGATGATTTTAAATTAATTCCCATCGTTTTAAAAGAGTCTGGATTGATTCCTTGTGTTGTGTGATATCTGTGAGTTGCTTGCATGCATAAACGCATAATTGATGAAAAATTTCTTAATCATGACAAATCTCGATTACATGTATTTAATTGAAATAAAATATGATTATGTGGCTATTTTCTAAGTCGTATTTAAATATTGTAACTATGCTTGAGATATTCGTGATATGGGGATTGATAGTATTGCACTGCCTAGTGGGAATTGTGAGAATAACTCAATAATACCTCGTATAGTTTCAAGGTCAAACGAAAAGAGTATTGAATCTCGTGTTGGAAAAGCACAAGACTTGATTAACAGAAATAATGATTGAAGTAAGAAGAAAGGAAGAATATTGAGAAACTTAAATCCTACTGATTAGATACCCTAACCCTGATTATAAGGAAATATAATAACAATATCATATATGACTGACTAGTCATATAAAAGGATATTAGCCGTGCTGAAAATATAACACTACTATATAAGGAATCGAAATTCAAAGCATTAAGAGAAACAGGCAATTAACATTATGCTAACCTTAATATAATAAAAGGAATAAAGGTTATGAGAGTAGTCGATAGTCGACACCCTAACCTCTGAGAAATATGGAGGTATGAATCTATTCAAGGGTTAGTTACCCTAGTAAATCAAATTACTATGTGTTGAATCAAATTACTGTATGTTCCTAGATTACTATGTTTAAATATTATTATGTATTCTTAGATCATTGTGTGTGATTATAAACTCTAATAAAGAGGGAGTGAGTATAACACTAACCTGCGATAATGGTTTGACTATATTAGCCATCTATTAAAATGGCTACTGAATGTATGCCTATGAGATCTCTCTCTATTTGAGATGTGTGAGTAATGTGATGACATTTCTATTTTGTTTAATGACATTGCTTGAGTGTAACCCTGATGATGGGGCTATATATTGTGTTTAAGTATGGCATTATTTTGTTTTGATTTATCGTGATGCATTGTTATGGTTGGATCTGAATTTTCCGTAGCCATGATTTTGATTATGTGCTTGTTAAATCGTATGATCCAAGTAATATATAAATTTGTTTAAATTTAAAGGAGTTTGTAAACGAAAACGTCCACTCACTTGGTTACCATGCAAGTGTTTGATAAATTTTCCGAGTTTGAGTAAAAGGATTGGCTTCGCCCTAGATCACATACTCTTTGAATGAGTATGAATTATAAGGTATGATCGAGGATTTGGGTTGCACTTGTGGACTAGTTACATATGACATTTCATGTGTATGTGTTGTAAAATGGGATCCCTCATATTATTATGTAATCAATCGAGTATTGAAATTCAAATCTTTGCATGATGTAAATTCTGTAAAATTTCCGTGTATCAGTTGTTTCAACATGTTTTCTTAGTCTTGAGATTTTTTCCAAGGCACATCATGCATTTAAAAAGATGAAATAAAATTTAAACATGTTTCGTTCTCTTCTTGTATAGTCTTAGGATAACTATTCAAGCTTGTATAGTAGCTATACGACGGTTGATATATCTTGGTGGATTCCGGGACGTGACACATTCTCATCTTGCAATGCAACTTTTGTTTTCCTCAATTAAGGCATAGGAAATTTTCCTTTTCCCTAGGTTGTTTAGGTTTTCTCTTCTCTCTCTCTCTTTTTTTTATCTTATTCTGGTTCCATATCTTTGCATTTGTCATTAATTTAGCGTGTTAAGTAGTCATTAGACTAACTGAGAACAAATTAAAATATATTATGCCTCATGTGTATAGGAAACATTTAAATTCAAGCTTTTAATATATATATATATATAGTATTTTATAAAATAAAATAATATTCATTCTAGTCGTGTAATTATTTTTTTTCGTGTTTCGAGTAAGATCTATTAAAATATATATCCTATCACGTAATAAAATAGAATACCTGACTTCGTTGCTTTACCTAATTATTTAGTTAAATCCAATGCAAAGTCTTCGGTAGAATTAAGTTGGGGTTCGCAGTTAAAGTTAAATAGTTTTGTTATTAATTATAGTTTATATGATTGTATTTGGAGGTTGAAGGAATAAATAATTGAAGAGTGAGAGCAGAGCAAACCCCAAATCTAAAGTACAGACACCCTAGGCCACTTCTCTGCTACTTCTTTAAATAAAGAGCCTCTGCCTTGGGGACAAGAATAGTCAGCAGCATGTGAGGGGAACAGTACTTGAGATTGGAAGAAGAAGAGAATCCCATGTAATAAACCACCGTGGATGCATGCATCAGCTGCTCATTCACTTCCTTCAAGGCTTTATCTTTGGGGAATTGTCTTTGGGGAACGCATTTGGGTGGTCATTAGTATCTAACACATAAAAAAATGGGAACTAATTGCATGATGTCAAATGATTGTTTTGAACCTTAACATAATAAAAAATATTATGATATTTCCTTTTATTTCTTTAGAATTATTGTGAGGGACCACCGCACTGTACTAGAATAATATGTCCCGGATTTTATTTATTTCACATGCGACCATCCCCCACCGTAGACCTGGTATATACATTTCTAGTCATCGGAAATGTATATACTGAGTCTACAAGGCTGAAAAGAAATTTGATAGCGAAAAAGAACAAAATAAAGCGCAGCGGTATTTTAATGTACAATAATGCTATTCGGGTAGCACTTGCCCATTTTATTGATAAATTACATTCACTGAAAACACACATTTTCATGAAAAATCCAAACTCGACACCCGAACTTTATACACATGCAGATATTATACAGGACTCACGAAGAGAACAAGCATTGACTACACATATCATTATCATTCGATATCTTAAATAACTAACAACATTACTATATGGGATTTGACTTGTCGAACTAGCCGCCTACAGGGGTCTTGTACACACCAGATCTAAGGATCTGGCAAGAAAACTGCCCAGGTGAGTTATCGAATTTAAATATCTCGAAATAATTAGGAAAGCATATCAAATATGTTAAAGAAAATGAATACAGGAAGAAAATCAAATCGACACAAAATACTCTCCACACCAACAATTTTTCTTAAAACACAAATATACAATTATACCAATTATGAAATTCAATCCTTAGTGACCACACAAACACACATTGGGCTGGCATGAGGCTTATAGTCTTTCCGGGCCCTGAATAAGACTAAGATCTGTTAGTGATAACCCTACTCGTTAATATTTAGTCCTTTGACTTCTAAATCTACATACTTACTATTATGAACAATAGTCTAAATCCCATTCCATTTATAATGTCGGGTCGTTAGGTGATGGTAGCTTCACTTAAGAAATACCCATAACCTGCAAAGAATGGTTAATTGATGCGCATTCATTATAATTAAACCCCGTCCAACCTTATTCCTTGGAAAATGGATCTGGTGTCTCCACGCCTCGTTACCAAACCCGAAGAGCTCTCAAGGGTGATATAGGTTACCCTATATCGACCGATACCGCATGCATACTGTTACTTGAATATATACGACTCAACACAATGACGAACAACATAACAACACTATTATACGCAATCGGGTTACGAGTTAATCCTACAATTCATATTTCATACGATACGAAATTTTAAAAGATTTCAAGGCTTAATTTATGAAATTGTAAATAAAATTTCGCATGCCTACAAACACCAATCACTCACTAGTTTATGGAAGTTCTTCCTCAGGATCGGATTCTAGAGGGGTCTGAACTTGTTGATTCACTTCTATACCTGTTAATCAAAAATTCATTTAAGAATCATTTACACACTATACTTATCCTCAATTCACACTTTTCTAAGTCATAATAGTTGTCTTACGTGTAAATCATTAATCTAACATCATTCCTGATTTTTTGTCTTATTTTTCCTATTTTCCATTCAACTTCCACGATTTAACTAACCCATCAAATGACCTCAGATTTAATCAAACTTAGTACCATTGGATTTCTGTAATATTCTAATATTTTTTCTAATTTTTCCTTTTATTTTCCCTATTTTTCCTTAATTTTCCAACTTTTCTATCAATTTTCCTTATTCTTCTGAAAATTTCTTTTGAGCCTACTCGTGGCAGGATAGGCTCTTGCCAGCATATTCCTGAACCTTCAGGATGTTGACAAGTGGCTCACTTGGAGCCTGCCACGACTTGTCCGAGCCTGTAGATCCTAGGTACTAGATGACATGTCTTCCATGTCTCAATTAAACTATAAGTCATTTAATCTTGATTCGAGCGACATGTCGTTTCATCTAAGACCTAACTACCTATCATTCGTTTATATCACTAGACAACCCGTCTTTTGTCAATACTAAACTACATATCACACATACCAACCCTCGGATGGACTGTCGTCTAGGATTTCTTCAGACGACTTGTCTTCTGAAGTCACCTCTAACCTTCAGCGGACAAGGGTTGTCCTGTACACCCTAGCCGAAATTCTTTTTTCCCCAAATTCAATTCACTTAATCAAGCCCCCAATCTTCTCATTGAACATACCAAAACAAAATTCTACCTCATGCGAGTTAAACCCACAAATTAATCATGCATTTCACAAGATTTAAAGCCATAAATTCACGGATTCAAAACATTAGATCTTGCCGGGAAAAATTTACCTAATTCAGCCGGTGTCTCACATGGTTTCTCCCACGAACATTTGCAGCACACTTGTTCTCTCCTCTTGCCAATTTTTCTGCTCAAAAATGGGGTTCTATGGCTAGGTTCGGGGTATACCCACACGTAGTCTCATTGTCAGATTCTTTCAACTACGTGTGGGGAAGGGAGGGAGACGGGTGTGGAGCCATACACGTGTAGGGTGGGGGACTACCTCGGCTGGTGACTAAGCTCGGGAACAAATACAAAGTCGTTTGGATTCGATGTAAAATGACGTTGTTTGGATTCGACGTAAAACGACGTCGTTCAGCACACGGGAACCCTAATCTTCCCACAGGTCAAAACGATGGAGGTGTCCATTGTTTTGACAGGACACAGTCAAAATGATGGAACCTCCCGCATTTTGACCATCAATTTTCTATTTTTTTATCAAAACGATGGAACCTCCCATGTTAGAGTACATTAAAAAAATGAACAATAATTGTTAGAATGTAAGTGTGTGTATGTGAAATTATAGATGTAATACTATATTCGACTCTATTTCTCGTAATCCAAAATGATATATCAATATTACATATGACTCCCCAAGTCCATATTTATATTTTCATTATCACCCTTATTTCCTTTCAATGTGAGAATGGATATCTCATAATTTTTCATTCTTAAAGATCTTGATTATATTATTTTGAAAGACAAATTATTGTACTAATGGTAAAAGAAAATAGTGAAAGAGCTGACGAAAATGTTTTATAGTCTTTGCTTTACTTAGTTGAGTGCATCTTTATATTTATGAGGACTCGATCCTGAAATCTGAACCCTCACCGCCGTACAGTCTCAATGGGCCCAACTTGTGAACCAATTGAAACTATACAAGACTTATCATTAAAACATGTCAAAATCCTTTTCCAAGAATACATATAAATTTAAAACTTTTCTTTAAACAAGAGCAAGGTTCTACTTTATTGAAATTGACTCGGTAGAAACATATAATATACGAAGTAAATATATACAGCAAAATCATAAAACATGAATACAACGAAAGATTTAGCAAGAACAGGCCTAAAAGGCCCAAACTCAATCTCATTATCAAATCATGACCCAACGACCATATACACAACACAAGCGCAATAAGCCACATGGCTCAAGTCCAAATACCAGTAGTAAATACACAACCCAAACATACTCACAAATCTCTTAAATGAACCATAGGATGGTTAGCCATATGGGGTCCATTATATCTAACATATCGAATCTAAACGTGTAATACACAATCATCACAAATATGCATACTATCCTAGCCGTAGTATACTACTCGAAACACAACCATAAATATATTAAAATCAATATGCATAAGATCTCAAAATATACAAAATATGTCGAGTGCTCAAAAGTGTGAATGCAACAGTCCAATTTCTAAGAAAGCTCCATAACAACCTGATAGATCGTAGCAAGTGTAAGGACCCAAACCCGGAAAGCGGGCCCTTACCGCCGTGAAACCCGGAGAAGCCCAATACGTGGACCAATCCGAACTCCACAAGGCTATTTTGACTTTTCAAACGTAAATCCCCAAAAATAAAATTTAAAATATTTATAAATTACAGCATGGCTGATAAGAACTAAATACATGGCACAATAAATAACGGAGAACATTGAAAACAACGGAAGTCTTTTATAACAACACAATACAAACCAGTGAAACCATAACACACAAGCCCCAAGTATCTGAAAACAAAATCACAAGTCCAAACAATAAATATTCAACAATGTGCCAATAAAACCATACATGTGCAGATGCAATAGTCCCAGCGAGTAGTCCCAACGTGCACACTGAAAATAGCTACTGCTCACGATCTAATCCTGGGAGGGAAAAACAAACACGAAGGGGGTGAGATTTTCGAGAATCTCAGTAGGGGACAACAAAGCGGACTTTTCAAAGAAGAGGGACAACAAGGAACTTATCAAAGGAGAGGTACAATACAACAACTTATCAGATGAGAGGAAACAACAAGGAACTTATTAGAACATTACTGAACTTGTAATTTCTTAAAACTTAAACTTTACTGTTTACTTTACAAAACATTACTTACTGAACCCAACATGTACTTTCTGTTTACTTTACAAAACGTTTACTGACTGGCCTCGAAAATGTACTTTCGCTTTCAACAAAGAACTCAACAGGGTCAATAGGTAAAAACATGGGCGGACTGGAAATCACTTCCCGAGTAACCCCCGTTAAAGGGAACCGGAAGCCCACTGGTAGGTTTTACATACACATTTTTAAAAATATTTACATACATAGCCCCTTCTACCAGTGTTGTCCGAGACTAGATTGATTAACAAAACTGTATACGTAAAAGATCAACTAGTCCTCTCAGATCATCCTGCGAAGCAGGGAATATACAGTAACCATACAGTAACCATACTCCAACCATACACCTCCCAACAGATGAGTGTCTCTCCGCTTACTCTCAGAGAACGAGCACTCACCACGTTTGGCCAAACGAAACACAAGTACGAGTAACATAAAAACTTACATACTTTACAAATCACAAACTGGTTTAACTTTCAATAACACTGAAATACCATACTTTACAATTAATACTCAATAATACGATATATTATCATATATCGTTACAGAAACCTTTGATTACAACTTTTTTATTACTTTACGGACAATAATACAGAATCAGCCCAATTTACTCAACAAATCAATCAAATGGACTTTGATTGAACACATGAAATTTTGGAGATACATTATGATACATTACGGGTACATACGGAAAAGTCAATGTAATTTGGACAATGGATCCATCGGATGGGCTCCGATGGATTACACAACAATTCAATGACCAAAGTACAGATTTAAAATCAAAGAATACTTAATATGAGACAAATACGGTAAAGACCTCACATTATGATACTTTATAGCTACCTACGGAAGGGAACAATGAAATTTTGAACAATGGACCAATCGGATGGGCTCCGATGGACTATACAATGAATCAATCAAAACCAAGGTAAAATGGATTTTACAACAAGGAAATACTAATGATGAACCACATACGGTAAGGACCCTACCTTACGGGCTGAAGAAGAGGAAACGATACTCTTGCCTTTGTCCTCAACACTCGCCCTTCCTAAGAACACAACATTACGGATATTAACCTTCAAATGACTATAACTCAATAACGACACATCAAATGGAAAAACAGATCGCGCCATTGCGATCAGAACGTCGAAATTACCTAACGGGGAGGTTTTCACTTTTTGGTCAAAATCAACGGTCAACGGTCGGTCAACGGTCAACGGTTGGTCAACGGTCAACGGGGCAGGAAAACGGGTCGGGTCGGCGGGTCGGGTCGTCGGTCAACGTGAACAGTGTCGCCGGCGGTGGCCGGAAAACTCCAACTTCATCCAAAACCGAAAATTTTTACATCAACACGAAGCTACAAACATCAGGATTATGAATCCGAAAACCAAACTTTAAAACTCACCTCAGATTGGCCGGAATCGACGATTTTCCGGTGAGAATTTCGAAACTTCCGAGCTCCGATCCGGGCGTGTCCGTGGTCCGATGAAGGTGAAACCAACGACAAATTGATCGTGACGATGAGAGGAACACAATGGTGCGAACAATTCGACGATCAGACAGTTGGATTTGATACTGGAGGTAATTGAAGTTATATTGAAAAAAAGAGGAATTTGTCTTTTTATTTTTTTTTTCTTTGAAGTTTGTCGGCAGGGGAAGGGGAAAGGCTGGCTGGGGGATTTTATTATGTGGCTGACGTGGCAAAAATTTGCCACGTCAGTCACAGGTATTACAGCAAGACTCTACGCTAATCCTGAAAAATAAGCAATAATAAGGAGTGAGATCACAAGGACCTCCGTGACAGTCTAAACATCATATACAATTGAGGGGGAAATGAGGCAACCCATAAAAAAAATATGAAACATATCTTTGGAAATAACCACATTTTAATGTAAGTTATGCATTCTATAGTACAAAGCAACTTCACATATGCATATGAATGTCATTATGCACAATAAGTAAATATGTTTTCTCATGCATCCCAGTAGGTGAAGAAATCACAAATCTCATAAACATATCTCAATACACACATAATGAGAAAATGACCTAAAACCTGCCAGGGTGGACATGGAAGAAGCTAAGGAGACTCTTCCCTGTGTACGGAAGGTCCAAAGCCCGTTGGTGAGTTTTTCATACATTTACTCTTAAAATATTATATACATCTTATCTTCGTAACCCCATCCACCAATGTTGTCTGAATCATGTAGAGAGAAAAATAACATAAATATATATATCTCACACTCAATCCTATAGTATCATATAGGATACATCTCATAATTTATCATACATAATAATATTGAGCTCGTAATAACTTACCCTCCATCTGCTCCAAGCAAGTGACTAGCTCCACTTGAGTATTTGTACACTGATTAGCAAATATCATCCATACAACTCCTAGGTAAGCAACTATCCCCTCTGGTGGGATTCTATATACTTACCTCGTATTGACCAAGTGCATAGAACCGTCAATTCTATAAATCAAGCAATGCATACACACATAGGTATACTCACCATCTAATTTTGCTCATAAATTACAAAATCATTTTATGAAGAAAATACTCGGTATGATCACATGTATGAAAATACACTCATGCTCTTACCATGATACAAATCATATACGCTTGCATGCAGAATAATATACTCTTTTCTCATTCTAACAGTCCTCACAAAATGACTTAACCATACTCACTAGATACCACAATCAGGTCTAAGAAACAAAATTAACCAAGAAAAGTGTTAAAGGAACACATATACACTCTCCACATTCACCTCTCACTAATTCCAGTTTAAACTCTAAAGGGCATAAGAAGTTTAAGGATACTTCAATAAAGAAGGGTTTAGGATAAGAAAAGATTGGTTACCAAGGGACGCAAGGACATGGACTACTCATATCTCTCGAAAAGGGATTAAATCATACCTTCAAAACAATAACACTCAAACATGCCTCCTTCCTCCAAAACTAGGCCACTAAGCATTAGGATTCTAATGGTACAACACACAAAGGACACTCATAGGGACTCATCTAGGATTAGGGAAGGTGTAGGATTGTGTTATCAAAGGGGTTAACCAAGTATGGGGTTGTACTGGCTTAATTGTAGTAAGAAAGAGGGAAAAGGGAAAAGTTATAGAATTTCGACTGGTCTAAATGTTTAGGTTCGACTGGTCTAAGGGTTTGGTTTTGACTGATTGTTGGGCTCTCTGGAAAATTTTTCGGATTTTCGACCGGTCTAAGTTCACTCAAAAGATTTTTGACCCGTCGAAAAGTATAATTTCGACCAATCTTAAAGTTCTTTGGAAATTTCTTGGGATTTTGACCAATCTAAGGACTAAGGTTTCGACCGGTCTAAGTTCACTTAGAAAAAGTTCAACTTGTCTAAGTATTGTTTTCGACCGATCTAAAGGCTCTCTAGAAGGGTTATCAGATTTTTGACGGGTCTAAAAATCTTTGTTCGACCGGTCTAAGGTGTTTGAATGGAGATTCGACTAATCTAAATTCCGACACTCTAGGTTTTCTGTATTTTCCTTACTGATTCAACACTTAACTGAAAGCTACAGACACCGAACACATTCCTAATGGGTTTACATGAAATGAAACATGACTAACCACTACTGAACCTCAAACATTACGCATTAAGAAAGTGATCAAACTAATTCTTAGCATGGGGATATCCACACTGTCACACAAGGATCACTGAAACCACCAATATGCATACACAAGCACATCATTGCATTTTCAAGTATTCAAAATACATAATTTGCACACTAAAACTTGTCACACACATTATATATTTTAAGATGGCATTTAAACATATTCATACTAATAAATGCCTCATAGTCAAACCAAAACTTAGTTTCTCATTTTAATGCATCAAAACCAAAACAATTCCTTTCATAAGTATAAAGGATAGACTCTCACCTCGTGAAGTATAGAATACCTCTGTAGCAACAACGATCTCAAGGAACTCCCACAATGCCGCCTAAATACAAATGATCAAACACAACGGTCAAGCAACTGAACTCAAAAACTACCAACACAAAACCAAACATAAAAATTAAAACTCCTTTCGTGACACTCCCTAACACTCAACCATTCCATTAACACTCACTCAATTTGAGACCAACCGTAAGGGATCACTAAAACACAACCCAAACCAAAAGCGAATGGCTATCGGCAAACCTGAAACAAGCCACAACCTGCTCCAGCATAAACCAACGCCACCAAGGGCCACAAACATACCCCACAAACACACTCCACAGGAGAACCCAAATCAATCATCGAAATCCACAAGAACACCAATGGGGTCGAAATCCCCAAAGATCCATATGCCATCAAACTCCTCTAAGCTCACACACTACTCAAAACACTAAACCAATCAAAACCAACTATCAAGACTTCATAAACAACATCACAGCTTGGCAAAACAACCAATAATCAGCTAAGAAAGGGGGGAAATCGAGCACTTACCACAAAAACTTGATTTTGTTATAAAATGCCCAAACTGGCCAAATCCACTCCAAGAGAAGCTAACACCAGTGGAAACCCATTGATTAGGGTTAGGAATTAGGTAACGAAGGAAGCCTGATGGTTGTCTGAAAGAGAAAACGGGTTTGGAAGAGATTAGGTTCTTCTTTGGGGAGAGAGGCTCTAGAAAACAGAAGAGAAGGGGGAGAGGGCTTTCTTTGGGCTGCCAACACTTAGAAAATTTTCTAAGTATTGGCCTGGCCTTTTCTATCTCAGGGCCCGAAATCCCGAAAAACCCGAAAAACTCAAAACAAGTTTTAAAATGATCTGCATGCACCGAGAGGGCCAAAATAGTGTTTAGCGTTTAAAAACAGTGATTTGGGCTTCTAAAATGGAATTGAGCCTAGTGAATAGTGATCGGGCCCACATATGACAATTCTGGCCCAAAGGCCTACAACCACTCAAAACAAACCTAGAAAATCATCTCATGAGTCCAAGCAGGCTAAACGGGATACACTAAACTCAGGCCTTGAAAATACGCAGATCACACTAATGCATGCTAAGTTCCAAATGTTGCGTCGTCCATAACTATCAAAACTCACCCGATGACACGACACTCTAGGCAATCTAGACTCGACACTTAGGCTCTATGATTGTGGCTACGACACTTAGTCAAAAGGTCAACTACCGAGTCCACTGACTAGCTGGCTGGTCAAACGGTCAAACAGACTGGTCAACTGGTCAAACCGCTCAAATGGACCAATCCCATAAATCCGACTGTACTTGACTATCGACTGGGCTCTCCGAAGGACGGGGTCTCATAATCTTTATATCTTTTATAAGTTTGGTTGTGCCTTTCCCTAATTAATATATTATTCTCATCTATTAGTATTTACTATTTAGAGAAAAAGTCCACAAATATCAATTAATTATTCAAAAAGAATAATTGATGACACTTAAAAAATATCGATCAATGAATATGAATTAGCTGTTTTTAGCCTCATGGTTGAATTAAGATACTTTAAAATATCAATCATTGGTCATCTGTTTCATTTTTATTATTATGATCTCAGTCGTTACAACTTTTGAATAATGCTGACAATTAAACTGACCATTGAACCAACGTTTTATGTTAACGAAAATTCTTGATAATTTGGCTGATTAATTTGACTATTTTTTCTTTTGAAGATACCTAATTAATAATCATTTATATGCTAAATGCTTTAATTTAATCATGAAATTAATGCACTTTGATTTCTTCATAAGCAAACATCTGTTTGCGTCCAAATCAGACCATCTTAATCCCTGCAAATATTGACAAGAATCATCAACGTAATTTGATCTAGAGGTACAAAACAAGTACTGTACAGCCATGAAACAAGATCGGTCTCTTCTAACATTATTTCTGCTAGTACTGTACAGCAATGAATCCAGTCCATATCTTTGATCTTTCTAACATTAATTGGTTCTTCATCAAACTGTCAATATGGCCAGTCTTCTCCTAAATGCACCCCCGCATTCTGACATCTGGAATATGATGATCAGGACGCCAACCAAACACAGAAGTTATAAACAATTAATGTACAAGGCAGAGGTCACAGGTTACAGATCGTTCCTACACACTACATGCATCTCAGATAACAACAAACAAGGCTCCGAGCAAACTGTTGCCTGCCTAGCTAAGTGTTTACTGCGATATGATATATATACGTATTATTAGTTTAAAGATGATGGCATCGTGTTCTCCCTGATGATATATTTTTTAAGCTACCTACTTTGTAGATTTTTATATTAATGGTGACATGACATGACATGACATGACATGACATGACATGACATGAAGGTATGTTGATTCATGAAAGCCTTCATCATTCTTCAAAAAAAAAAAAAATGAAAGCCTTCATCACCTTTGCAGTTCTTGGCCCATAAATTGTGCCTACAAACCACTGTTACCCAGCTACTCACATGATGTTCTTACTATTATTCCATGGAAACGGACGTGTTGGTGGCTGCTTCAGGGTAACAAAGATAAAGGGTACGTAGAGGACATGATATATAAACAGTAGCAGTCGGCAGAGATTTGAATTGCAAGTAAAATGAACATGACACCATAGTAATAATATGCATAAATTCGCAAGAAGAGAGATGGGTCAAACACGGTAAGGACTAATGAACATCAAGCGCCACCCTAAGAGGACAGTTGTTCATCTTTCAAATAAAAGAATCACATGATTTGAGAATTTAAGGGATAAAGATTCATTCTTTTCTAATCAAATTTTGATACCAAACTAATAAAATTCATTTTAATTGATATTTAAGGGATAAACAACTCACTCAACTCGGTAGCATAGTAGGGTGCCCCGAATGGTCTTATCAATTCTCATACATGATTTTATATATATATATATATTGTAAGAACATATATATAGCCCTAACTTTAAAATCAAGAAAGCTGTAGATCCACCCTTAAAAAAGGTTATCTGAGGATACATTCTGTAATGGGCATCCACATCAATATATAGCATTGACCTTAGATGCATTATAATAATGGAGAGAAAAGGTCACCATCGCCACACATGTCATCCCTCCAACGCCTGCTTAATAAAAAAGGGAACAGGAGATTTCATTACATTAAAATACAAAGAGTTGACCTTCAAGGTGGCCGGAGATGTTACTATATAAGGAGCCATGCTCCTCTCTGCTCCATTCACACCAATTTTTTAAGCTGCTTGCTTAGCTTATTCAGAGATTTGGTTTAGACAGGCACTCGGAATACTTCTTCCGTTTTTTTTTTCCTCTTTCTCTCTCCCGCTCTCTTGTTTTTTATTGGTTCTTTTCCTTGCTTCTTCAATGGCAATTCCAGTGATTGATTTCTCCCAGATCAATGGTAGCAGTGAAGAGAGGACAAAGACAATGGCACAGATTGCCAATGGATGTGAGGAGTGGGGTTTCTTCCAGGTATACTTTTTTTTTAAAAAAAAAAAATTCGAGTTTTATACGTATAGTAAGAAGTAGTACACAAAAAGGTGGTGTTGGAATTAATGACCGAGCTAGAGTTCTCTCTCTCTAAGTCTCTCTCTCTCTATATATATATATATATATTCCATGAAAGGAAAACAGAAATTTGTGGCAATTTGTGCAGCTGGTGAACCACGGAATTTCAGAGGAGCTCCTGGAGAGGGTGAAGAAAGTCTGCTCTGACTACTATAAGCTGGAAAGAGAGGAGGGCTTCAGGAAATCGAAGTTGGTTGAGGAATTTAATGACTTGGTGGAGAAAAACAAGGGTGAAAAGTTGGAGAATATGGACTGGGAAGATGTCATCACTCTCATGGACAATAATAATGAGTGGTCATCACGGACCCCTGGGTTCAAGTAAGCTACAGATAAATATGTAGTATATACTTTGGGCACACAGTAGGAATAATAAGGCAGGGATATGATAAAAGAATCGATAGGTTGAAATGAGGTACTTGAATCTAATTCTGTTAAATCAATGACAGGGAAGCAATGGGAGAATACCGAGCAGAAGTGAAGAAATTGGGTGAAAAACTCCTGGAGGTAATGGATGAAAATTTGGGACTGCCGGAAGGATACTTGAAAAAGGCATTTAACGATGGAGAAGGAGATAATGCCTTCTTTGGCACCAAGGTTAGCCACTATCCACCATGCCCAAAACCCGAGCTAGTGAATGGTCTTCGAGCTCACACAGATGCTGGGGGAGTCATCCTGCTCTTCCAAGATGATGAGGTTGGAGGACTGCAAATCTTGAAAGATGGGGAATGGATTGATGTCCAGCCTCGAAAGAACACGATAGTGATCAATACTGGGGATCAGATTGAGGTTGTAAGCAATGGTCGATACAAGAGTACCTGGCACCGTGTCCTGGCCACTCCAGATGGAAACAGGAGATCGATTGCTTCATTCTATAATCCATCACTCAAGGCCACAATAGCACCTGCACCTCAACTGGTGGAAAGGAGTAGCCAGGAGAGGGCTGAAGATTATCCCAAGTTCGTGTTTGGTGACTACATGTCGGTTTATGTTGAGCAGAAGTTCCTCCCAAAGGAGCCTAGATTCGAAGCTGTGAGGCCAATGTAACGTAACGTAACGTAACGTAACACACTTGTTTTATTTTTCTTCATTTTCCGTGTGTTCCTGCTCCTCCTTTCAGTTTGTTTATTATGGGTGTTTTCTTGTGTGCTCGTTGTTTACTTTCCAACCCTATGCAAAAAGGTCCTATTATTGCCATGTTATATAAGCGAGGCAACTCTTTACTTTTGGGTGTCCTAACGCTTTGTTTTGTTGATTGAATTTTAATTTATTTTTTCCTTAATTAATTAAGACATGAAAACATGCAGATAACATTCATAATTACAAAAATGATAACAATCATAATGGAAAGAAGGCCGCCGTGAAATAAAGCAAAAACAGAGACAATCATTCTTTTTTTCATCTTCAATTATGTAGACTAGACTAGACTAGACTAGACTACACTCCCTAATTCAACTTTATATATCCTTTGTTTTGTCAGTTGGACTGTTCCAAGCTCAGACCACTTGCCTCAAGGCTTAGCTTCTGGGAAAGTCCCGAACCCTGCTGTTTTACTGTCTTTCTCTCTTCACTCGACTGTAATTGTAACTTCTCTGCCCGAAACTGACTTCCATCTAACTCTTGTTCCGGCTTCCTCTTTACCTTCTTCTTCGTCAACCCACCATCACCTCCCAACTTTCCCTCATCAACCATATGGCTCAAACTTCCTTTTGACTTCTCCTGTTTTATCTTCTCTAAGTTGGTGCCGGTCACCGAGGGACTGCTCACTCGACCACTCGCTGCTGTTGGATTAGGATTTTGCTTACTGGCCAAAGCCAGAACAGGACCAGCCCCATCACTTCCCAATCTCTCTTGCGTATTGTACTCTGGTTGTGCAACAGAACCGCTCTCTGCTCTAACACTCTCCTGCGATCTAGGACCCAAAATCTTCTTCCTCTTCATTTTGTCATGATCCTAACATTAATACAGAATGCAATATCAGCAGATGTACCGTATTTCCATGCCTGTCCATATGGCCAAGATAATCAAATCTTTAACTACCTTAAACAATACTACAATTGCCAGGCCTACTTCAAAAAAATTCAGTAAACGTCACATGTTACAGTCCCCACAAACACTCAAAACATGAGAACCCTCCAGCAGTAGTTATCTCAATTCAATCTGATAGTGCACATCCCTGGTTTCAGTCGGTTGTATAAATGTAATTCCATAGCGTTCAAACATAAAAATTTTGGACAAACCGCAACGATCAATACACAATTCAATATGAATAAGATTCTACCTAAAGTCTGCAAAGATACCCAGCACACTAAATACTGACAGGGGAAAATAAACATTTGGGAAGCATACTTCCAGGTAAAACACACAAGACTTCTCTTAATATCCATCTAGCAATTATCATAAAATGAAGATTCCCAGGCCAGTTTGAGAAGTAGATATAAGGGAGAAGGACCTTGGTTACCTTATTTCTACTGTACATGGCTCTTCTTCTCTCTTTAGCCCTACAAATTGCACGTTTAATTCCATGGTTGTCCATGATACCACTTGGCCACAGTGCTGCAAGCTGAATCATGAAATGAAGTAACATGTCAAAAGCATATTGGAGAAACATAACATATGAACTACATACTAAACCAGTATATTGGAAACAGCATAAAGGGGGAACGATTGGGTGAGAGGTTGGGGTGGTCAAGAAATGTCTGACAACAACGTTCTCTAAAGAGAATATGAACTGACAGTACAAGGCATAGCCTGGACAGTAGTACTTCTTGACCAATAATTAGGAACTATGCTAATAATTAGGAACTAGGCTATCAAACAATATAGATGTATAGCGGTAACAAGCAACTGATAAGCAAGGCAGAGGTAGATACTGATACTATTCTGTTCAAAAACAAATTCGTCTAACATATTCAGGAAAACAAAAATGATGGAGGCAAGGAAACAACCTCCCCATATAACTTTCTGACTTGAGGGCCTGCATCTTCATCCAGTCCCTATGATCATCAAAGTTAGAGGGAACACAATGAGACAAACCACACACAAAAGAAATGGATATACTGCTATCATTGTAAGTGGATCAATACATCAACAAAAAGGTCATAGAGATCACAGATTCTGTCCTCCAGCACAGCATCCATGCTAATTTTTCTTTTCAGGATTCCCTTCTCTTCAGCAACAGTTTCTTGGAAATCATCAGATGTTCCGACTTGTTGCATAAATGCCTGAAAATATTTGTTTGAATTCCTTTAGTTCATATATCCAACATACCTGAGAAAGCATTTATTTAACTTATGATTCCTGCTGGTTTCCATGATGACACGTAAAATTGGTAAAGCATCCACTAGTCAACAGCAAAAGAGCTTTAAAGATTACCCACCAAAAACAGAAACATTATATGCAAAAAGCAAGAAAGGACAAAAGAGAACCCGGAAAATGTATCTGTCACAGGTAGCTGTTAATTTCTAGACAGAAAAAGGATATGGTGTCTTAAAATTCAAAAACAAAAATGTAAATAGTTTGCAACTAGTGAATTTACAAAGTTAATGCATAATTGTCAATAATGACTAATGAAAAAGTAAAATGCCAGACAAAAGCAGCATCTACAATTAACCTTAGTACCACCAGCCTAGAGTGACAAAATGAGAGAAGGGACTGCTTTGAAGTCCAAACATACCTTGGAATCCAAAGAAGCAGTATGTGTCTTAATCAGTTCAACCACTTCCTTCTTTATTTGTTGAAACATATGATCTTTCTCCTGCTTTGCAGACAAACCGACACTAATCATGACTTTCAAGTTTCTCTGCAGTAAGAAACACATCATAGAATATTAAGGGGAATTCAGATGAGAGAATAAAGTGACCAACAGTCAAATTTGTTCTCTTTTTCCACAAAAGGGTCACTCAGTTTGCATCTGACTAAACAATATCAAACTTTAATGAGTAAGGGAAAGCTCAGAAACTTGACTGGTAAGAGAAAGCTATATAAAAAGTATGACGATTAGATCATGTAATTAAACAGCCAAACTATGTAAGACTTCGCAATCCATTTTGTAACACTACCAGATTTCACTCTAACGATGATAGACACCACTTTGAAAATTCAGTATATTGACTAAAGCCTGTCATAAAATAAAACCACACAAAACACAATAGGAACATCAAAAGGTATACTTATGCAGCTTATTTTTTGGAATGCTTTATACTTTCAATTTGATGGAAAAAAAGACAGCATTTGTGAACCTAATGTATCACAAAAGTAACAACCATAACCATCACAGCCTCTCCTCACAATTACATGAAAGCATATTGAATCAAAATAACTTGCAATCAGAAAGACAAAGGCAATTGAGTATCATCCCAGTTCCTCCACAAATAATACCTTCAGTGTTCTCAGCTGAATCAAGTGACCAAGAATACTCATGAGGCGATTGATCAACTCTGTTGATATTTTCCCATGGCTTGCCTGCTGCAACCAAAATATTAAAACACTTGATAAACTCCAAATGCTTCAGTATAACTTCCAAAAATACATGCAAAAATCAATTAAGGAAAATAAATTTGTAAGGAAGAATAGCACAAGACAATAAACCATGGTAAAATGAGAATTTTAATGTACCGCTAGTCTAGCAACTTTAGCTAGTTTTAGCTTTACTTCTGTTGGCAATCTCCTTTTAATTGCCTGAGATGACATATCAGCATCCTGATTTTCCCCAGTAGGTGGTCTTGCTGCAGTGTTCAGAAAAATACATATTCAGCATTTCTTGAAACATCAAAAATGGAAAATCTAGTATGATTTACTCCCAACTTTTAACTTACATTCTGCAACCATCTTCTCTAACTCCCTAATGGCCTTTTCCAGCATTGAACTTTTGGGTCTAGCAACAGAGCCATCCCTTCTGTGGCCATGTGAATTTTTCTGCATCATATTAAAATCAAAATGAGAATAGCAATGAAGAAACAAGCTATGGGTAACAACATAAAATGATATACTTGATGTGATGAGAAATGTCACATGTTTAGACATTTCTACTAACATGCAGGCATGGATAACTTTATAAATACATATTCTTTAACAATTATATCATGGTCCTGCAGGCATATATTGTTTCATGTGGATCTATCATCTCTTTCATCAAAATGGATACATACAAATTCTTTTTACAATGATCAGAGCATCGATGTATCTTTACATGTGAGTTCACAGCCATGCATGCAAATCAGGATAATAATGCAGTGATCCGAAAAGCCAGGCATGATTATGTATAACACCCATGACAAAACACACTACTGATGTCCATACTACTAATTGTTAAGCCAAAGGATAGCAATTGTTACATAAGAGTATTCTCACATAAAACATTTTCAAAATACCACTTACAGTTGGTTGCATGTTAACCTTCCCATCAGGAATATTAAGATCAGGCAATTCTCGAACACCATTCTTATCTTTAAATCTAGTAGATGGTTCAACTTCATCAACACTGTTCATTAGTTTAGTAGAATGCTGCTTGGATTGTGAATAAGGACTTTTATACATGTGGTCGGAGGATGCATTTGCATCTTTTCCTTTATTAGCAAGGTTCTTGGTTTGAAGGCCTCCTATCTTCTGCTTTTCCATATCCTTTGCTTCCGCAAGTAATGTAGACGCTTCCCCATTCGAAATACTCAATGGGAAAGATAGATCCAAGTTATTTCTAGTTTCAGAAGACTTCTTTTTGGAAGAGACTCCAGAAGCTTTTGATGGATTATGAAATTCTGTATCCTCACAATGTTCGGTGATGATGGGAAAATTTTTAGAGGAACTAGTAGAGTTTCTTCCAGTCACCAATCCTATCTTTTCAGTTGGTGATTTAACCTGCTTAGCATGTTTATTTGATATATGAGCGTCATTGCTCTCACCAGGAGCCTTATTCAACTCTCTTCTTCTCCTCTTTTTAGGTTGTTGGTTAGGTACAGCAACAGGTTCAGTACTTGCAAAACAAAGCAAAAGTAATTAGTAAGATAATTCTTTGTGAAGAAATAACAGGAGAACTGCAGATACAACAATCACCTTGTGTAGATAGATTCAACAGACTGTTATCTCAAAATGGATAAAATAAAAAAGAAAATAACCAAGAAGAAACATAGAAACAGATTTTTTATCTTACTACAATAACGTTTGATAAATAAAATAGATTTACCCAATCTTGCACTGCTTAATTTAAGATAAGTAAGATTGTGGCCATTAACATGATAATGAATGCATAAAAGTGAGTTTGGACGGTCGAGCCATGGAGAAAAATTATTCTGGTTGTCGACTGAGATACTCTATTACTAAAAAACATAAAAATGAATTCATAGGAAAAAGGGAAACTCGTATGAGATGTGGAGATAATAAAATTTGAGGTAATTAAGTTACAGTGAATTAAAAGGCAAAAAGAAAACTCACATGCGTTCCAACTTTCCCCTATTAACAAAGAATCCATCGTGTTTGATTGCTGAATTATCAACTTTGAAATATTCATCCTGCAGAAATAACAGTTCAAAAAGTTGCAAAGCCACTTCACTCTAAAAAAATAATACAAACAGTAAAATTGGACAAACGCCACACAACTGTCAGTACAAAGTGAAAAAGGCCCAAAATCAAAATACCAACCAGCTCAGCATCATCAATAAACGAGTCTTCCGTGTCATATTGATCATCATCGGGAACATTCTTTAAATCTTCCTCATCACTGCTATCCCTACCCTACAATAAATTCTGGCATTTTCACACACTGCATGCAAAAAAAATGGCTGGTGCGCTATGCAGAAAATTGGTTA
Source organism: Passiflora organensis (assembly GCA_019739055.1). Taxonomy (NCBI): domain Eukaryota; kingdom Viridiplantae; phylum Streptophyta; class Magnoliopsida; order Malpighiales; family Passifloraceae; genus Passiflora; species Passiflora organensis. The sequence goes on along the minus strand of JAEPBF010000139.1, from coordinate 821,165 downwards.
GTGCTCTATGTAAATGGCGTTGCAGCCACTGTGAGTATAAACCTACCATGTAAAGACGTTCAATCTTCTCAATGACCGCGCTGAAACGATGTGGAGCAGTTGCATCCTTCACCTCATCATCAGTCGGTTTTCCCTTAACAAGACCAAAGAAGCATAACTAAGAATCCCAGACTCCTATACATAAAAAACTAATAAAAAGAACTTCACCCACTTTGCAGCTACATCTAGATACTACTCACAAACCTGATTAAGACCTCTAATTAGAAAAAGGTAGCATTAGGACAACTTAAAAACAAATAAGCGTAAACAGAAAAACAAACACGTAAATTAACAAAACATAGTTAGTGAGGAGCATACGGGGTTAATGCGAGACTCGAGGTTAGGGTGAGCGTTGGCGGGTATAGGGTCCTGGTTAGCAAGCACAATAGATCCGGCAGTATTGTGGTTGGCCTTGTGAGCGTCTTTGATGAGCTTCTTCCACGACACGAATGTTGTCTCCCCGGGCCGAAGTTCCACCGTGAATATCTGCCGGTCGCCTAATTTCGTGTACGAAGGTGTCAATCTTGACGACGACGACGACGACGGCGGCTCTCCTCCTGCTCCTCCACCGCCGCTGGTGCCTGCCTCCATGAGCTTGGTCGCAATTTTAGGGCAAGTGAATTGGGAATTAAAGAGAGAGAGGAGAAGTCATGATTAGAGGCTTGGAGAGAGAAAACCCTAAAGAGAATTAATTGAGAGATTGGGAGTGATAGAGCAGGAAAGAGTTTTTGAGCTGGGCGGGATGCGAAAACAGTTTTTGGGGGTTTAACTACAAAAAGGTACCGTAATATTTCTGCTCTTTTTTTTTTTTTTGTTTGAGTGATTTTATGCGATCATTTAACTCGCCAGTGTCTCTGTTTCCTTTGCGGAGCCAAATTTTAAGGGAGGAAGAGGGAAAAAGAGAGGGAAAAGGGCAGGTCTTGCTCGGCCCAGTTTTGACATTTGTTCCTTTTTCGTTTTGAAGCATGTTTGGGCCTAAGCCCATCTGGGAGGAAGGGCACTCCACTATAATGTCTTCATTTTTTTGTGGTCCGAACGAATTCGTTAATGTTGTAATCGCGAATTGTAGAGGTGTATATATATACACATCTGTACTATTCTTATCTCTAGGGTAGAGGTATGGTATATGCTGATGTTGACGTTGACGACTAAGGCAATCTCCTTTCCAGATGATAGAAAAGAAGAAAACATGTAGCATATACCCACCCTGTGAAACCGCAAGTTCAGAAAGAAGCCTACCAAAATGAAAGCCAGGCAAATTCGATATCCATTAACATAAAACCAAGACTTTCAGGACTCCACAACATCTGCATCTGTGATGGAGGTGAGGGTGACATGACCTCATGGATGCATGCTAATATATGCTCCACTCCAATCTTTGACATATCTGGACAAGCTTTTGCTATAGCTGTTGCATTGCATTTAGTTGCAAGCCAATTTGTTAGAACCAATTTGACTTGTCATAGTCTCGTAGTTTGCTCAGATACCTTTCCATATCCTTTCTACTCTTGGCCCACTCTTTTTCCTGTAGTCTAGTGGTTGGATCCCTCCATTCGTTCTAACATCATTGAAGACAAAATCATCAGCAACGCCTTCAAATAATTTTCGCTAAAGGGTCAGCGATGCTTCATACATAAATTACAACAAGTGCTCAGATCGATACCTTATCGGTTACTTTGAATGAAGTCCCACCATCACACACTTTAAGCAAGTCTCTCTTTCTATCCCTATTTTTTCCTTCTGGGGCGGTAACCTGTGTGAAACATATCAAACAGGAAGCAGCAAATGAATATAATTTAGCTACCCTAGTCCAACACTTACAGCACCTGCTTAATAGGGCTTATAGTTGTAGACGTGAGTAACATCCTGCAATCAGTTGGACTAAACCTCCGATGCAACAACCGGAAAAATTAAGGTAAATGGTCTAGATTTCAAAAGCCTGAGGTCCTAGCACAGGTCTCATATATACATATATATATATACACACACACATACATGTTAAGATCTGGAGAAACTTCAAGCATTTTGGTTGGCCACTTTCACCTTGACTCCCCAATAACATAATACAAATAGATTGAAACTAGTTTAAAGATAGGTTTCTGACCAGCACTTTCGCTCTAGTTATTGACTTTGTTTTTGAATCGATAACATAAATCTCCTCAAAGTCTAGTACAAATTCTGGATCATGTAACCTCCGGTTCATGTAATGCTTAAACAAGAAAACCTGCAATAAGAAAACAAGCAAGTGAAACCCTGAGTACGGTAATTAATACGATGATGATTTATGCTTTAAGTGTGATGAAGCAATCTCATTAAAGACAAAATTTGAGTGGTGAAAATGAACACTAGTTTTCCTTTTCAACCAAAAAGAAAAAATTATAGAGACTGCCAAACTGCATCAACAAACAAATGCATATAGAAATTACAAGTATAGAAGTAAAACAGATAATTTACAAGCTTCAGTGGTTCAGTTTCTTCAGAATACAAGCCATGCCAACAAAATCTCTCTCGACATTTATAAGAACTTAATTCAAGATTCTCTACAACATGATCTCCTGGTAAGATATAGTAACCAAGCATCTTGAAACCATGAGCAGGTCAAAATGTTGATCCTAGACAGCCTTCAATATAGAAAGAATCATTCAATTACCTCAGAAGAAAGGTATTTCAAGAATTCATAGAAGGCTTTTCTGAAATTATTATCATGTCAGATAGATCACAATTCTTCAAGCAAAAGCAGAATTCAACAGTTTTATCACTGCCATCACACATTCAAGTCTCTTTTGCCAGCATATGAAATTTTTACGTTTTGTTTCCCCTGTTCCGAATTTTCTATCAAGATTGTAATTTCGACAAGAAAACAATTCTTTCTCACGAAAATCACTTGTTGCCAGTCATAAACAAGCAAATGTACATTTGATTTCATACAAAAGCATATGAAAACCGGACACTAGAAAATAAGACAGGATCTATGCAAATTATTCTTTTTCAAGAAATTACACCTACCTTCAAAATATCTCTCTCAGTAACGAGTATTGGATCTCGAGGCGCATCAATAGGAGGTTCTGATGAATGGTAACATCCAAAATCACTTTGTGCACAGCGAATGTACTGCAATGTTCCAAAAAAATGAAAAAAAACAGATTAATGGAAAGAAGTAAAATGTTTGCCACCAGTGTGGAAGCACAACTGCTCTCCCAAACGCAAGCAAGCACCAAGAAACAAACTCCAACTTAGCGAAACAAGGTAAAACATACTGGAAAAACCACTCTGCCATTGAGCAAACAAATTAGTGCATAAGATTAAAAAAAATACCGTAAGAGTAGTAAATGATAGAAAGTCATACTAACCTAAACCAAAGTAATACATACAAAGAGCACTAAACTGAACACAGACATACTTGACAGGCAAAACGCTTTCCACCACTCCATTGGCAAATATCGAAGTAATGACATATACCTTTTGTGGCATCACAGCAAGAACCTTAGGTATAGCATAAACATCAGTATCCGGTGGAGTAACATACATCTATTACCAAACGAACAAAAACCATATTAGCAACAGCCAAAAAACTACATAACGGATCCACGATCTACCAAAAAAAAAAAAAAGGAAAGAGAAGAATAAGAAGAAAAGAAACCTACCTCCCTAAAATCGTACACATCATTATCCGGGTCCGGGGGCTTCCGAATGAAAAAGTCACAATGAAGCAGGCTAATCTTGTGAAACTCGTCCTCATCGATTCTATAATCAACAATTTCCTCCGACTCCCAACCCTGCGTGGACACGAAAGTTTTGCTCTCGACAAAGGCTATTTCCCCCTCTCCAGAAACCAGGGTGGGGACCAAAGCGGACACAGGCTCATATTCGACGTCGTAGTCCTTCCTGTTATCCATCTCCTCAATCTCCTCGTCCTCCATCTCGTAGTCGTCAGGGACGTCCATGTCGTCGTCTCCGTCGTCGGCCTTGGGGATGAAGTTCTTCCTTGTTCTATGCCTATGGGAGACATGAAAGCATTTAAGGGAGTAGTGAAATGAAGTAGGGGAAAAATTAATGGAGAGGGAGGGGGAGCAGGAGAGGGTGGTGCTCCGGAAGGTTTGGGATGTGGAGGCGAGAAATGGAGAGGAGAAGAGAGAGAGAGCAGTGAGCATGGCTGGTGGTGTCTGTGAGAGTGGTTCTTCACTGGGGTTTATGGATTGGGTTTTTGGGTGGAATGTTTGTGAATGGGCACATGACGTGAGAAGAACATTTCTTATAACCTTATATCTAACTGCTAACTCAAAATCAAATCTTGGTTAATCTACAAAACATTTCTTATAACCTTATATCTATCGCCTCTCAATGGTGAATCAATGACTTTTTATACATATACATTATATATTCACTTGGCAATTAAATTAAGCTGTTTTTCGTATAAACCTCATGCTTCTGCTGTCTTGGAATTGAAAGAACTCCTCGTCCTTCACCCAGGTAATATTCATACGCCTTATTATTTTGTTGATTGTCCCTTGTTTTCTCTTTGCAATTGGCTGCCATAATTTTGCTCGTGTTGTCATTGTATGACTTGTTACTTTGTGCCGAATGCATTGTACAATTTTGGTTCATAACAATACTTGTAATTATTTACATGGTTGGCCTAAATCTATCATAATTGGTATTTGGCAGTTAGTACATTATAGGCATTATAAGCAATATAATGTATTGTTATTTTTCATTTTTTGACTTACTATTAGTATATTATTGTGTTTTGTGTTGATAGACAATGTGAATTGAAACACATGTGGATCTGAGGAACGAGAAGGAAAAAAATGAGATGACATTAATAAATCAATTTTGGAATAATTTATGCAACTTTATCCTATAATATCTAGAGTTTGAAGTAATTGTAACACACACCATAAGCCTACAACAGACCCCTACGTCATATTATTTAGATATTAAGTCATATGTTTGAGTTAGTCTACAAAAGTGATGCTATATGCACCCAACAACTAAGGATGGATAGTCTCATTTCAAACTCTGTGCAATATGCTTACGAATGAAAGTGGTCTACAGGACACCTATCATAGGACTATTGATGAGCAAGTTGCCATATTTCTCTATATTCTAGCCTACCATATAAAAAATCGAGTTATAGAGTTCAATTCTCATTGGTCTTGTGTGAGATCCTGATCCTCAGTAGGTTAGATATCCTAGAAGTACATGTGTTAGAAATAACACTTAGGGATCGGTGCAACAAAAATGACCACTTTGTCCCTGACGATCCGAATGCGTGATGGCCCTAAGGTTTATGTCTGAAATTTTCATAAGTATTATTAAACTATTTTGTGTTAATTCTCCTTATAGTTTAGTTTGCAAAAAATAGTCTAGATAATTCTTTTTTAAAAAATAATCCCCATTATCCTAAGTATTGTGGAATTATCTTTTAAGCCTAAAAAAAGTAATAAAGTCTAACCTCCTTAAACACCTATATATACCTAGGCTGGCCACCCTAATTCCCCACACACTTATTCTCTCTTTTGTTTCTTCACACCTAAGCAAACACAAGCCTTATTTCCATTGCTTCCTTTGTGGCCGAAACCTAAACACTTGCTACCAAAGATTTCCGAAAAACATTTCCTTCCTCATCAGATCATTGCATGTGATAGCTCATTAGATTCCTCTCTTCAAGCTGCATCTTTCTTGCTTAAATTCACATTCAGAAGGTTAGTCGTTTTTGATATTATTGCAGTTGAGTTTCCCTTCCCCCTTTTATGACTGATTTTTTATATTCCTCTTTAAATATTTTTGAATCTTGTTCCTCTTGTTCACATGCACATCTGATACCTATTCCCATTATATTTTCACAAAATCGCACCATTCCCCTTGGTTTTCTTGAAAATCGTGTTATGCCACTTATTCCCTAGTATTATCAAATTGTGCCACCTTTAATGGATTGTATAATCAAGTTGAAATTTGTTGGATTCTCGGCCATCACATCATGCATATCATTGGTTTTGGTAGGTTTTGGTGAGGATAATAAGTTGTCCTTCGTTTTTTTGTTTTTGTATTGCATCCTTAGTTATTGTGTTCCTATGTGCGTGCATGTGTGTATATGCATGTATGCGTGTCTTGTTTGAAAACAGAGAGGATCCTCTTGTCGCTGTCAATGCGAGGTAAGTGTTGTTGCTCTTAAGGTCAAGGAGAGGTGCTTACCAAACCAGAAGAGCTCACTGGATGCCCTGCATCTCATGTTTGACAAGATGCCTTGTATCTAGTGTTTGGCAGGATACCCTATATCTTGTGTTTGGTGGGATGTAAAAAGACTTGTTGTAAGTTTGTTTGTTAACAGCTTTCTTTTGCGGCACAGTCTTGGACGACGCAGGCGGTAGGGGATAATCGTTTGGTTTTGATATTCGTAAATCGTATAATATATTGAGTTGCTTTTGTGCTTCTGGTTTTCGTCTTGTGATGGTTGCCTATAAAGTAATTTGTGTCCTTCCCATTATTTTGATAACTTCGGCTCCTATTGTAAGGACCCAAACCCAACTTATAAGGATCTTTACTGTTGTGAAACCCAAATATGCCCTCACAAAGTCCTATTAGAATCCCACAAGGTTCTAATCGACTAGTTATTACATTCTTTAGTTAAAAAAGTTGGTTTTAAGGTAGGAGTATGCAATTTCTTTAAGTAAAACTTTGACATAAAAGGAAACATCACCGGAAGATTTTAATTTAAGCAAACGAAATCCATTGGAAATATAACACACAAGTTCTAAAGGAAATCCAATCAGCAAGTATCTATTCATAATAATATGCAAAAATAGGAACAAAAAACGGAAAGCTAGAAAATCCAAATTGAAATGTGTAATGCAATCGTCCCGCCATACAGCCCTGATCTCACACCTCGGTACCGCCATCCAAACACGAACCTAAGCTTGAAAAAGGAGGAAAACAAAGATTGAGATTACAAGAATCTCAGTAGGGTTGCAACATCATAAGATCTGTGGAAACCCTTAACAAACATCTCCTGAACAACATATATAGATCGCATATACATATATAATAGGCCCAAACGATTCAGCATTCAAAAACAATATCATAAGGATGATTTTATCAAACCACGGGGAGGACTCAAAACACATCGTAGGCAACCATCACAAGACGGAAACCAGAAGCACAGAGGCAACCTCAATGTACTATAAGATTTGCAAAACCACATAGTTTATCCCCTACTACCTGTGTTGTCCAAGGCTGTGTTGCAAAAAGGAAAACGGTTAGTATACAAACTTACAACATGCCTTTTTCCATCTCACCAATACTAGATACGAGGCATCCTACCAGTTACTAGATATAGGGCATCTTGCCAACACAAGATACAGGGCATCCTGCCAATTACTAGATATGGATATCACCATACAACTCCTGATTTGATAAGCACCTCTCCTCTACCCTAGGAGTAGCAACACTTACCTTGCATGGTTAGCGACAAGGGGATCCTTCAAACAAAACACGTATATAGGAATACAATAGGGTATCCTCAATCCAATCACAACACAATACATAGTACAATACACAATAAACAAATCCAAAATAGGGCATTCCTAACCCTACATGTTCTGAAAATATCAAGAATCAATATCACAATCCGCAAGCATGCTTAATACTAAAGAACAAACTGAAATCAAAAGAAAGAAGCAAGGCAATTTCTGGAGAAACCGATAAGGTATTGATGATTGTCGTGTATTCACCAAAATAATCTTCCTTTTTTTGGACAGGTAGCTAGCAGCAAGGAAGGTCGAATCCTCAGGGAGATGGCTTGTAAGAATTGGAAGTCTTAATGTGGAATCGGCCGTGGTAGCAGTGTGCCCACGGTCGATAAGATCGAAGGGTTATGGGTTCGCAGTAATAGATAGAGATTGAGTAAGTAAGTGTAACGAATTGAAAATAGGAAATAAAGTTCTGACTCAAATGCTTTTGATATTCCTCGATTCAATCCATACCTAGACCACCCATGATCACGGGCCTTCTAAAGATGCAATCACGTCTTTTCTGTTGGATCCTAGTTAGTAAGTTGCTCAGTACGACTGAGCACTCCAGGGGGGTGGAACGTCCTCCGCCCTTTCGTGTCTAACTTCCCAGAAAACCTTACCCTCAGATCTGCTACGTAGTTAATCTGAGTGTGCCCTCTCGCCTTTCGTGTTCCACTCACCACCCACGATTATCAGTGTTTGGCTTCTAATTTGTTGTGGAGTTGATCAGACACCATAACATCACTATGCACAAAGAATGACGAGAAATAACAGAAGAAATTGAATAACGGACTGAACGGGGCCTCACAAGGGTCAAGTCTGGCAAATGAACTAAATTGAGGAAACAAAAAGTCTAGCTCTTCATTGGTTTTGAATAAAATCTGTAAAGATGTTTTATTCCGAAACAAAGAAAAATGTTCTCCTCTTTGCCACAGGCGGCCAAGGTCTATATATTCTGTCTACCAAGATCTCGCAGGATCTGAATCAGATCACTACCATATCAGTTAGGATTTCCCGAGATGCCAGGCAGATCTTCGGACCGAGGTCACGGTCAGCCCCTGATCTTCGTGGCCATTAACTATCGAATTGTGGCTTCTGATTCCCCTTCAGAAAATCCGCCTTCAAATCCTCAAAATATCCTGTGAAATTCTGCTTACAGAACAATCTTGTAAGATATCAGTAATAACTTTATAAACGTATTTATTTGATAATAGAAAGTACTAACTAGCAGTTTTTACGTAAAGTAAAACCGCATTTTTATCATACTATCAAATATCCTCATACTTAATCAATGCTTGTCCCTAAGCATGCATTCTAGACCAAAGAAACTCGATTGTCCACCTCAAGTAGCCTAACGGAGATATATTAATCAGAAAGAGAATTTCTCAAACGAGTGTATGCAAGAATTAAAACACACAACCATGTACTTGATCAAACCACACAGAAATTTCAGAACTACCAAGGACCTCTCCTCATTCACACCAGGTTCTAAATACCATAAGCTTGCCAAGCTTTCCAAACTCCCCTGCTTGCCTAAGTAAGTCTAAAGATTAATGGGGCTTTGTTCAGGGACTGAACCGTGGCCTTGGACAGGGGTATGGTGGAAAGGCTATTTGGCTGAGAGGGTGCCAACCAACCACTAACCATTTTGTTACCTTCCCTGGCCTGTTTCTCTTGCCCAAGCACTTCCCGCGAGCCCTTTGCAAAGATAGTTCTTTCTTCTTTTGTTGTTTTTCTCTTGAGTTGATCATTGTTTTTGGTTGTACCCTTCGTCTCCTTTTCTTCGTGTTTAATTCTTCAGATGTCTGGGGTTATGTCATTTCCCTTTTTCGTTTGCTTTCTTTTACACGTGGTGGAGGAGGGGCGTGCGTATCAACCGTGGTCACGGGGCGGTCATGGTGCGTTTTTCTGAGACCGGTCAGGATTTCTTTCTTTGTTGGTTGGTGAGTGGCTGGCCCCTAGGTTTTCTAGGAGTAGGAGAGAGAGCTGTCTCCTGGGTAGCAACAAAAATAGGCTTAGGCTCAAGGATGGCTCCTAATGGTATTGTTCAAGGGTCGGCTTCAACAAACAAAGGTCTATGTATGCAAAGGTTTTAATCTAAGGGCCCAAATCACGTCTCTAGACATACTTACGATGTAGGTTTATGAGGCAAACTTGGCAAGTTCTAGATTTGTTCCCTGAGTATGAACCACTCATAAAAATTTGTTCCCAAAGTCTCCCATGTTATACTATGTGGTCTTATTTCAAGCTATCATAGTGAGTGTGCCTAAGTCAGGCAGTGACCTCGGTGAGAAGAAATTCAACATCTGAGCCTACACCTCTGTAGTTTCCAAGTGGTGGTAGTTCTAGTTCCTACGACTTTGAACACACATTTATGTATATGGCATAAAATAGCTAGAGGGTAATTATCAAGTATGGCAAATGCACGGTAACATGATGCTAAAATTGAAAAAAATAAACGCGAAAAATAAGCACACATAAACACAATAGACACAGTGGGTACCCATATCCTCATACTTAAGTCATGCTTGCCCCTAAGCATGCATAAGATAAGCATAAGGAATAGAGATACTGCTGTATTGGAACCTGGTCTGGGTTGGCTAGACCCTTGAAGCAGCTCCATAATCCTTGGAGTTGGCAGGACCCTCTGTTGAATCATCCGTGGGCAATCCGAGAGCATGGCTGACACTTGTGCGGAACGCCAGCATCTGTTTTGCCAGCGACTCCATCCTCTTGTCCATAGATCTCATCCATGCCAGGAGTTCTGGGTGCAGCATGGCTGGAGCGGAGGGTGATGGTGGCAGGTCTGAAGTTGATGAATCTAAGGGCTGCCTGTAACGTGGTCCTCCTCCCACCGCAGGCTTACCGGGGGCATGGAATTGGTACCCCCCTTCTTTGGTTTGCAGCAGCAGTCCCATGTTCAGAAGACTGGCTATGTGCAGGGGCGCCATCTCGTGGAGCAATCTCAGATTACTCGAGAGCTTAATCTTTAGTGCCTTCGCCAGATGGGTGATGATGCTCCCGAGAATCAATGGTTGGCCCTTCTTTTGATGTTTCTGGAACTGTGGGGTCAGGAACATAGCCAGGTTCAGCTTCGTTTTCGTCTGCATACACCATAGGAAGAAAAGCTCCATTCTGTTCAGTGTGGTGGCTGCGTTCGGTCTTCCGGAGAAGCTATAGGCGAGGAATCGGTGGATGTACAGGTAGGCAGGACGAAGCAGGTAATAGTCCTTTGACCTCCCGGGGTTGTATGGCGTAGGACAGTTGGACCATTCTTTGTACAATGCTGCTGGGTCGAAATTTTTAGGTTCCTGGGTGATGGAATTTCTTGAGTTTGCAAATCCCAGCAAGGAGTTAAAGTATGCATATGACATACTGAAGTCTTGTCCCAGTAGCTGGAATTTGATGAGATTAGGTGTCCTCATACTGAACTTAGCCGGCCGTCGGCACTGAAAGGTAGCATAGAAGTCAAGTGTAATCTCCATATAGGCCGGCTCATTGATATGAAAATAACCCCGCCAGCCTATATTATCCAGTAATTCGTCGATTTCCTCGGATAAGCCCAACGCTTCCATTGTGTCGGGGCACAGACTCTTGCACTGGTAGATGGTTCGATGTCTGAGCTCCTCGTATTTATCCTGCAGGGCACGGGAAGATACTGGTCGTGGGCTGTCCGTGATCACGGCTTTGCCCTTCGCCTTTTTGCTCGGCTGTGGGGGTGATTTCGCAGCCTTCCATTTACGAATTCGGTGGCTGGCCCTGCGTGTGAATCCTGCCAGGTCAGCCAGAGGCACATCCGATTCCTCTGTCGGCGCTGGAGCTTCCTTACTGAAATTCTCTGTCTAAGAAGTCTGCTCATCTGCCTCATTTTCCTTTGCCGCATACTCATTGTTGGACTGGGGAGGAGTAGACGCAGTGTGACTGGTGGGGGTATCAGCATCCCCGGGAATTCTTGATTCGTCCTTTCCCGAGGTCTCGGGTGACCATTCACCTACTTCACCAGGACTACCACCAGAAGAAGGAGTCCTTAGTTCTTTTACCTCTTCCATAGGGCTTCGTACGTCTACCGCTTCATTCCTTACTGTAGGGATTACTTCCTGGAGGTCTACCGGAGACTCTGCTTGGTCTGGCTCGTGTTGCAGATCCCCTCGATGCCCCATTAGGTCTGGGTATGCTTCCTCCAAGGCCGCCATGTCCGCATCCTCATGGGCTGTGCTGTCTGGGGTTGAAATCACCGGAGTACCTGGCTCGTCTCCCGCCGAGCTTATTGGAGGGGTGATATTGACGGGGTTCGTTGTCGTGCTACCCTCGTCCGTAGAATTCCCTCCACTGCCATGGGGTATGTTACTGGCAGGACTGGCGGGTTGATCCTCCCGTGGGTGTGGCCATAGTGGGCTGTCGGTGTGGAACTATCGCCATGGAGGGTGGAGCAGGTGCCGCCGCTGCCTCATCCATTGGTATTGCATCCAATGGTGGTACGTCGAGGGCATCCCCATCAAGCGGGATGAATCCTTGTTCCATGCGGGCGCCCATGGTCCTCTGAATCACATGGGCGGCGGTTCTGGCGTTTCTTCGTTGCATCGCCTCCATCTCTGTCTGCACAGAACCGAATGCCGGGACCCCGGCCGTCAGGCGAGCTGATCGCCGAAGGTAGCTGGGGCTCCCGGTATTCGTTTTCTTTGGGAGTGGGGTTTTTCTTGGGGGTGCCATTTGCGATTTATGGGAATGGGCGCTAGGTTTTAGCCTTTGGAAATCTGGTAAGTGATTGGGGTTGTTTCGTCGCTCTGGGTTAAGGTTAAACCACAATAACCTTGGTGTGCTCCTGGTCTCCAAAGTGAACAATGAGATACCTGGATGATTACATAAACAACAAGCGAAGTGAAAACAAAAATTTCTGGGTTGCCTCCCAGAAGCGCCTTTGTTTAGTGTCGTTTGGCTCAACTTATTGCTGATACTTTTTGTATTACTGGTATTCTGGGACCGCAAGATCCTGTCTTGCGCCCTCAGCGGGTAGTTCATAGAAAGGTTTAAGCCTGTGAGCGTTGACTTTAAAAACCTTCCCGGTTTCGTGGCTCACAATTTCGATAGCACCGTGGGGATAGACCGTGGTCACGGTGAAGGGTCCTATCCATTTCGAGCGCAATTTTCCTGCAAAATTTTTGAATTTCGAATGGTATAACAATACCTGTTGTCCTACAACAAAGTGCTTACGTTGGATGTTCTTGTCATGGAAGTGTTTGAGCTTCTCCTTGTATATCTTCGAACCGTCATAGGCATTAAGTCTCAGCTCCTCGAGCTCTCCTAGCTGCAACAGCCTCTCCTCCCCAGCTCGTGAAAATTCCTGGTTGCACTGTCTGATAGCCCAGTAAGCCTTGTGTTTAATCTCTACCGGAAGGTGACAGGCTTTCCCATAGATGAGGCGAAAGGGGGTAGTTCCAATTGGGGTTTTATATGCAGTCCTGTATGCCCAAAGTGCGTCATCAAGCCTGAGACTCCAGTCTTTCCGGTTAGGATTGACTGTTTTCTGGAGTATGGATTTAACTTCCCTATTGGTGACTTCAGCCTGACCATTGGTTTGTGGATGGTAGGCCGTGGAAGTTTTGTGTACCACACCATATTTCTTCAGTAGATTCCGGAAGAGCTGATTGCAAAAGTGCGTACCTCTATCACTGATGATGGCTCTAGGCACTCCATATCGGCAGAAGATTCTTTTGCGGATAAATTCCACCGTGGTCTTGGCACAATTGTTTCTGGTGGCTTTCGCCTCTGCCCATTTTGAAACATAATCCACAGCAAGAATGATGTATGTGAAGCCAGATGAGGATGGGAAGGGACCCATAAAGTCGATTCCCCATACATCAAAAACTTCACACACGAGGATGGGCTGTAGGGGTGCTTCATCTCGATGGCTTAAAGTACCTTCTCGTTGGCATCTGGGACACGCTTTGCAGAACCTGTAGGAATCATAGAACAAAGTGGGCCAAAAGAACCTGCTTTCCAGAATCTTCCTAGCGGTTCTTCGGGGTCCGAAATGTCCTCCACATGCCTCATTATGGCAGAAGCGTATGATTGATTGATATTCTTCCTTGGGTACACATCTCCTGATCATCTGGTCATTGCAAAAATGCCATAGGTAGGGATCATCCCATATGTATAATCGTGACTCCCTCATGATCTTGGCAGCTTCATTTCGTGTCAGGTGGTCAGGCAACTCATTAGTAACAAGAAAATTGACAATGTCAGCATACCAGGGGGTGGATATGGCTTCTGTAAGCATGAGATGCTCATCTGGAAAAGTCTCTTGAATTGGCCGGGGTTCGGCCACGGTCACGAGCCTACTAAGGTGATCTGCAACATAGTTTTCAGCGCCCTTCTTATCTTTGATGGTGATGTCGAATTCTTGTAAGAGTAATACCCATCAGATTAGCCGTCGTTTAGACTCCTTTTTGGCCATCAGGTATCTGAGAGCGGAGTGGTCTGAGTAGACTGTGACCTTGGTCCCTAGTAGGTAAGGTAGGAATTTCTCCAAGGCGAAGACTATTGCCAGGAGCTCTTTTTCCGTGGTTGTGTAGTTTACTTGAGCAGTGTCCAGCATCCTGGAGGCATAATAGATCACGTGGGGGTCGCGGCCTACTCTTTTCCCAAGCACTGCGCCCATGGCATAATTACTGGCGTCACACATTAGTTCAAATGGCAATGACCAGTCCGGGGGTTGTATGATTGGGGCAGAGATCAGCAATCTTTTAATTTTGTCGAAGGCCTGCCTACATTCTTCGTTGAAATCAAATTCTACATCCTGTTGTAGTAATCGGCACATCGGCTGAGTTATCTTGGAGAAGTCTTTTATGAATCGTAGGGTCTTGATGACTTCTATCTTGGCCTGATCAACTTGGATACCTTCTGATGAGACAATGTGTCCCTAAATCAGCCCTTTGTCTACCATAAAATGACATTTCTCGTAGTTTAGGACTAGATCCTTTTCTATGCACCGCTGCAAAATTTTCGTGAGGTTGGTTAGACAGACTTGGAAGGAGTCCCCATATACAGTAAAGTCGTCCATGAACACCTCAATTATGTTTTCCACGTACTCCGAAAAAATGCTGACCATGCATCTTTGGAAAGTTGCCGGTGCATTGCATAGACCGAAGAGCATACGTCTGTAAGCAAATGTGCCGAATGGACACGTGAACGTTGTCTTCTCCTGATCCTCTGGAGCTACGGGAATTTGATGAAAGTTTGAGTAACCATCTAGATAACAGTAGTGACTCTTTCCAGCTAACCTTTCAAGCATCTGATCGATGAAGGGAAGTGGGAAATGGTCCTTCCTAGTTGCCTTGTTTAACCTCCTGTAATCTATGCAGACTCGCCATCCATTTTGGACTCTCGTGGGCACGGCTTGCCCTCGGTCATTCTGGACTACCGTGACTCCGGTCTTCTTAGGCACCACTTGTACTGGACTTACCCATTTACTATCGAAAATCGGGAATATCATACCTGCATCTAGTAATCTCAGTACTTCTTTCTTCACCACCTCCATCATTGGCGGGTTTAGTCTTCTCTGCGCATCTCGGGTGGGTTGTGAGTCATCCTCTAGTAAGATTCTGTGCATACAAACAGCGGGGTTGATACCTTTAAGGTCTGCTAAAGTCCATTCGATAGCTTGTTTGTATGTTTTGAGTACTGCTGTTAACTGTGCATGTTCTTCCATAGATAGCTTGCTGGAGACTATTACTGGAAAGGTGTTGTTTTTACCTAGGTGGGTATATTGCAGATATGATGGTAGTGGCTTCAGGTCCAAAGCTAGCGGGTGCTCTATGCTCAGTTGTAATTCCTCGTGCAAAACTGGAAGTTTAACGTAATTCACCTGAGGTGGCTCTACCGTGGTCGTGGTAAGGTCACGAAGAGCGTCGATCATCAGGTCATCTACTTCGGTGCTTTCATCCTTAAAACCTTCGATTACTATACTGTCTTCCAGAGCAACCTGCAATCTGTCAGTGTCGTATGTCCTGGAAGCAGTCTGAACAAGTTCGTCTATAGTGTCTAGGGCATATATAGTGGCTCCAGGATCCGAGTGTCTCATAGCTTCAGATATACTGAAGGTCACGGTATCCTCATCAAACTCCATTGACAGAGTACCTCTGTGGACATCAATCTTTGTTCTGGCTGTCTTTAGAAAAGGCCTTCCGAGTAGAATCAATTGTTGTCCATCGTTTTCCATCTCTAGTACAAAGAAGTCTGCTGGGAATACCAATCCTTTTATCTGTACTAACAAGTCTTCAACCACTCCAGCTGGATGCACCACTGATCTGTCAGCTAGCTGAATTACAACTCCAGTTTTCTTCAACCTCGCGAGGTTGAGAGTCTTGTACACAGACAGAGGCATCACATTGATTGATGCGCCCAAGTCGCACATAGCTTGTGCTATTTGGACGCCTCCAATTTTTAGTGGGACTGAAAACATTCCCGGATCGTTGCATTTCTGGGGCATGTTTTTCTGGAGGATTGCAGACACAACCTCTCCCACCATGACCTTGACATGATCAGACAATCGTCTTTTGTTGGTGCATAGCTCTTTCAGGAATTTAGCAAATTTTGGAATTTGCTTTATTGTCTCCAGAAGCGGTATATTGACTTCCACTTTCCGAAAAATATCTAGAATGGCCTGCTCTTCTTGATTCCTTTTGTTCTTTGCTAATCTGGCAGGGAATGGTAGAGGTACCGTGATCACGGGCTTGGGCCGCACTTCAATTTCTTTTTCAACTTCTGCTTCGTTGTCTTGCGGTATTGTTTTTGGCTGAGACGAGGGTATCTCCGAAGTGCCGGCTCCTTCTCGAGTAGGCTGTGGTTCCTCCGGAATCTTAGTTCGTCTGACCTGCACCTGTGGTGGCTCCTGAAGCTCTTTTCCAGACCTGAGAATGATAGCACTAACATTATGCTTGGGGTTAGTTTCAGGTTGTGCAGGTAACTTACCTTCCCTCGCATTCTGAGCATTTTGGTTGGCCAGCTGTTGTTGTATGAATAATTGCTGGTTCAGTGTCACTTGCTTCAGGGCATCCTATATTTTGTCTAACTCCTCCTGAGAGTTGCGGCTGGAAGACCCCCTCTCGTAAGTGGTTCCTGGTCTGTGCTCTTGTGCTCCACTATCATAGGACAGATTTGGATGAATTTTTCTCGGTTCATAAAACCCACCTTGTTTTTCAGCAAACTCTTGGTTCCTCCGGTATGGTGGGATATACTGATTGTATGCGTTTGCATCCTGGATTTCATTGTTGAGGACTTTGGGGCATTCGTCTGTACCATGGTCACGGTTTCCGCAGAACTCACATGGCTTTTCTTGAAGTTGTGAAACGTATTTCTTGAATGCATTTCCCACGGTTTTGTCAATCATTTGCTGGAGGTCTGCTTCTGCGATGTTCATGGAGGTTCCTGCAACTGTTCCTGTGGTTGGTTTTGGAGGTGATCTCCCTCGCCTCACACGGTGTTTGGCTCCCTTTATCATGTTGAGAATGAGATCTTTAGCTCTCCGGGAGTCAAGGGAAAGAAGATATCCATTAGCAGAATGGTCCACAGCACTTCTAGTTTCATCGTCCATACCATGACAGAAAACCTGAAGCAACTGGAAATTAGTATATCCATGTCGTGGGTATACTGAGCAGAGTTTCTTAAATCGTCTCTAGTAGTCGTACAAGGTTTCTGCATCATCCTGCCGTACCACAGCTATTTGCCGTCTGAGGTCATCTTCGACAGAAGGTGGGAAATATTCATATAAGAACGCGTTTACCATTTCGTCCCATGTCCTGATGCATCCAGGAGACATCTCACTAAGCCATTCCTCGGCCTCTCCCTTTAATAAGAAAGGGAACGAACGAAGCAGTACCTGATCCATTACCAAACCTTTTGGTTTAAAACTTGTACATGCCATCTCAAACTTCCTCAGGTGTTCGTTTGGGTCTTCACGGGCTCGTCCACGGAAGAAAGGCAAAGTTTGAAGGAGCCCGGGCTTCATTTCATAATTAACATCTCGATCATTCTCGTGAATGATGCACATTGGTCTTCTAAATCTACCGGTTCCCCCCATTTCTTCCATTGGAATGAGTTGGGCTTCATCCTCTTCTTCATCAGCTAGAAAGGCATCTAGTGCCTTGTAAGGTCTTCTTCTTTCGACCTCATTATTCATTGGAGGAGGATCCTCTAGTGGAGGATCTCCTATTGGTGCTGGTGGATCCCCATGGTTCCTTGCTCTGTTTGGGTCTTTAGCCATTGGAGAGGCCGGTATATGGATTGGAGAAGTTGGATTGCTTGGTGATGAACTGACCGTGATATCGGTGTGGTCATGGTCACTTGCTTGATTAGAACTTGACGCTGCAGCAGATGTAGACGGGTCTCGTTTTCGTCTAGAGTTATTCAGCCGACAGGTTGACTCAATTTCTGGGTCTAGAGGCAACAAAGGTCCTGTTCGGCTTGAACGGGTCATATACTGTAAGAATTCCAAATTTTTATCTGCCATCTCCCCGGTAACGGCGCCAATTTGATGATTTTCGTGTGTTCACCAAAATAATCTTCCTCTTTTTGGACAGGTAGCTAGCAGCAAGGAAGGTCGAATCCTCAGGGAGATGGCCTGTAAGAATTGGAAGTCTTAATGTGGAATCGGTCGTGGTCGCAATGTGCCCACGGTCGATAAGATCGAAGGGTTATGGGTTCGCAGTAATAGATAGAGATTGAGTAAGTAAGTGTAACGAATTGAAAATAGGGAATAAAATTCTGACTCAAATGCTTTTGATATTCCTCGATTCAATCCATACCTAGACCACCCATGATCATGGGCCTTCTAAAGATGCATTCACGTCTTTTCTGTTGGATCCTAGTTAGTAAGTTGCTCAGTACGACTGAGCACTCCAGGGGGGTGGAACGTCCTCCGCCCTTTCGTGTCTAACTTCCCAGAAAACCTTACCCTCAGATCTGCTATGTAGTTAATCTGAGTGTGCCCTCTCGCCTTTCGTGTTCCACTCACCACCCACGATTATCAGTGTTTGGCTTCTAATTTGTTGTGGAGTTGATCAGACACCATAACATCACTATGCACAAAGAATGACGAGAAATAACAAAAGAAATTGAATAATGGACTGAACGGGGCCTCACAAGGGTCAAGTCTGGCAAATGAACTAAATTGAGGAAACAAAAAGTCTAGCTCTTCATTGGTTTTGAGTAAAATCTGTAAAGATGTTTTATTCCGAAACAAAGAAAAATGTTCTCCTCTTTGCCACAGGCGACCAAGGTCTATATATTCTGTCTACCAAGATCTCGCAGGATCTGAATCAGATCACTACCATATCAGTTAGGATTTCCCGAGATGCCAGGCAGATCTTCGGACCGAGGTCACGGTCAGCCCCCGATCTTCGTGGCCATTAACTATCGAATCGTGGCTTCTGATTCCCCTTCAGAAAATCCGCCTTCAAATCCTTAAAATATCCTGTGAAATCCTGCTTACAGAACAATCTTGTAAGATATCAGTAATAACTTTATAAACGTATTTATTTGATAATAGAAAGTACTAACTAGCAGTTTTTACGTAAAGTAAAACCGCATTTTTATCATACTATCAGGTATAGATCCTACCTCTCACGCGTTTGAACAAGAGGCTACTCCTTTTCCTTTATCACAAGGATTAGAAACACCTGGATGATTATAAGACAAAGACAATACAAAAACTAAGCATGCAATACAAAATTAGAAAAATGAAGAACAACCTATGGTCCTCACCAATTTCACTCACCAAAATCTACCAATACCAACGATTCGGATGCAACAATAACCTCCTTCTAAATGAGTGAAGTGATGGCCAAGAACTCAATAAGTTTCAACCTGATTATTCAATCCCTTTAAAGGTACACAATTTGGCAACACTTAGGATTTAGGTGACTAATCATGATTTTAAAGAATAACAAGGGAATAGGTACAATTTTGTAATATTAAAAGGGGAATAGGTGTTAGATGTTCATACAAACAAGAGGAAAAACATTCAGAATCATCTAGAGAAGAAAAATTAAAATCGACACATATTAGGGTAGGGAAAATTCCGGTAATAATATAATTGAAAACCACTAATCTTTTGAATGTGAATACAAGCAAGAAAGATGCAGCACTAAGAGAGGAATCCAACAAGCTGTCACGTGTAACAATCTGATGAAGGAGGGGAATTTTCAGAAATTTTGGATAGTGAGGGTATAGTTTTTGGCCATAAGGAAAGAAAAGTGAAGAGGACTTGTGTTTGTGAAGAAAAAAAAGAGAGAATGAGAGTGGGGAACAAGGGTGGCTGACATTCTCTTATATAGGTGCTTAAAGGATAGATTTTCCCTACTTTTAAGCTTAAAGGATAAGATAAGGTTTAAAGTATAAATAAACTTAAAAGATAAAAAGAGATAATTATTTACTTTCGATAAAAAGAATTATCTAATACTTTGGATAATGAGAATTTAAACTATGGATAATTAACACAAAATACCTGAATAATACTTAGAAAAATCAGAAATAACTTTTAAGGCCACCACGCATTCAATCATTAAGGGAAAAATGGTTATTTCTGCTGCACCGGTCCCTAGGTGTCATTTCTGACTCGCAGACTTCTAGATCATCTATCCTACCAAGGATCAGGGTCTCACATCCTCCTCACTTTACAAAAATTTCGTCCTCAAAATTTCTTCACAAGAGCTACGAAAATAGGTGAGGGTATCTTGCCGGCCTCGACTCCTCGATCTCTGAAGACTGCTCCTCGATTTGGCTGTTATGCCAAATAACACGAACCATAGGAACATTACGACTACGAAGCTGATGAACAGATCAATCTAGAATAGCTACTGGTTGTATGAGATAGGATAGGTCTTCAGCAACTTTGACTAAAGGATCTTCAAGAACATGAGCAGGGTCTCAGACATACTTTCGTAACATCGATACATGAAACATGCTGTGGATTCTTTTTATACTCTGGGGCAATGCAAGAAGATATGCAATAGGACCAACTCTTTCAGTAATATCATATGGATCAATGTATCAGGGTGCTAGCTTTCCTCGCTTCTGAAAACAAATAACACCTTTCCACCTAGCAATTTTTAGAAATACTTTATCACCTACCATAAATTCAAGCTCTCTTCGTCGGTTATCTACATAGTTTTTCTGTCTATCTTGTGTCATCTTCAATCTTTGTCGAAGCAGATTTAATTGCTTGGTTTCCTCATCTATCAATTTAGGATTGTCTAGGCGTCTTTCGCCTACTTTATTCTAGCAAATTATGGTTCTGCAACGTCAACCATATAAGACTTTGTAAGGGGCCATTTTGATGCTTACATGGAAACTGTTGTTGTAAGCAAATTCTGCTAAAGGAAGACATCTATCCCAACTGGTATCTCTATCAAGCACACATGCTCGCAATATGTCTTATAGAGTCTAAATTATTCTTTCAGACTGTCCATCTTTTTGTGGATGAAAAGCGGGTACTGAAATTCAATCTCGAACCCAAGGCAATTTGGAATTTCTTCGAAAAACATGAAGTGAAGTGGGGATCTCGATTTGAAATAATGGATGCAGGCACACTATGCAAACGTACAATCTCATCCATGTGAGACCCTGATCCTTTCCTTGATAGATGTCCTAGAAGTTCAATTACCAGTGCAACTGAAATGACCATTTTGCCCCTGAAGAAATGGATATGTAGTAGCCAAATGGTATTGAAGGTTCTTTCCTCTTTTGGTTTATTTCATATCCTTCCTATTTCATTTCTTCCCTATTTTATTTCTATTCTATGTGGTTGCTGTCTTATTCTTAAGAAATAATTCCAGAATTAAATCCTAAGCATTATCTCCTTAAATCTAACCTTAAAAATAGGGAAAATTAATCCCATTAAAATCCCATAAGTGTAGCAGCCGACCATACACATATCCCTATACAAAAACAACTTAAATTATCACGTGATACCCTCTTTTTCTTTTCCCTTGCTGCCTAAATTCTCCTTACACAAACCTTAGGAGAATTCTTTCATATTTCATCTTTTATCCGATTTTTGCAAATAATAGCTCGTTGGAATTCTCTTTTCATCATTCATCTTGTTTTCTTGCTTTCATCATCAGAAAGTTAGTATTTCCCTTTTTTTTATTGTTGCCGCAATTCTTAAGGTGTTGGTGCCGAAATTCCTTTATTCTTCTTTCAATTGGTTTTAGTTTTTGTTCTTTATTTTCGTATGATTGTTTGGGACCTATTCTTATTATAATATCATGAATTACACGTTTGTATCCTTTTTATTGCCGAAATTTATCAATTGGTTCGTCTGTTGGTTTCTGATATTATTTCTTTTAATCGTCTAGGTAATTGACACCTAATGTTTCATTGTTATCATTAAATCGCAACCTTTAACCTAATTATGGATGAAATCGCAATTTGACCTTGTTTCCTAACTTGGTGTCGGAATTTGCATGGTGAATTAGGTTGAAAATCAGGGAATGGTTCTAGTAACATCTGATCACTGCTTTCTGATAGGTTTGCTGAGTGAAATTGGTAAGGAACTAGGATGTTTATTTGGTTTCTGAATATATATACTTAGTGTGGTATTGTCTTTTCCTTATGATTGTATAGGTGGTTCTGATTCCATTGATAAAGGCAAAGGACTAGCTACTTAATCAAAGAAAAGAGAGGTAAGATCTATGTCTCATTGATTTCTCCAGAGATCATTTTGTTTGCTTGTTTGTTTGTTTCGGTTTGGATATTGGTCTATGCATGCTTGCGGATTGAGTGCTGGTTGTAGGATTTATACCTCATCGGTTTCTCCAGATATCCATTAATTGCAAATTTATTTGGTTTGTTTCTTGATGTATGCGCATGCTTAGGGGTTTGTTATGCATAATTGCAGATTGGTTTGTGGTTTCCTAGGTAGTTATGAATCCCTATGCTAGGATTGTGTGCCTGATTTGGTTATACCCTTGTGTATTTGAGTTGTTGATTGTATTATGATATGATTGAGGATGCCTTGCTGTGTTGCTATACCTTGTACTTGCTTTTGCTTGTTTGTTGTGTTAAGATCCTTTTCTGGTGGTCATTTATGGTAAGTGACTGATGCTCCTAGGGAGAGAAGAGGTACTTATTGGTATGGGAGTTGCATGGGTGACAATCCCCAATAAGAGCTTGATGGATGCCTAGTTCTTGTGTGGCTAGAAGCCTAGTCCTTATGTGGCTAGTTGTCTTGTCCTTGTATGGCAAGATGCCCTTATCCTTGTGTGGTTTAGATGCCCTTGTCCTTGTGTGACTTGGATGCCTTGTCCTTGTGTGGCAAGATGGATAGGCTTGCTGATTAGATTGTTTGCTAACCATTTACCCTTTGTGTAGCTAAGCCTTGGACCATATAGGTGGAAAGGGATATAGCCTTTCAATTGTTCAAATCAGATGATGAATTACCTACTTGTGTACTTCTTGTTTCAAAAGTGTTCTTAGTCCACCCGAAGCCTTGTTACTTTCTGCTCTACCCTTATTGTGCTTGTTTAAGGTTTGTTTGATACCCTTTTGGTAGTGTATGTGAATTTGGTATTGATTGGGAGATGCTTGTTTAGGTTTTTTCAGATCTTATGATATTGTGATCCTACTGAGATTCTTGTAATCTCATCCTATTATTTTCCCCATTTTTCAGGCTTAGTTACATCTTCTAACAATAGTACTGAGGTGTGAGATCAAGGTTGCACGGTGGGACAGTATTGCATCACATTCGCATGCCTCCTTTCTTGCTGGGTTGATTGTGCATATACCTTGATTCATGCTTGCTTGATTGGACTACTTTCTCGTTTTATGTTTCTCTGATTTTTCTTCCAATTTCTGAAACATGTTGGGATTGTTTGCTGGATTTTGAGACTTCTTTGGGACCTGCGTGTTATAGTTCCGTAGATTAATTATAAAGACTTTCGCTGATGTTTTTATTCACTATGTATGATACCGGATTGTTTGTCTATTATTAACATGCTTCAACCTTTAAAAAGCATAAGAATGAACTTTAAAATTTGTAATTAGTGTGACTTGAGTCATGTGGGATTCGGATAGGTCCTTGGAAGGGCTTGTTTAGGTTTCACGGCATTAAGGGTCTTAATAGGTAGGGTGTGGGTCCTTTCAATCCACGTAACAGGTAGCCAACTTTTTGGATGTATTTGCAACTCAGTTAGGTAGGAAATGTTCCGACTTTGTCAATCTGTCCATAATCACAAAAATGGCATTGTATCCTCGTTGAGATCTTGGCAAATCAACCACGAAATCTATGGTAATGTGCTCCCACTTCCATTTCGGAATCGGAAGTGACTGTAACAAACCTGCGAGTCTTTGATGTTTGATTTTCACCTGCTGGCATACTAGACATCGGGTTACAAATTCCGCAATGTGGAGTTTTATATTTGGCCACCAAAACTGTTCTTTTAAGTCACAATACATCTTGGTACTTCCAGGATGAATAACAAACTTCGAACTATGTGCCTCGGACAGAATTAGATTACGCACATCAACATCTTGTGGCACGCGCACGCTATCTCGGAAGACAAGGATTCCATCATCTTAGACAAGGAAATCACGAACTACGGCATCAACACCATCAACTAGTTGTTGCCAAATCTGAACCAATCACGGATCTTCGGATTGCTGATCACGGATTTCTTTCAACAAGGTAGGTTTGGCTTCAATCCGGGCTAATAACAATCCTATACAATCATTGCCAAGCTCCACATGTGAAGCTCTCAAACTCAGAAACATAGGCAGATAATGCACATGCATGTAGGCAAGAGAAGAAGGGGTATTTTGGCTCAAAGCATTGGTTATAACATTAGCTTTTCCAGGGTGATACTTGATAATGAGATTATATTCTTTAATCAGCTCTACCCATTTTGTTTTCTCATGTTTAACTCTTTCTGGGTAAGGAAGTACTTCAAACTTTTATGATCGGTGAAAATTCTACAAGTCTCTCCGTATAGGTAATAGCACCAAACTTTCAGTGCAACACTATGGCTGTAAGCTCTAAATCATGTGTAGGATAGTTGCTCTCATGCGGACCTAACTGTCGGGAAGCTTAGGCAACGACTTTCCCATCTTGCATCAACACGCATCCAAGGTCAAATTTTGATATATCACTATACATCACGTACTCTTTACCTCTCACTATCAATATTAGGATAAGTGCGGAAACCAACCTAGTCTTCAGCTCCTTAAAAATTTGCTGACATTTTTTGAACCATACGAACGGCTCACCTTTGCATGACAATCATGTCAAAGGTCTTGCTAGTGATGAAAACTTCTCCACAAAGCAACGGTATGCCAAGAAAACTGTGAACTTCGAACATAGTTCGTGGGGATTCCCACGAAACAACGATTTCAATTTTCTTAGGATCAACAAGAACACCACAAGAAGAAACGATGTGATCAAGGAAACCGACCTCACATAACTAGAACGCACACTTTGAGTACTTTGCATATAGCTACCAATCTTTCAGAATTTGCAACACAATCTACAAATGCTCGGTGTTTTCTTCTTCCGACTTTGAACAAATCAAAATATCATTGATGATGACTATCATGAATCTGTCCAGGAACTCACGAAATATTTTGTTCATCAAGTCTATGAATACAGCTGGTGTATTGGTCAAACCGAAAGGCATAACAAGGAACTCGTAGTGGCCATAACGCGATATGAAAGCAGTCTTCGGTATGTCTGCCTCACGAACACTTAGCTGATGATATCTGGACCTTAGACCAAACTTAGAGAACACGATTGCTCCCTATAGCTGGTCAAACAAGTCGTCTATGCGTGGAAAGGGGTACTTGTTCTTCACCGTCACACGGTTTAGCTGTCGGCAATCAATACACAGCCGTAACAAACCGTCTTTTTTCTTTACGAATAGAACAGATGGTTCCCAAGGCGACATACTAGGATGAATGAAACCACAATCCAGGAAGTGTTCCAATTGCATCTTTAATTTTTTCATTTCTACTGGAGCCATATAGTAAGGTGGAAGAGAGAAAGGACTCGTACCGGGTAACAATTCAATACCAAACTCGACTTCTCCAACTGGTGGCCAACTGGCTACATCTTCTATAAATATATCCAAAAATTAATGAATCACGGGGACAAAACTCAGATCTGAAGATTCCATGGAAGGTTCATGCAAATGCGCAAGGTATGCTATGCATCCTTTGCTGATCATTCTCTTCGCATCAAGCCAGGAAGCCATGCAAGTTGGAACAACTTTCCTATCACCATCAAAACAGTACTCAAAACCAACTGGAAGGCTGAACTATACACTCTTTGTACAAAATTTCATTCGGGCTTGGTACTTTGCAAACAATCCATGCCGAAGATCACATCCAACTCTTAGATGTCCAATGGAATCAGATCCACTTTAATCACAACTGTACCCATTTGTACAACACAACCAATGTACACTAGATCACATGTCAACTGTTCTCCCAAAGGAGTCAATCCAGCAATTAGAGGAACCAAAGGGAATATGGGCCAATCCAAACTAGCTGCTATCCTCGGACTTATAAACGATCTATTCGCTCCGGGGTCTAACAAAACTTTAACACATTGAAAAAAGATAGAGACGGTACTTGTACCACATCAGGACTAGCATAGGCCTCAGCATCCATCAAAGTGAAGAGTCTCGTAGGTTTGGGCTGCAAACTTGATGTGGTTTCACTAGGAGGTCTATCGGGTGCATGGACTGGTGGCTTAGAAAGATTGGCATGCCCACCATTCATACTTGGTGCTCTGGAAGTCTGCGAACTGTCATGTCTCGGCTTAGGGCATTGATTTTAGATATGGCCAAGCTCTCTACAATTGAAACTCCTACGTGGCTGTGAACAAGGAGGGACATGATGTTTTCGGCAATTTGAACACCACAGGGGGTTTACTAACACTCGAGCTGGAACCTGCTAAATGCATCTTGGAATTTCCACTGCCTTTCGAATGAAAATATTTCGAAGGATATGGTCCCGAATGATGGCCAAACTTTGAATCACGATGGAACAGACCACCATTTTGCTTTGTAGGAGGTTTTTTCTTTAGAACCATCTGCTCAGCTTCATAGGCTGCAACAATCAGCTCCTAAAAATTCTGCACGTACATTGTGCCAACTATGGTTTTAATATCATTGCTCAAAAAATCTTGAAAGCATCACACAAGCTAGGACAGATTGAAGACCTCCTCGGATGCAAAATAAGACAATTCTCTGAGCTCCATACTAAGCGGATACTCTATTCAACCCTATAGAAAGCTTGTCGTTGTTCATTTTTGTGAAACATGGTGTAGAACCTTTCATTGAACTCGTACAAGAACTTGTCCCAAGTTGGCAAATAATCTCCAAATCTCAAGCTAGCAGCAGTCCACCACAAAAGAGCCTCTCCCTCAAGCAAGATTGTGGCAATGGCAACTTTATCATCATCGATAATACGCAAGAACAAGGCAACATGGCACAAAGTATCAATTCACTCTTAGGCTACAGCAACACCTGCTGAACCATTGAAATCTTTGCAACCCAGTTGACAGGCTTCTTTCAGCAACTTGGTGATCACAACAGTAAGTCTCTCAGCTCTCGAAATTGTTGGCTGAATTAGGGCAAGAGGTGGAATAGGGTCTAGTCCTGGTGGTGCAGGCTTATGTCGGACTGGTGCCTCAATGTGTTGCCCAGCAATGCCACGCAATATATCTTGTATCAAATCCAGAATTTGGACTATTGTGGGGTCCTGAGCTAGTGTGGCTGGGGCAACTAGTACGGCTTGGTTCTCTTCGTAAATTTGTGCGGCCTGATCGCCTGGCTGCTCGACCTCGATCTCGGGCTCAACTTTACCAATCTGCTCATTTTGCTCGACTTGCTCAACTGGCTCCTTATTCCTATCCCAACAAACCCTTGTAGCACTGTGTCCTCGTCGACCTTGCTACTAAACAAACACACACACGATATAACTCTCCAATACATAAACATAAATATAAAACCAGTAAAAGAAAATGGTACCTGGTGGAGGGACATACACCAGACAATGTGCATATATGCAAATAGAAAATACAACACATATACGCATACAAAACATAGCAAATCACAACATATCTCGGCACAACAAAGCACATACAAAGCATAAGCACATATCAACAAGCAAAACATACAACCATGCTAAACATACTAACCATCCGCTACCACCCTTGTAAGGATCCGAACCCAAAATTATAAGGACTCTTACCACCGTGAAACTCGAATAAGCCCTCGCAAGGTCATATTCGAATCCCACAAGGCTCTAATCGGCTAGTTATTAAAATCTTTAGTTAAACAAGTTGGTTTTAAGGTTGGAGCATGCAATTTCATTAAATAAAATTCTAGCATAAAACAGAGTTAAAGGAAACATCAGCGAAAAATTTTAATTTAAGCGAACAAAATCTTGTGGAAACATAACACACAAGTCCCAAAGGAAACCGAATCAGCAAGTATCTGTTTATAGTAATATACGGAAATAAGAATAGAAAACGGAAAGCCATAAAATCCAAACTGAAATGTGTAATGTAATCGTCCCGCCTTGCAGCCCTGATCTCACACCTTGGTACCACCATCCAAACACGAACCTAAGCCTGAAAAAGGAGGAAAACAATGATTGAGATTGCAAGAATCTCAGTAGGGTCGCAACATCATAAGATCTGCAGAAACCCTTAACAAACATCTCTTAAACAACAAATATTATCAGCATTATCGCATATACATAGATAATAGGCCCAAACGAATCAGCATTAAAAACAATATCATAGGGATGATTTTATCAAACCACGGGGAGGACTCAAAACACTTCGTAGGCAACCATCACAAGACAAAAACTAGAAGCACAAAGGCAGTCTTAATGTACTATACGATTTGCAAAACCACTCAATTTATCCTTTACTGCTTCTGTTGTCCAAGGCTGTGTTGCAAAAAGGAAAACGGTTAGTATACAAACTTACAGCATGCCTTGTTCTATCCCACCAACAGTAGATATGCGGCATCCTGCCAATTACTAGATACAAGGCATCTTGCCAACACAAGACATAGGGCATCTCGCCAATTACTAAATACGGGGCATCCAATGAGCTCCTGCTGGGAAACAATCACCATGCAACTCCCGTTTTGATTAGCACCTCTCCTAGACCCTAGGAGCATCAACACATACCTCGCATGGCTAGCGAAAAGAGGATCCTTCAAACAAAGCACGCATAGACATAATACACGTATATAGGAATACAATAGGGTATCCTCAATCTAATCACAACACAATACACAATACAATACATAATAAACCAATCTGAAATAGGGCATTCCTAACCCTTACATTTTCTGGAAATATTAAGAATCAATGTCACAATCCGCAAGCATACATAGTACTAAAAAAAAAACCAAAAGAAAAAGAAATAAGCAAGGCGATTTCCTGAGAAACCGATGAGGTATAGATTGTACCTCTGACGCATTTGAACAAAAGCTACTCCTTTGCCTTTATCACAAGGATAAAAAACACCTAAATAATTATAAGGCAAAGACAACACAAAAACTAAGCATACAATACCAAAACAGAAAAACGAAGGACAGTCTACGGTCCTCACCAAAATCTACCAAAACTAATGATCCAGATGCAGCAATAACCTCCATCTGAATGCGTGAAGTGATGGCCAAGAACCCAAAAAGTTTCAACCTAATTATTCAATCCCTTTAAAGGTACACAATTCGATAACACTTAAGATTTAGGAGGTTAATCATAATTTTTCAAGAATAACAAGGGAATAGGTGTGATTTTGTAATATTAAAAGGGGAATAGGTGTCATATGTTCATACGAACAGGAAGAACAAGATTCAAAAATATCTGGAGAAGAAAAAATAAAATCAGCACACACTAGGAAGGGAAAATTTTGACAATAATATAATTGAAAACCACTAACCTTGTGAATGTGCATATAAGCAAGAAAGATGTAGCACGAAGAGATGAGTCCAACAAGCTATCACTTGCAACAATCTGATAAAGGAGGGGAATTTTCAAAAATTTTGGATAGTGAGGGTATAGCTTTCGGCCACAAGGAAAGAAAGGGGAAGAGGACTTGTGTTTGTCAATAAACAAAAGAGAGAATGATAGTGGGGAACAAGAGTGGCCAACCTTCTCTTATATAGGTGCTTAAAGGATAGATTTTCCCTACTTTTAAGCTTAAAGGATTAAGATAGGTTGAGAGGATAAATAATCTTAAAACATAAAAAGACATAATTCTATACTTAGGGTAAAAAGAATTATCTAATACTTTGGATAATAGGGATTTAAACTAAGGATAATTAACACAAAAATACTTGAATAATACTTAGAAAATCAAAAATAAATTTTAAGGCCATCACTCATTCAATTATCAGGGACAAAATGGTCATTTCTACTGCACGGATCCTTAGGTGCCATTTATGGCTTGCGGACTTCTAGAACATCTATCCTACCAAGGATTAGGGTCTCACACCTGTGTTGTTGTGTTTACATGTTTGTTTGTTATTTCATTTGGGCATAATTAGTATAGATTTATGCAATTTATATATGTTATTCGGGAGATGTTTATGTAGGTTTCGGCAGAGATTATGATGTTGCGACCCTATTAAGATTCTTGTAATCTTATTCCGTTTTTTCCTCCTTTTTCAGACTTAGGTTTGTATTTTGCTGGTGGTACCGAGGTGTGAGTTAGGGCTGCTTGGTGGGACGATTGCATAGCACATTTCTGTTTTGTTTTCTGGCTTTCCGTTTCCTGCTCTTGTTTTCGCATGTTGCCATGAACAGATGCTTGCATTATTGAGTTTTCTCTTGGGACTTGTGTGTTATGTTTCCGTTTGTTTCACGTTTACTTGATTGAAAATGGTCCGCTGATGTTTCCTTTAACTCCATTTTCGCCAGAACTTTACTTTATGAAATCGCATGCTCCACCCTTAAAACCAACTTGATTAACTAATGAATTTAATCTTATTCCTATAACTAATCATTTAGAGCCTTGTGGGATTCTAATATAACCTTGCAAGGGCTTATTCGGGTTTCATGGTGGTCACGGCCTGGTAGGTTGGGTTTTGGTTCTTACATTTTGTAATGACCCAAACCTGAAAACCGGGCCGTTATTGCCGTGAAACCCGGACAAGCCCAATACGTGGACCAATCCGAATCTCACTAGGCTTTTGACTTTTCAAAATATGATTTCCAAAATACAAAATATTTAATTTTTAGAAGAGGAGCATGTTCAATCATAAATTAACATTTGGCACAATACACAGTAACCTGAGTAAACCCAAAACACAGTGGAAGACTTTATTATGAAATGAAACCCGAACGGGTCCATAACACACAAGCCTAAAAATCAAAGATTAGACCTTTTCCCTCAACATAAACCACATCCAAACATAACGAATGTATGTCAAATAGAACCCAGAAAATAAAAAATAAATTTGTAATAAAAAAAGCCAGAAAAACCCTTGTACACAATGAGTCATGCAGATGCAATAGTTCAGCCACTAAGTCAAACAAAGTACTCACTCCTGAAAATATCATACTATAGCTGACATATTACTCCTAGAAGGGAAAACAACAATGAATGAGATAATAATCTTAGTAGGAGTCACAACATCATAAGTCTTACAAGGGATTAGAGGTATATATGAAAACATAAATAGAAAATATTTACTTTTGAAAACATACTCATATCTTATGCAACACATAACACTATAACATGCACTTTATTTTGAAAATAAAATATGTGGATCCATCTCAATAGTTTGTAACACAATATGAATAATAGAACACAAGCTAATAATGTCCAACGTAAAACCCATCGGGGTTGACATAACAAACCACATCTCGAGTAATCCCACTAATGGAAGACCCGAAATCCACTGGTAGTGTTAGTTTATTTTAAAAATATATGTATATATTACTCCCAACTGCCATTGTTGTTTGAGACAAGGTTGAGAAAAACATAAAACATGTCATACCTATCTCAATACTTAGAATGAACAAACTTGTGAAGACATGGCAGGCAAAATGATACAACACCATATGACTCCCAAATAGGTAAGTAACTCTCCTCTAACACTGGGATTCCGTGTACTCATTTCGCATTGGCCAAGCAAATGTTTAATAACTGTAGATACCAAACTGATGTATATAGAATGTTTATAAACCAATATACTTGATAAACATCACAATACCAAAAATAATACGTTTATAAGCCTATATACTTGACTAAACCAGTAGTACAAAATCATGTGTTTATAACAGAGTGTAAAATGTGCATATGCATCACACATCCTCAAATATACTCATATGATCTTGGCTTACCAAACTAAGACTCACAATATAACATGTTTAGAGGACAAGAAAATCACACAGCAAGCATAGAACTCACAAGAATACACCCTGGGATTCCAAGGAAATAAACTAAAGACCAAAGGAACAAAGAATGATTTTATATAAACAAATCACATGTCCTCAAAGCATATCCAAGTATAAACTTGCCCTACAGTTATATTAAGCTCGTAAACTAATATTTACAAAATTCATCAATAATACCTTTTTGAAACTCAAAATTAAATATTAATAAAATGAGGCATAAATCCTATAAATTTATTTTTATCTAAATTCATATTATAAAATTCTATTAGCCATATCCTTTCGCACACCTTTACTTTTATTATTCCAGAAAAATATCTTTTTTCCCTTATATATTAAATCGTTACCATATGTTAATTGGGTAGAAGACTATAAAGGAAAAAAAATCAAAAACATTAAGGCAAAAGAAAGGGCACATGGTTTATTATACATACGTATGAGGTTGCAATAAAAAAAAAAGGCAAAAGAATTGATGAATATAACATCTACAAAGATTGAACAAAAAGGCAGCAACTATAAAAGAAGATAGCACATAAGAAAAAGAATTGATGAATCAACAAACAAAACAAAAAAACCATAAAGTGAGAATCACACATTTTAGCAGGGTATAAGCCTCCATTCAAAACCATGTAATACAAATTAAAAAACACAATAAGAATTAAAAACGAAAACAAAAAAAATAGGTTCCGATTGAACCGATGAGGCGTAGATTCCCACCTTTACTTGGAATCAAAGGCGATGCTCTTTCCTTTGTCGCTCCAAAACCTTCTTCTCAGATACACGGATACCCTAAAATACCCAAGTTGATGAACTCACGATGACGAGCACAGTGGAAACCTAGGCAGAGAGGATAAAAGAAATTAGAAACTAGGTAGACAAGATGATTCTAAAAGTAGAAAATAGAATACAGATATCCCACATGCACGATGAATAGGATGAAGAGATGCGCATCAATTAAGAAAAGCTTGGCGGCACTAGAATCAAGAGGCAAAATAATATGTTCCTGTCTTAAAGAAATTGGGGAGAACTAATGAGAGAAATAGGAAAATTGATTAGGGATTTGGGAGGAGAAGAAAAGGTGGGAGGCTAATGAATAAGTGGCTACCCCTAATGCCACTTATAGAGTCCAAGCCTTGAAGCCCTAGTGGCTCGGCCTGGAAAATGGGCTCATCCCGGAAATAAAAATGATCAGCTCGAAAAGTACACGAATCGGCTCTGGGAAGAATAGACACGACCCGAAAATAACTGATCAGGCTCAAAAAGAATGACTACGGCCCGATAACAAATAAACAGACACGAAAATAAATGAATGGCCCAAAAATAAATAAATGGCCCAAATAAAACAGGCTCAAAGGCTAACAAAATAGCTCGAAAACACTTAGCTATTCAAAACGAGCCCCAAAACACGATCAAGTCCAATAGTGGCTAAATGATAATTTTTTACTGTCCCAATTTTTGACTTGGTCAAAGTATCAAACACTCATGCAGACCACTAAAACGATGCTGACTAAGCAAAAATTTGCTAACTAGGCAATCATTGAGATGGGGTTTCACAGGTCTGGTCAAACTATTAATGTCTATTTTAGGCATGTTTTGCATGTTGTGTTGAAACTACATCTAATTTTTCTAGACAAGCCACAACCAATATAAGAGGGTTGTGACAATCGACATCTCAAACACTTTAAGGTGTATACCACATTGGTCCTCATTTTCAATGGTCATTGATAGTGTCCTTGACTCTGTCTATACATCATAACTTTACAGAAATATCTTGGGGCCATTGATGGTATATATAGTAAGGTCATTTTTCCAGCCACGTAAGAGCTCGATATAAAAACAGGAAGGGCGATATTGCATTCAATTTTCTCGCAGCCTGCTCCTTTAATGAAAAATTTGTCTATGTCTTAACTGGCTGGGGTTTAGCTGTTGATAGTTGAGTTATACGGGATGAACTCAGTCGTCTGATCGAATTGAAAGTGCTTGTCTGTATACACTATCTCACTTTTTGATTTCTTCCATTCATACTTGTCCGTATAACATTTGACACTCTATTCGATTTTATTTCACAAATAGTTACTATTTAGTTGATGCAAGATTTGCAAATATAATTGGATTCCTTAATACTACCACCTCTAAGAATGACAAGATAGCCGAACCCTAGATATCCTTAAAGAATTGTTCAACTACCATCATGCATCAACTAGAAATGTTACCAAAAGATGTTTTAGCCAGTTGAAGTCTTGATGGGCAATTCTACAGAGTCTGCGTTTTTATCCATTTTCGATACAAACACACTGTTTATTGCATAATTTGATGAAAAACACTACGGTGATGCCAATACACCCCAAACCATCATAAACACAACAATGATTTCTACAGTTAAATCTTCACTTGAGTGGAATGATTTCCATGATACACTGGCATAACAAATGTTTCATGAATCATGTCCTTAACCATCTTAAGCCTCTTTTTAATTACGATATGTTTTTATATTCTTTTTGCTATTCATTTCTAATTTCAGCTTCCATTCAATTGCCACTTACGCATCATATGTATAACTCTATCAACTATAACAATATGTATGGAAAATTCAATAGTTGTTATTGAACTGTCATTGTAATAAACACCTCATTACTATGTGTATAATATATTATATGATCAATTACTTTATAAGTGTTTGAAAAGCTTCTATTGATAAGTATGGAATTGGGTGGATATAGTGACTCATCCAACTTAGGTGCCAACAACTGCTAGAATCTCACCATGCATCATGAAATAATAGAGCTCGGGGGAACAATATTAAGTATTTCTGTGGATTTGAATATTTGGTACGTATAGCCCGCACTCAACAGAACAACGAGAAGTAATTCTTTAGATATCTGAACTATAAGGATGTCGGTGAGGATTATAAATTCTTACAATGGACAACTTCTCATGGCCATGGCAATCAATTCTGACAAACTCAAGTAATATATAACAATAATAGTGTCAATAACATCAATCGACAGAGTCCAATATCCCCAACCATCTGTGGCAATGAGATAAATAAATTATGATACCATATGTACATAGATATTGGTATATGTATCGTATTGTTACTGAATTTATTGTATTTGTCACTCAAGTGAACTATAATAGTCAATGTTTGTCATTAAATATAGATTGTCACAGAGTATGGTTATTTTAAATTTTAACACTTGTTCGCTACATATATTATTTTGTCTATGTAAAACCAAAAATCTTACTCGATAAATTATCCAAAACAACTAACATACATGTAAATAACACATATTACAAATATCAATCATAATCATACCAGTCACCAAACAAATGATGCCTATCCAAGTACGAAACTTCTACCAATTTCTTTTAATATATGAAATAACATGCATAAATAGTAACAACAATCCTAATTCCAATATGTCTACAGTTCAGACATCAAACTTTGGGAGAAGATGGTGAAATGAAATGTGGATATGGAATGTAAATGAATCCGACTTGTTCAAAGTATGTTGTACTATTATGCTCCAACCACTCTTGTCACATCTTTATCCTCTTTGCCTTGTCTCAATATGATTCACTAATGTTGTAATTCATAAACTATGCTACAGCCATCAGACAAAGTAGTGTTTGTCCCTTCTCCCGCATCTCCATAGTTTTTGTCCTTCGTCCGACTGTCGTTTGGGATGTCATCTATAAACACATATCGAGCATTTTTTTTTAGCCATTTTCATGTTCACTAGGGTATTGACATTGATCAGGAGCATCCGGATGACAATAGTATGCCCACGGTTTCCATCAAACACACCCAAATTCTTTGTTAACTTTATAATATATAAATCACCACATAATGCCCCTCCCCTGGATATTTTGACCATATGCTGGATATACACTGCAAAACACTTACCAAGCTCAATCGGGACCCTTACACTTTATTTTATTCCGCTACGAATTTCTACCATTTTAATTTCTTAGCCTTACGGGATTTTAAGAATAATATAGTGAATGTTATTCTTATAGTCTTGTGGCAGAAATCTTTACCCTTGAAGTCAGGTACGGGGAAGAGTGGTAGTGGAGCACCAAATTTGTGTTGACTAAAATGTTTTTGTGGTTAATCGGAGTTTAAACAAAATATTTTAAAAATTATTTCCAGACATTGTAAAAATAATTTTTATATGGTTTGGTTATACAATCAAGTCTGTTAGATTTTGATCATTAGTTTATTATATTTTGGTTACCTAATATATGTTTTAGTAATATTTTATCAGTGGTATTTGCAGTTCTAATTCAGATTTGGATACTTGCTACGGTGAGCATCAAGCTTGTATTGCAATAGAGATTGGTATAGCTCCTATCTTTTCTCGTTTGTTTATGTGATATTCGATTCGTGTTCTAGTAGAGTTTCTGTTGGATTTTGAGTATCATGTCATTTGGTTATGCTTTGGTTCTTGTTGGATGTTATGAAATAGGTGTTTACTCCTGAGGGGCGCATCATTTGTGTGAGATACTTTTGTGGAGAGGTTTAGTGACCATTGCAAGTATTGTGTATGAGATTGATATGATATATCCTGTTTTGCTTGGTTGTGATTTGAGCTTTGTTATGGATTCAATTATTTTGCATAAGGTTTCTTTGCTTTGTTTGAGATGAGATTTGATATGCAGAGTTTATTGTAGTGGAAGTTATGTAATGACACCAAATCCTAACCTATTATTAATTGCTCCGATCAGGGCCATTACCGCTGTGAAACTCAGACAAGCCCAAGAACCAGGACGTATCTGAATTCCACAAGGCTTACTTATCAAATTCTCGATTTTTAGCATGTACATTCGTTATGTTCATTAGTTATTGGAGTATGATAATGATATTGGACATGTATTCTGGTATCATACGAAGTGAATAAAATATCAACAGAAGTCTTTAAATAAAATCAATGAATCCACAACTCACAAGTCCCTTAAGGATCCAAACATCTAGTAAGTTAATTCCCAAAATAAAATAAAAACAAGTAAAGGAGGAACCTTAAAGACCAGAAAATAGTCCAATCATAATTCATGTTATATGCGTAAGCAATCAAGGAACAGGTATGCTAATGTGATGCGATATCGCCCTGCCGTGCAGCCTTAATCTCACACACTGGTACCACGGACAGTGGATGTACCTAAGCCTGAAAAATAGTAAATACAACAGGATAAGATTACGAGAATCTCAGTAGGGTCACAACATCATAAGATCTATAAAAATCTTAAACACAAATCTCCTGAACAACATTAGATCATTCCTACACATCTATGAGTATCACGCAATTCAAAAAATCAATAAAAAGGATAGGGCCGAAACTAAGGCTGAGGGTGGACTGCAAACACTTCCGAAAATCAGAAGTACATAGGCAGGTGAAACTCATCAGATTGCTCTCCGCAATAGGGAAAAGAAAGGTCGTCCCCTTCCACCTGTGTTGTCCAAGGCTTACTACATAAAGGGTAAAAGGTTAGCACACAAGCTAATCAGTAAGCCTATTCATCCTGCCACACAAGGACAAGACATCCCAAGCCACACAAGAATAAGGGTATCCCAAACCATACAAGGACTAGACATCCAGCCCGCATGCTGGGGTTTGCCACCCATACATCCTTAATTATTGGAAATTCATTAAGGAAGTAGTACTAGTGATTTTGGTAATAGGTATAAGCGACGTCTCATTCGAAGAGGAGGGTAGGTATGTCTCCGAGCCTTAGGCTCTGGAGACATGTAACACACAGAGAATGAACTATGTGCCATGAACATGAAGGTTTGGAGTTAGCTTGGCAGTGCCTAGAGCTGCCAGGTGGCGTGTTCGGGTTGGCCAAAAATATTAAAATTCAGAAAAATAAAAAAAATTGGCAGAAATAAAGGAAAAATCAGAAAAATAGAAAAAATCACAAAAATTTCAGAAAATACTAGAATCAGTAAGGAGTCTAGTGGTACTAGAATTTCTCAAATTGGATTGGTTTGATGGGTCAAATAATTAGATAAAGATTTGAAAAAAAGAGAGAAAAATAGGAAAAATATCTGAATTGATTTCTCGTCGGTTACCGGGTAGAAACACATCGAATTAAGGTGATAGATGGATGATTTTTTTTATGATTATGCAATCTAGTTTATGATAATTAAGAATTAGCTATGATTGCATATGTAGATGGATACCTACTGACATAGCAACTTAATGAATCGGTCTAGGAAACAAGTGTAAACTCTTCGAACTTTAAAAAGCTATGGGTGGATAGATTTTATTTTTATGTTTTAGTATTGGCATGAATTAACACATTTATCAAAGAAGTAATTAAATAAATAATTACGTGAATTGCTATGTGTAAGGATCCATACCTAACCTATAAGGATCCTCGCCGTAAAGCCCGAATAAGCCATCGCAAGGTCCTATTCAAATACCACAAGGCTCAAGTCAACTAGTTATTAATTTTCATTAGTTATTTAGGTTATTTTTAAGGTTGGAGCATGCAATTATTTCTGGCATAAAACGTAGTGAAAGGAAACATCAGCGGAAGACTTTCATAAATGCAAAACCATTGGAAACATAACACACAAGTCCCAAGGGAATCTCAATCTATAAACATCTATTCATGTTAATATGCGGAAATAAGAATAATAATCGATAAGCCAGAAAAGAAATAGAAATAAAACTGAAATGTGATATGCAATCGTCCCGCCATGTAGCCCTGATCTCACACCTCGGTACCACCAAAAAAACACGAACCTAAGCCTAAAAAATAAGGAAAATAATGGAATGAGATTACAAGAATCTCAGTAGGGTTGCAACACCATAAGATCTGCAGAAATCTAAAGAATTATCTCTCGAACCACTTATATAGATCACATGTGAGACCCTGATCCTTTCCTTGATAGATGTCCTAAAAGTCCAGGTATCAACACAGCTAAAATAACCATTTTACCCCTAAAGAAATGAATGTGTGGTAGCCATAAATGGTATTGAAGATTCTTTCCACTTTTGGTTCATTTCATATCCTTCTTATTTTATTTCTTCCATGTTTCATTTCTATCATATATGGTTGTTGTCGTATTCTTAAGAGATAATTCTAGAGTTAAATCTCAAGCATTATCTCTTTATATCTAGCCTTAAGAGATAATATTGTTGTCGTTTGAGATAATCTCATCAATTTGAAGTCCATTCCAATTTAAATCAGTTTTTTATTTCAAAATCTTTATATACGTTACAACAGTCTTTTTGCATACACACTCTTAATTTTGATAGTGCCGAGGGCACAACACAAAAATAACCAGTGGTGATCACGTTTAATCCCAGTTCCTCAGTGGATTTGACCTTGCTTCCACTTGCTACCCACCAAAGAGAACAAGTATTTAATCTAAGTGAAGAATGATAACACATCTTTAACTAAACACTTAGAAAAAATTTCTAAGTGTTGGGCTAGCTATTTATGCCCAGAACTCGAAAATCTTAAAATTCCAAAACTAACTTTTGAATTGGTTAAAATGCCCCAGGTGGGCTAAAGTGTTTTTTCAAAACTTAAAATATTAAAAATGGGCTTCTAAAACAAAAATGGACTCAGTGAATAGCTATCGAGCCCATAACTAGTGAATTAGCCTTGGTAAACACGACCATGAGTCACAAAGACAAAACAAATAATCCCACTGTACTCAAGCCTCAAACAACTCATAGATCTAGACAACACACTAAAGCACGATAATATCACCAAATGAGATGTTGTGCATGACAATCAACACACAATGGACGACACGACACTCTAGATAAACTAGACTTGATACCTAGGCTCTATCACTGTGTCCATATCACTCAGTCAAAAGGTCAACATTCTAATTCACTGTCTAGCTGATTGGTCAAAAATTCAACTCTGACTGGTCAATTGGTCAAACCCACTCAAATGGACCAATCTAATCAATTCGGCTGTACTCAAATACTGAGTTGACTTTCCGAAGGATGGATCTCACATATTGGAATTGTACAAGATTTTTCTCAAAAATCTTTTCCTAAAATACATGTAAAAATGCACATAGATTTGAAATTTTCTTATTCTTTTTTAAAAAATGTTACTTTATAGAATTCCTTAGGCATCATATATATATAATGAAGTATTAGTCACAATTAGCAGAAGAGATAAATAAGCATACAATAGGCTATATGAATTCAAATATGCAACACGTAATGGATCCACAATCCACAAGCCTAAACATCTATAAAACGTGCCTAAGGCACCTAACTCATCTCATAAAACTCATATCTAAAAGAAAACATGCATATCTAATATCCAATATCAAAACCAAAGCCCATCAAGGGACCATATCAACAACATCAATATCAAAAGCCTACATCATAACTATTGGATGTAATTAATCAATAAACGAAAGGAGTATTTATTAGAAAATTACTAATAATTGGAAATATCATTCCAAAACTTCCCCAAAAATTGTTAAACATCGATATTCTATTTTTTCAAAATTTCTCTTGTATCTTACTTTTTTTATTTTTATATCATATTTATGCACATATTCCTATGTATAAAATTTCCAAATTATCCTTTAATTATATATTTTTCTTCCTTATAATGCATTTTATTTCTTATGAATCTCAAAGGATAGACTCAAGGTACTTAGTCATCAAATGAATTAGAGTACAAGACTGACAGGTATCAGAATGTGAAAAGATGATAATATCCCCGGAATGTGATATGCAATTGTCTCGCTATGCAGCCCTAATCTCACACCTCAGTAGCTCCAGCAAAACACGAACCTAAGCCTAAAAAATGAGGAAAACAATGGAATGAGATTATAAGAATCTCAGTAGGATTGCAACATCATAAGATCTGCGGAAATCTAAAAAAATATCTCTCGAACCACTTATATGGATCACATGTGAGGCTCTGATCCTTTTCTTGATAGATGTCCTAGAAATCCAGATACCAGCGCAGCTAAAATGACCATTTTACTCTTGAAGAAATGAATATATGGTAGCCATATTGAAGGTTATTTCCTTTTTTGGTTCATTTCATATCCTTCCTATTTCATTTCTTCCATGTTTCATTTCTATCCTATATGGTTGTACTATTCTTAATAGATAATTCCAGAATTAAATCCCAAACATTATCTCTTTATATCTAGCCTTAAAAGTAGGGAAAATTAATCCCATTAAATCCTATAAGTATAGCAGCCAACTATACACATGTCCTAATATGATAACACCCTAAATTATAATGTGATGCCCTCTCTTTCTTTCCCTTTATTGCCGAAATTCTTCTATAAGACTCCAAATTTTGAGTCGTAGAAGTCCATAAGCCAGTGCAGATAAAAAAACCATTTTTCTCCTGAAGAAAAGGATGTGTGATGGCCGAAATTGGTAAGGATTGTCTAGTAATTATTTCTGGTATTAATTTCCTTTATTGGTTGATAATTACCCTAGAAAATAAAATCTCTAAAATTAAGAAAGAATAATTATAAAATTTAATTCTAATAATTATCTTATTTTAATATAGCCTTTAAAGTAGGGAAATTAATACCATAATCACCCTATATAAAGAGGAAGCTGGCCACACTTAAACCTTACATAGAAAATAGACAAAATTCGTCCAAAGAAAAACCCTACACCTCCCTAAAGCTGTCGAAGTCTGTTTGAACTTCAAACAAGCATAACTCTCTCATCCTTTGTCATAATCTAGCAAATAATAGCTTGTAGGAAAAATATTTCTGTCCTCTTTCCAACCATCTTGGTTTTTTTATCTGAAGGTTATCTTTTCTTTATCGAAAGTTAGGTCGTAATTCGGCAGAATTGCCGAAATCTACTTGAACTTCAAAGTAGTATAACTCTTTCATAGTTTGTCGGATTCTTGAAAATAATTGCTTGTTGAAAAGTTCTTTTTATCATCTTTCGAACCATCTTGGGTTTTTTGTCTGGAGGTTAATTTTTTTTTTTGTCATAAGTTAGGTCGTAATTCAACAGGAGTAGGTTTCAAAATTGTGTGAATCCACCTTCAGTTGATTTCTATTGTTGTTCCTCTTATTCCTATGAGTTTTTAGCATCCATTCATGTTGTAAAATCATGAATTCATCCTTTAAATCTTCTCTGTACATGAAATCCGTATGCTCTACCCTTGCCCTATTGTTGCCTATCTTGATCAATTGATTAACCTATTGGATTCTGATTTTTTTTCTTTTGATTGTACAAGTTATAAGAACCTAATCCTCCTTTGTTAACATGAAATCTCAACCCTTAGACCTTATATGCATGAAATCAAAATTCGTCTTGTGTCTTACACCTAGTGCCGAAATATGTATAGTTAATTGGGATGATAACTCAGGTTGAATCTTGTTAAATTCTTGGCTATCACATCACACATCCAAGAGGGAGGCATTTGATCACTAGTTTCTGATAGGTTTGGTGAGTGGAATTGGAAAGGAAATAGGGTATTTACTTGGTTATTAAGTATGCATACGTAGTTTGCTTTTGTCTTTGCCTTGTAATGCTATAGGTGGTTCATAAGTATTAAATAAAGGCAAAGGAATAATTTCTTGTTCAGAGACAAGAGAGGTAGGATCTATGCCTCAACGGTTTCTTTAGAGGTCCTTGTTGTTTTCAAAGCATACCCTTGTTAATATTGCATGTTCATAGATTATATGGTGTATGCATGAATTGCGGATTAATATATGATTACTTAGGCTATACCGAACCTTTGAGATAGGTTATGTGTGCTTAATTTGCATGTGTTTTGTGTATTGAACATGCTGATTATGTTTTGACATGATTGAGGATACCTTGTTATGTATTGTGCTTTGTGCTTGCCTGTGTGTGCTTGTATATGTTTGTGTGTCAGAATCTTTTTCTGATGGCCATTCGGGGTAAGCGTTGATGCTCCTATGGAGAAGGGAGGCTCTTACTAGTATGGGAGTTGTGTGGGTGGCAATCTCCAGCTTCCGCATGCTGGATACCTAGTCCTGTGTGTTGGCTAAATGCCTAATCCTTTGTGGTGGCTAGATGACTAGTCCTGTGCTGGCTAGATGCCTAGTCCTTTGTGTTGGCTAGATGCCTTGTACTATATGCTAGCAAGATTCCCTAATCCTGTGTGCTGGTTAGGATGCCTAGTCTTGTGTGCTGGCTAGATGCCTTGTCCTGTGTGTTGGCAAGATGAAAGGGCTTGCTGATTAGCTTGGGTGCTAATCTTCAACCCTTTGTGAAGCAAAGCCTTTGACAACACAGATGGAAGAGGATGACCTTTCTTTCTCCTATTGCCGAGAGTAACTTGATGTGTTTTCCTTCCTGTGTACTTCTGATTTCGGAAGTGCTTATAGTCCACCCTCAGCCTTAGTTTCGACCCTAACCCTTTTAATTGATTCTTGAATTGCGTGATACCTTTAGATAAGTAGGGATAATCTGATAGTTTTTGGGAGATGTTTGTTTAAGATTTCTATAGATCTTATGATGTTGTGACTCTACTGAGATTCTTGTAATCTCATCCTGTTGTTTTCACCAGTTTTCAGGCTTAGGTACATTCGTTGTTCGTGGTACCAGTGTGTGAGATCAAGGCTGCACGGCGGGGCGATATCAGATCACTTTTGCATACTTCTCTCCTTGGTTGCTTGCGCATATAACATGATCATTGATTGGACTATTTTCTGGTTTTTCAAGATTCCTCCTTTGCTTGTTATTTTTGAATTATGTTGGAGGTTCACTTGGTGGTTATTTGGATCTCTATGGGACTTGTGTGTGATGGATTCATAGATTAAATCTAAAGACTTCCGCTGATGTTTTATTCACTCTGTATGATACCAGAATATTTGTCCAATATCATGTTCCAAACTTTAAAATCTTAAAGGAATTAACATGCTAATATCAAAACTAGATAGATAATCCTTGTGGGATTCAGATAGGTCCTGCTTCAGACTTGTTTGAGTCTCACGACGGTAAGGGTCGTAATAGGAGAAATTAATAAT
Source organism: Passiflora organensis (assembly GCA_019739055.1). Lineage (NCBI taxonomy): Eukaryota > Viridiplantae > Streptophyta > Magnoliopsida > Malpighiales > Passifloraceae > Passiflora > Passiflora organensis. The sequence continues at coordinate 777,230 of JAEPBF010000139.1, read as the reverse complement.
AGGTCAGGAATTGGGGTCCTTACATCTTCCTACACAAACCTTAGTTGAATTCTTTCATCTTTCATCCAATTTATGCAAATAATAGCTCGTTGGAATCTTCTTTTCATCTTTCATCTTGTTATCTTGGTTTCATCATCAGAAGGTTAGTGTTTTCCTATATTTATTGCTGCCATAATTCTTAAGGTGTTAGTGACAAAATTCTTTGATTCTTCCTTCAATTGGTTTTAGTTTTTGTTCCTCTTTTTCATATAAATGTTTGGCACCTATTCTTGTTATAATATCATGAATTCAGCATTTGTATTCTCACTTTATGTGAAATCGACATACCCTATTCTTTGCCCTATTATTGCTGAAATTCGTCAATTGGTTTGTCTATTGGTTTATGATCTTGTTCCTTTTAATCGTTTGGATAATTGACACCTAATCCTTCCCTGTTATTATGAAATCACAACCTCTAACCTACATATGCATGAAATCACAATTTGCCCTTGTGCCCTAACTTGGTGCCAAAATTTTCATAGTGAATTGGGTTGAAAATCAGGTTTATTCTTGTTGTGTTCTTGGCTGTGATATCACACGTCCAAGGGGGTTGTTCCAGCAGAATCTGATCACTGGTTTCTGATAGGCTTAGTGAGTGGAATTGGTAAGGAACTAGGATATTTATTTGGTTTCTGAATATGTATGCTTAGTGTGGTATTGTCTTTGCTTTATGATTGTATAGGTGGTTTTAATTCCATTGATTTAGGAAAAGGACTAGCTACTTGTTCAGAGACAAGAAAGGTAGGATCTATACCTCATCTGTTTTTCCAGAAATTCATTGTTTGGATATTTATTCGGTTTGTTCCTTGATATATTTGCATGCTTAGGGTTTGGTATGCAAGCTTGCAGATTGGTTTGTGGTTCTCTAGGAAGTTGTGAATCCCTATGCTAGGATTATGTGCCTAATTTGGTTATACCCTTGTGTATTTGACTTGTTGATTATATTGTGATATGATTGAGGATGCCCTGTTGTGGTGTTATGCCTTGTACTTGCTTGTGTTTGCTTGTATTTGATTGTGTGTTAAGATCCTTTTCAGGTGGCCATTCGGGGTAAATGATTGATGCTCCTAGTGAGAGGAGAGATACTTACTGGTATGTGAGTCGCATGTGTGGCTAGAAGCCTCGTCCTTGTGTGGCTAGTTTCCTTGTCCTTGTATGGCTTAAATGTCTTGTCCTTGTGTGGCAAGATGGATAGGCTTGCTGTTTAGATTGTTTGCTAACCATTTACTCTTTGTGCGCAGCTAAGCCTTGGAAAACACAGGTGGAAGGGGATAGCCTTTCAATTTTTCAAATCAGATGATGAATTACTTACCTGTGTACTTCTAGTTTCAAAAGTGTTCTTAGTCTACCCGAAGCCTTATTACTTTCGGTCCTACCCTTTTTGTTCTTGTTTGATGTTTGTTTAATACCCTTTTAGTAGTGTATGCGAATCTAAAGTTGATTGGGAGATGTTTGTTTAAGTTTCTGCTGATCTTATGATGTTGTGACCCTATTGAGATTCTTGCAAATCTCACCCTGTTGTTTTTCCTATTTTTCAGGCCTAGGTACATCTTCTGCCAATGGTATTGGGGTGTGAGATCAAGGCTGCACAATGGGATGATATTGCATCACATTCACATGCCTCCTTTCTTGCTGGACGAATTGCACATAGACCTTGATTCATGCTTGCCTAATTGGACTACTTTTTGGATTTGTATTTCTCTAATTTTCCTCCCAACTTCCAAAACATGTTGGGATTGTTTGCTGGATTTTGAGACTCCTTTGGGACTTGTGTGTTATGGTTCCTTTGATTAATTATAAAGACTTCCGATAATGTTTTTATTCACTCCGTATGATACCAGATTGTATGTCCAATGTTAACATACTTCCACCTTTAAAAAACGTAAGAATGAACTTAATAAAATTTGTAATTAGTGTGACTTGAGCCTTGTGGGATTCAGATAGGTCCTTGGTTGGGCTTGTTTGGGTTTCACGGCGGTAAGATTCCTTATAGGATGAGTTTGGGTCCTTACATCATATATATAAAATAGGCCCAAATAAAATCAGCAAACAAACACAACATTATACTGGGGCCGATTTTAACAAAACCATGGGGAGGACTCAAAACACTTCGTAGGTAACCATCACAAGACAGAAACTAGAAGGACACAGGCATCTTAATTTGCTATACGATTTGCAAAACCAAATGACTATCCCCTATGACCTGTATTGTCCAAGGTTGTGCTACAAAAAGGGAAAACAATTAACAAAACTCACAGCAAGCCTTCATACATCCTTGTACCCAACCGAAGGAAATCTTGCCACACAAGGACAAGGTATTTTGCCAGAAACAAGACAAGGCATCGTGTCACACACAAGACAAGGCATCTAGAGAGCTCTTTCTAGGCAACAAACACCATATGACTCTCAATACAGTAAGTACCTCTCCTCTCACTAGGAGCATTAGTTACTTACCCCACATGGCCACCAGTAAGAGGATCCTGACACATAAGCACACATACAAGCACACAAGCACACAAGCAAGTACAAACACATAGAAACCCAATAGGCTATCCTCAAGCAAGTCATAATACAATACACAATCCATTACCATAGATGTCAAACCGAAATAGGCAATACTATTCCCACATAGTTCCGAAATCACCTAAGGAACCAACACTCAATCTATAAGTATGTTGTAAGGACCCAAACACCACCTATTAGGACCCTTACCGTCGCGAAATCCAAACAAGCCCTTCCAAGGATGTATTTGATTCCCAAAAAATCAAGTCACACTATTTACAAATTTTATAGTTCATTATTATGCTTTTAACGATTGGAGCATGTTTATCATTTAAACATTCAATCTAGTATTATATGGAGTGAATAAAAACATCAACGAAATTCTTTATAATTAATCAAAGAAATCATAACACACAAGTCCCAGAGGAGTCTCAAAATCTAGAAAACAATCTTACGCATGTTTCGGTATTTGGGAGGAAAACCAGAGAAACATATAACCAAAAAGTAGTCCAATCAAGCAAGCATGAATCAAGGTATATGTGCAATCAATCCAGTAAGAAAGGAGGCATACGAATGTGACGCAATATCAACCCACCATGCAGCCTTGATCTCACACCCCAATACCGTTTGCAGAAGATGTACCTAGCCTTGATCTCACACCCCAATACTATTTGAAGAAGATGTACCTAAGCCTGAAAAATAGGAAAAACAATGAGATGAGATCACAAGAATCTCAGTAGGGTCATAACATCATAAAATCTATAGAAAACTAAACAATCATCTCCCAATCAACATCAGATTCGCATATAGTACTAAAAAGATATCAAACAAACATCAAACAAGCACAATAAGGGTAGGGCCGAAAACACTAAGTGTTGGGAGGAAAAAGAACACTTTTGAAACCAAAAGTACACAGGTAGGTGATTAATCATCTAATTTGTTCAATTTAATGGCTATCCCCTTCCACTTGTACTGTCCAAGGCTTAACTGCATAAAAAGTAAATGATTAGCAAACAATCTAATCAACAAATCTATCCATCTTGCTACACAAGGACAAGTTATCCAAACCACATAGGGATAAGAGTATCCAAACTACACAAGAATAAGAGCATATTGCCATCACAAAGGACAAGGCTTCAAGACACACAAGGACGAGGCATCCAGTGTACACATGCTGGGGATTGCAACCCATATGATTTCAATACTAGTAAGTACCTCTCCTCTCACTAGAACCATCAGTCACTTACCTCAAATGACCACCAGAAAGAGAATCCTGACATAACAAACAAGTACAAGCAAGCACAAGCAAGTATAAGCACGCACAAGAAAGTACAAGGCATAGCAACACAGCAAAGCATCCTCAATCATATCACAATACAATTAGCAAGTGAAATACACAAGGTATAACCGAAATAGGCGCTCAATCCTAGCATAGGGATCCGTAATTTTGCTAGGATATCACAAACCAAACCGCTAGCATGCATACTAAACCACAAGCATGCGCATACAAAGAAAAACAAACCGAATTATCAAACAAGCAAAAGTATCTCTAGAGAAACTGATAAGGCATAGATCCTACCTCTTTTGTGTCTAAAAAAGTAGCTAGTCCTTTGGCTTTATCAAGAGGATCTGAACCACCTAAGCATACTTAAGGAAAAGACAATACCACACTAAGCATACGAATTTAGAAACCAAATAAACATCATAGTTCCTTACCAATTCCACTCACCAATTCTACCAAAAACTAGAGATTAGATGTAGCTGGTACCTCCCCCCTGAATGTATGATGTGATAGCCAAGAACACAACAAGAATCAATCTGATTATTCAACCCAATTCGTAGTATAAATTTTGGCACATTTAGGGTTTAATAGGGTATGCGCGATTTCAACCTTAGAGAGGTTAGGGGTTGCAATTTCATGAATATAAGATAGAAAGAGGTGTCAATTACTCAAACGATTAAAAGGAACAAGATCTGAAACCAATTGACAAGTTAGTTGATCAAATTTGTGACACAGGGTTAAAAACATGGCATGCCGATTTCTTAAATAAGGAAAATACATAAGATTAATTCATCATAACATAACAAGGATAGGTACCAAACAATCAAATGATGAAGATGAACAGAAACAGAAACCAACAAGAGATTGAATCAGAAGAAATTTGGCTAAGAATGCTAGAAAAGTTGGCAGTAATAAATAAAGGAGAATACCAACCTTCTGATGTTGAAACCAAGACAATAAGATGCAGGATGAAAAAAAAATTCCAACAAGCTATTATTTGCAGAAATTGGATAAAATATGAAAGAATTCAGCCATGGTTTGTGTAGGAAGAACTACGGCAGCAAGGGGAAAGAAAGAAGAAGAGGGTATCATATGATAATTTAGGGTGTTTTGTGTGGGGACATGTGTATGGCCGGCTGTATACTTATATGATTTAATAGGATAAATTTTTCTCTACTTTTAAGGTTGGATATAAAGAGATAATACTTAGGAATTAAATTTGGAATTTTCTTTGAAGAATAGAAAATAAATCATATAGGATAGAAATGAAATGGATCAAAATAGGAAATAACCATCAAAACCATTTTTGGCCACCACACATTCATTTCTTCAATGGTAAAATGGTCATTTCAGCTGCACCGCTACTTGAACTTCTAGGACATCTATCAAGGAAAATATCAAGGTCTCATATCCTCCCCTCCTTATAAAAATTTCATCCTCGAAATTCAGCACAATTACCTAAGAAAACAAGTGAGGAAATCTCACACGCATTGAGTCGTCAGTCTCCCAAGACTGCTCCTCAACTTGACCATTACGTCAAACAATTCGAACCATCGGCAACTGCGACTATGAAGGTGACAAACTGACCGATTTAGTATGGAAACTGGCTATACAAGGTAGGATAGGTCTTCAGCAACCTCAATTGGTGGTTCTTCAAGCACATGAGCTGGATCTCAAACATACTTTCTCAACATCGAAACATCAAACACATTGTGAATTCTCTCCATATTCGGGGACAAGGCAAGTAGGTATGCAACTCGGCCAATTCTCTCAGCAACGTCATACAGACTAGTATAACAAGGTGCTAGCTTCCGTCGCTACTAAAACCACAGAACACCTTTCCACAGGGCGACTTTCAAGAATACTTTGTCACCAACTGCAAATTCCAGCTCTCTTTGTCAATTATCAACATAGTTTTTCTGTCAATCTTGCACTGTCCTCAGCCTTTGTCAAATCAGATTCAACTGTTCTATTGCTTGATCAATCAATTCTGGATTATCTAGGTGTCTCTTGCCCACTTCATTCCAGCAAATTGGAGTTCTATAACGTCTCCCATATAATGCTTTATAAGGAGCGATTCTAATGCTTAGGTGAAAACTTATGTTGTAAGCATATTCTGCCAAAGGAAAACATCCATCCCAACTAGTATTTTGATCTATCACACAAACATGAAATATATCTTCAAGGTTCTAAATCGTTTTTTCAGATTGGCCATTGGTTTGGGGATAAAAAGCTATATTGAAATTCAGTCTTGAACTCATTGCATTCTAAAACTTCTCCCAAAATTGCAAAGTGAAATGGGGATCACGATAAGAAACAATGGAAATTGGCATTCCATGCAATCGAACAATCTCATCCAAATAATGAACAACCAATTTCTCGGGGGTGTCTGTAACTCGAATAGGAAGGAAGTGTGTAGAATTTGTCAATCGATCCACAACACCCAAATGGCATCGAATCCTCGCTGAGATCTGGGCAAACCGGTCAAAAATTCCATTGTAAAATGCTCCCATTTCCATTCTGGAATCAGAAGTGACTGAAGTAAACCAACGGGTCTTTGATGCTTGATCTTCACTTGTTGACATACAAGGAATTGGGCAATGAACTCAACAATGTGAGACCTCGAATTTTGAGTCCTAGAATTCCAGAAGCCAGTGCAGGTGAAATGACCATTTTTCCCATGAAGAAATGGATGTGTGATGGCCGAAAATGGTATGGAATGTCTAGTAGTTATTTCTGGTTTCAATTCCCTTTGATTTGGTTCTTTATTGGTTGATAATTACCTTAGAAAATAAAATCCCTAAAATTAAGGGAGGATAATTACAAAATTTAATTATGATAATTATCTTACTTTAGTCTAGCCTTTAAAGTAGGGAAATTAATTCCATAACCACCCTATATAAAGAGGAAGCCGGTCACACATATATCTCACATCAGAAACACACAAAATTCGTCAAACCTCGAATCCTACACCTCTCTATTGCTGTCGAAATTCCTTCAACTTCAAAATAGCATAACTCTCTCATCCTTTGTTGAGTTCTTACAAATAATAGCTTGTTGGAAAGTTCCTTTCATCCTCTATCTAAATATCTTGGGTTTTATTTCTGCAGGTTAGTTTTTCCTTATTGTAATTTAGGTCATAATTCGGCGGGATTAATGCCAAAATTGTGTGATTCTACCATCAATTGATTTCTGTTGTTATTCCTCTTGTTCATATGATTGTTTGGCATCCATTCATGTTTTAAAATCATGAATCCATCCTTTGAATCTTCTTTATATATGAAATTGGTATGCCCTACCCTTTCCCTATTGTTGTTAATATTTATCATTTGATTAACCTATTGGATTCTGATGTTGTTCCTTTTGATTGTATAAGTTATAAACACCTAATCCTTCCTTGTTAACATGAAGTCGCAACCCCTATAGCTTATTATTATGAAATCACAATTTTCCCTACTGCGTTATTCTTAAATCCGAAATTTGTATGTTAATTGGGATGGCAATTCAGGTTGTTTCTTGTTAAGTTCTTGGCTATCACATCACACATCCAAAGGGGATTGGTGCCAAAATTGTGTGGTTCTACCTTATCATAATTTAGGTCGTAATTCGGCAGGATAGGTGCCAAAATTGTGTGATTCTACCTTCAATTGATTTCTATTATTTTTCCCCTTATTCGTATGATTTTTTGGCATCCATTCATGTTTTAAAATCATGAATCCATCCTTTGAATCTTCTTTATACGTAAAATCAATATGCCCTACCCTTGCCTTACTGTTGCCTATCTTTATCAATTGATTAACCTATTGGATTCTAATCTTGTTTCTTTTAATTGTACAAGTCATAAACACCTAATCCTCCTTTATTAACATGAAATCACAACCCTTACACCTTGTATGCATGAAATCACAATTTTTCTTGAGTCCTATGCTTAGTGCTGAAATTTGTATAGTTAATTGGGATGATAACTCAGGTTGAATCTTGTTAAGTTCTTGGCTATCACAATACACATCCAAGAGGAAGGCATTTGATCACTGGTTTCTGATAGTTTTGGTGAGTGGAATTGGTAAGGAAATAGGGTATTTACTTGGTTATTGATTATGCATGCTTAGTTTTCTTTTGTCTTTGCATTGTAATGCTATAGGTAGTTCAGAACTATTAAATAAAGGCAAAGGAATAAATTCTTATTCAGAGACAAGAGAGGTAGGATCTATGCCTCATCGGTTTCTCTAGAGGTCCTTGTTGTTTGCTTGTTGGTTTCAATGCATACCCTTGTTAATGTTGCATACTCATAGATTATATGGTGTATGCATGAATTGAAGATTGAGACATGATTACTTAGGCTATACCGAATCTTTGAGATAGGTTATGTGTGCCTAATTTTCATGTGTTGTGTATATTGAACATGCTGATTATGTTCTGACATGATTAAGGATACTTTGTTATGGTATTATGCTTTGTGCTTGCCTTTGTGTGCTTGTATGTGTTTGTATGTCAGGATCTTTTTCTAGTGGTCATTCGGGGTAAGTGCTAATGCTTCTTGGGAGAGCGGAGGTTCTTACTGGTATGGGAGTCGTTTGGGTGGCAATCCTCAGCATGAGCTCGTTGAATGCCTAGTCCTGGGTGCTGGCTAGATGCCTTGTCCGATATGCTGGCAAGATGTCCTTATCCTTGTGTGGTTTGGATGCCCTAATCCTGTGCGCTGAACGATGCCTAGTCCTATGTGCTGGTTACGATGCCTAGTCCTATGTGCTGGCTGAATGCCTTGTTCTGTGTGTTTGGCAAGATGAATATGCTTGCTGATTAGCTTGTGTGCTAACCTTTACCCTTTTTGCAGCAAAGCCTTGGAGAACATAGGTGGAAAAAGATAGCCTTTCTTTTTCCTACTACCGAGAATATCTGATACGTTTTCCTACTTGTGTATTTCTGATTTTCGGAAGTGTTTGTAGTCCACCCTCAGCCTTAACTTTTGGCCCTATTTCTTTTTGATTGAATCATGGTTGCGTGATCCCCTTTAGTTGTGTAGGCTGATCTGATATTGTTTGGGAGATATTTGCTTAAGATTTCTATAAATCTTATGATGTTGTGACCCTACTGAGATTCTTGTAATCTCATCAAGTTATTTTCACCATTTTTCAGGCTTAGGTACATTCACTATTCGTGGTACCAGTGTGGGAGATAAAGGCTCCACGATGGGGCGATATCGCATCACATTTACATTCCTGTTTTCTTGATTGCTTGCGCATATAACATGAATTATAATTGGACTATTTTCTGTTTTTTCAAGATTCCTCCTTTGCTTGTTGTTTCCGAATTAGGTTGGCAGTTTACTTGCTGGATATGTGGATCCTTATGGGACTTGTGTGTTGTGGATTCATTGATTAAATTTAAAGACTTTCGCTGATGTTTTATTAGCTCCATATGATACCAGAATGCTTGTCTAATATCATGCTCCAATTATTATGAATTCAAAGGATGAACATGCTAAAATTCAGAAATTTGATGGATAAGCTTTGTGGGATTCAAATGGGTCCTGGTTTTTGGGCTTATTTGGGTTTCACGGTGGTAAGGATCATAATAGGAGCAAATAATAATAAGTTAGGATTTAGGGTCCTTACAGGCAATGTGATACTTTATATTCAGCCACCAGAATTTCTCTTTTAAATCTTAGTACATATTGGTACAATGGGATGAATAGCAAACTTCAAACTATGCGCTTCGGACAAAATCGAATTACGAACATCAGCAACTTGTGGCACACATAGCCGATTTCTAAAAACAAGAACTCCATCATTTCAGATTCTGAAATCAGTAATTGCTGCATCAGCACTTTCAGTTAATTGTTGTCGAATTTCAGCCAATATGGGGTCTTTGGATTGCTGATTTCGGATCTCTTCCAACAAGGTAGGCTTGCCTTCAATTTGGGCCAACAACAAACTAGAAAATCACTGCCAAGATACACACATGTAGCTCTCAAATCCAGCAACATAGGCATGTAGTGTGCACACACACAAGCCAGAATAGAAGGAGAAGAATGGGTCCTCCAGCTTAAGACATCAGCAACAACATTTGCTTTTCCTGGATGGTACTCAATGATCAGATCATAGTCTTTAATTAGCTCCAGTCATCCTCACTGTCTCATATTCAGCTCCTTCTGCGTAAGAAAATGCTTCAAGATTTTGTGGTCGGTAAAGATTCTGCATGTCTCACCATATAGATAGTGGCGTCATATCTTCAATGCAAATACCAGATGCGGACATAACTGTCGGGAAGTCTAGACAACGACTTTCCCATCTGGCATCAGCACACATCCAAGGCCAGATTTCGAAGTATCACTATAAACCATATACTCTTTTCCGCTGACTGAAAAAGTAAGGATAGGTGCGGTCACCAATCTAGTCTTCAATTCTTCAACACTTTGCTGGCATTTCTCAGTCCATACAAACGGCTCTCCTTTGCGTGCTAGTTTCGTCGATGATCCAGCAAGTGATGAGAAATTCTCCACAAAGCGACAATGGTATCTAGCTAGGCCAAGGAAATTGCGAACTTCAAATACAGTCCACGGGGGTTCCCAAGCAACAACAACTTTAATCTTCTTTCAATCAACAAGAATGCCATGGATAGAAACAAAGTGGTCACCTCACCTCACGTAACCAGAATTCGTATTGTGAGTTCTTCACAAACAGTTGTCGATCTCTTAGAATTTTCAACACAATCCACAGATGTTCAGCATGCTCCTCTTTTGATTTTGAATAAATCAGAATGTCATCGATGAAGACTATCATGAATCTATCCAGGAACTCTCGGAATACTCTATTCATCATATAACACTGCTGGAGCATTGATCAAACCAAATGGCATAACCAAAAATTCATAGTGGTCATATCGTTATCTGAATGTAGTCTTCGGAATATCAGCTTCATGAACATGTAATTGATGGTATCCCGATCTGACATTAATCTTGGAAAACATGACTGTACCTTGGAGCTGGTCGAACAAGTCATCAATTTGAGGCAAGGGATATTTGTTCTTCATAGTCACACGATTCAGCTGTCGATAGCCGATGCATAATCATAGCGAACCATCTTTCTTCTTCACAACAAGACAGGTGCTCCCCAAGGTGACACACTGGGTAGGATGAAACCACGTTCCAACAAATCTTCCAATTGCGTCTTCAATTCCTTCATTTCTGCAGGAGCCATACAATAAGGAGGAATGGAAATCAGATTCATACCCTGCACTAATTCAATGCTGAATTCCACTTCTCTTGCTGGTGGCAAACTGGCTACATCTTCAGGAAATACATCTGGAAATTCATGAACTACGGGGACAGAATTCAGATTTGAAAAATCTTTGGAAATGTCATGCACATATGTATGGTATGCATTACATCCTTTGCTGATCAATTGTTTCGTATCGAGCCAGGAAATTATGCAAGTTGGAACAAGTCGCCTATCACCTTCATAATAGAATCCGGAACCATCTAGAAAGCTGAACCACACGCTTGGAGAAACACTCCATTTGAGCTTGATATTTGGCCAGACAATCCATGCCTATGATCACATTTAGCTCTTGGATATCCAGTGGAATCAGATCTACTTCAAGCACAGTATAACCCATATGTATAACATAGCCGATATAGACTAGATCACAAGTTAATTATTCTCCCAAAGGGGTCAGAACGGCAATAGGAGAAGATAAGGGAGACAAAGGTCTGACCAGAGAAATTCTTCCTGAAATTACCTCTATTGTGAGGACCTCCCCCCAGGAGGAACCTACATCCAAGGTATTGTCTGGCCCTCTGGCCCAGGGTAACACCAACCGGCTACCAGGCAACCAGGAGCCCTCGGCCCAAAGGCCGGTAACTCTGGCCCATGACTATTCGATCCCCCCTGGCTGCAGCCGCTGGGACTCGAACCTCTGTCATGGCACCTCCTTAGACACCTATAAAACGAGAGGCCAACCTACCTTGATAAATCATACCCAAAACCTCATAAATAATTCTGGAATTATTCCCTCCCTTCTCTCCTTCCTCTCAATTTCCGATTTTCGCATACCACTAAACCCTAGCCGAAATTCCTTGATCTTCATCTTTGCATAACTCTCTCATCCTTTGTTGTCTTTCTACAAATAATAGCTTGTTGGAAAGCTCTTTTTATCCTCTATTTAGTTATTTTGGGTTTGTCATCAGAAGATTAGTTCTTCCTTGTCGAAATTTAAGTTGTAATTCGTTGGTTTCGGTGCCAAGATTGTATGATTCTTCCTTCAATTGATTTTTGTTGTTATTCTTTTTATTCGTATGATTATTTGGCATCTATTCATGTTCTAAAATCATGAATTCATCCTTTAAATCTTCCCTATACATGAAATCGGCATCCCTATTCCTAACCTTATGTTGACCAAAATTTAAACAATTGATTTGTCTATTGGTTTCAGATCTTGTTCCTTTTAATCGTATCAGTTTCTGGCACCTATTCCTTTCTTATTTTTCAGCTGCTTCTTATGTGTATGATGAAATCAAAATTTACCCTATTAAGTCCTCAAGTGTTGTTGTTAAAATTTGTATGATGAATTAGGGTAAATAATCAGGTTGTTTATTGCTGAGTTTTTGTCCATCACTTCACGCATTCAAGGGAAAGATATTGTTGCAACCGGATCACTGGATTTTGGTAGGTTAATTTATAAGGATTCCCAAGTTGTTTAGTTAATTAATCATGTAGTTTAGTATTGTGTTGTCTTTGCCTTGTGATTGTTTAGGAGATTCTGATCTTATTGGAAAGGCAGAGGAGTACATCTGATTCAGACACATGAGAGGTAGGATCTACGCCTTATCGGTTCCTTTGGTTATCCTTGATTGGATGCTTGATTTGTTGTTGATTTCGGTTTGGTTATCTTTGAATTGATTGCACAATTGGGTGATTTATCTTTGGGATAATCTCAGAAATTAGAAGGGCATACATACGACTATGATATACTTACTGATTTGTGATTGTATAGTGATTTGATTGAGGATCCTTTGTTGTGTTTTGTGTATGTGTGTATGCTTACATGTGCCTTGTTTGTGCTTTGTTTCAAGGATATTTTTGTCTCTGACCATGCGAGGTAAGTATTGTTGCTCCTAGGGAGAGGAGAGGTGCTTACTGAACCTGGAGGTTTATGTGTGGTTATTCCTAGCAAGATCTCGGTGGATGCCTTGTAGGTCGGTTCTAGTCTGGACGTCAAGATGCCCTATAGGCCAGTTTGAGTCTGGGCGTTAGGATGCTCTGTTTTCGTGTGGCAGGATGACCTGTATGCGTAGTTGCAAGAGTGCTCCTTGGCCAGTTAAAGTCTGGATGTCAGAGACAACTAAAAGGCTTGCTGAAATATTGATTGTCTAACTGTTTTACCCTTTTTGCAGCATAGCCATGGAAAATATGGGCAGATGGGGACAAACCTTGGTTTTGAAAATCAGATTATGTAATAGCCTACCTATGTGCTTATGAATAAGAAATATTTTCAGTCTTTCCCCTTGCTTTCTATCAATTTTGGCAAACCTTCATATTGTGTGTACTTGTGATGATTTCGGCTCCTATTATGTGTGTTTGATGCTTGCGGCTTTAATTAGATATCTTAGCTAGTTTTAGGTGTTGATCTTTTTGTTATTGCAAGATGTTTGATTGAGAATCCCTAGGACTTATGATGTTGTGACCCTATTGAGATTCTTATAATCTCATCCCTTCTTTTCTCCCCTTTGCAGGCTTAGATGTGTGCTTTGTTGCTGGTACCAAAGGTGTGAGATCAAGGCTGCACGGCTGGATGAATTCGCACTTCATTTGCACCGCTTTCCTATTGAATGCATATGCCATGTCTTTAAATTTGTGTGGATTTACATTCTGGCTTTTCAATCCCTCTTCCTCCTTTATTGTTGCTTCTGAAATATACATGATACTATTGGTTGATGTTTGGAGATTCATATGGGACTTGTGCGTTATGTTTTCACTTATTTTTAGTGTTAATATAAGACTTCCGCTGATGTTTCTTTCACTGTGAATAAGCCAGAAATTCATTAACATATAAGCATGCTCCATCTTTTAAATAACATATAAATCAACCAATAAAATTGACAATTAGGTGACTTGAGCCTTGTGGGATTCAAATAGGACCTTGTGAGGGCTTATTTGGGTTTCACGGTGATAAGAGTCCTAATAGGTTGGGTTTGGCTCCTTACAGGAATCCACCAAGCTATCACACGCAACAATCTAACAAGGGGGGAAGAATTTCAGCTATGGTAGGGAAGGGGGAAGATTTCTCCCACATAAGGAAGAAAGGAAGAGAACTTGTGTTTCTGAAAAAGCAAAATAGAGAATGAGAGTGTGAGGAACAAGGGTGGTCTGTCTCTCTTTATAAAGTTTTCTAAGGAGGTTTAGTTAAGAGATGATTCCCTATTTTTAAGCTATAAAAGGATAGGATAAGGTTTAAAGGATAATCCTTCTATAAGATTCCCCTAAAAGATAATTCTACTAAAAGATAATTCTAGTAAAATATAATAGAGATTAAAGGAAGAATTATCTAATACATTGGATAATAGGAATTTAAATTAAGGATAATTAACATAAAAATACTTGAATAAGTAATAAGAAAAATAGGAAATAAACATTTAGGGCCATCACACATTTATTTCTTCAAGTGTAAAATGGTCATTTCAGTTGCACCGGTCCCTAGGTGTCGTCTCTGACTCACGGACTTCTAGGACATCTATCACACATTTATCGAGGATCAGGGTCTCACACTATGCATGCAGTGTGATTAATCATAATGCAGTATGCGTATGCTTAGTCTGATATGCCATGTTATGATACGATATGTGCGATGTACTTACAATGCATCGAATGCATCATATATATGAGATGTGAATGCACAGGCATAGCATAGGATAACCTATTTGACTCTTGAGAGCTCTCCGAGTATGGTAGCATGACACGGATACACCAATTATATCTAGGCAAGTAAGTCGATGAACAAAAGACAGGTACCAGCAGAATAAGGTCCGCTTAGATGGATCAGCCATCACCTAAAACCCCAAAAGCGTCAGTGGAATGGGCATCGTGATAGTTAAGAAAACTGTAAGTCAGAACAACCACTAACATATCTGAGTCCCAATACTAGGCCCTTATTGGATTGAGAGAAATTGCTATCTTAGTTATGATCTAGATCGCTTTGAATGTTGTGCAAATATGCCATACTTTGACTGTGACTATGCTGCATACTTTTTAACTCAACGAGTCTATATTTGCATGCCAGCATGTGTGTTTAATAAGTGCATGATTGTCTGTGTCCTTTGAATATATTTTTTCGTCCGCTCATCTGGCAGGTTTTTGCCAGAGTTTTGGCATGATAATGGAATCAAGAACAGAAGCTCGCTCCCAGGAAGTTTGGATTTAAGTGCGATCGAGGTAATTATGAGGATTTATATTCATAGTAGATTCCTTTGAGTCATTTGATTGTAATGATTCATTGATATGTCATTGGTAATGAAATCGAGCATGTAGTTATTGTAATATGCTTATTCTTGAATTGTTATTATGGGTTGACTAATGTCACCTGGATACATTATTACTTCTCTTATTTTTGCTATGCAATTTAATTAAATTTATATTATGATGTCCACTCTGTTATTTAATATCATACCACTAACCTTGTAGGTTGATTATGTGCATTATCGTGTGTTATAGCAGTCTATATAGTGGACCTACGGTGATTATATCGCAAAAAAAAATTGGGTTATAGGGCATGACACTTTCGTGGTAACGGAGCATATTTCCTTTCTTTGGAAACAATTTTCACTGTCCATTAACTTCTTACATTATGTGCTTTCATTTCTTTGAGAAAACACTAGTGAGTCAATTATCTTTATCATTTCGATAGTCATTGAGTGGGTCTATATCTTATAGGCCTACTTCTAACTAGTCCACTAGGTCGAGCAATCATTGTTATGGAATACCACTCAATGTTGCAAATTCAATACCAAATTAGACATCTTCGGATTTTTCATACCCTGTTGTACCATAGTATCTCTTGTATGAGATCTACTCAAAGACTCCATCGATCCATGTGTTTCGAATTGAGTATCATTATCTGTGTTTATTGCATTTGGTTCGCAATGTCACCTTATAACCATCACCCAATTGGTTAATGTATTGGTGCCACACTAGCTCGAGTTGTTACTTGTTGTGTTGAGGATCATTGTATTTGATTGCTATAAGGTTCAAATTATTATTGTGGCACTATATAAATGAGTTTAGTTATCTTATTGTGAATTGTCGAGTCAGGGGAAACTATTAATGAATACATTGTATAAATCTTGACTTCAGATTGAAAAGTCCAGGGAGGAGTAAGAAAGAATGCATATATAATCTAATGTAAGTTTGTATTGCCCACAAATGATTTGAATTCTAAAAACTACCTTGGATTAGGTATGGTTTATCGAGATTACAAGAAAATTTGAATATTCTGAGAATTGGGCACTCTATTTTGAGGCATAAATGACTTTGGGTTGACCGTAGTCTGACATGCCTATAAGTAATAAATTTTCTCAGTGAATTCCAACTGAACTGCATGAATTATAGTAAGATGATGCTTAGTAAAAGTTGTTGCTTTGGTGAGCCGTAGATGCTAACTGATTTAGAACTATAAACTGATGGGCAAAAATTAGAAAAGAATAGGTAAGGTTTACTCGATTACTAGCGTATAGTGTGTTTATAATGAACAAAAAGTTATTCATTTGCCTTTATTTAATATTTTCGAACCATCTATTACAAGGAAAAAACAAAACCAAACTAAGCATGCATACTCAATAACCAAGTAAATACCCTATTTCCTTACCATTTCCAATCACCAAACCAATCAGAAACCAGTGATTGGACACCGCAGGTGCCTCCCCCTTGGATGTGTGATGAGATAGCCAAGAACTTAACAAGATTCAACATAAGTTATCATAACAATTAACTATACATATTTTGGCACTAAGCATAGGACACAAGACAAATTGTGATTTCATGCATACAAGGTTTAAAGGTTGCGATTTCATGTTAACAAAGGTGGATTAGATGTTTATAACTTGTGCAATCAAAAGAAGCAAGATCAAAATCCAATAGGTTAATCAATTGATCAAGATAGGCAACAATAGCGAAAGGGTAGGGCATACTGATTTTATGTATAGAGAAGATTCAAAGGATGAATTCATGATTTTACAACATTAATGGATGCTAAACAATCATACGAACAAGAGAAACAATAATAGAAATCAACTGAAGGCAGATTCACTCAATTTTGAAACCTAATCCTGCCGAATTATGACCTAACTTATGACAGAGAAAAAATAACCTCCAGATGAAAAAAAAAATTTTGTAAAGAGGATGGAAAGATCTTTCCAACAAACTATTATTTGCAAGAATCCGACAAACGATGAAAGAGTTATGCTATTTTGAAATTCAAGTAGATTTTAGCAATCCCGTCGAATAATGATCTAGATTTTGACATAGAAAAACTAACCTCCATACAAAAACACCAAGATGATTGGAAAGAGGATAGAAAGAGATTACCAACAAGCTATTATTTGCAAGAATTCGACAAAGGATGAGAGAGTTATGCTTGTTTGAAGTTCAAGCGAATTTCTACAGCAATAAGGAGGTGTAGGATTTTTGTTTGGACGAATTTTGTGTATTTTCTGTGTAAGGTTTAAGTGTTATTTTGAAGTTCAAATAGATTTCGACAATCCCGTAAAATTACGACCTAACTTTTGACAAAAAAAAACTAACCTCTAGAAGAAAAAATCAAGATTTTTAGAAAGAAGACAGAAAGAACTTTCCAACAAGCTCTTATTTGCAACAATCCAACAAAAGGATGGGAGAGTTATGCTTATTTAAAGTTCAAGTAGATTTCGATAGCAATAGAGAGGTGTAGGGTTTTTGTTTGGATGGATTTTGTGTATTTTCTGTGTAAGGTTTAACTGTGGCCAGTTTCCTCTTTATATAGGGTGGTTATGAGATTAATTTTCCTACTTTAAAGGCTATATTAAAGTAAGATAATTATCAGAATTAAATTCTATAATTATCCTTCCTAAATTTTAGGAATTTTATTTTCTAAGGTAATTATCAACCAATAAAGAACCAAATTAAAGGGAATTAATACCAGAAATAATTACTAGACATTCCTTACCAATTTCAGCCATCACACATCTTTTTCTTCAGGGGCAAAATGGTCTTTTCATCTGCACTAGCTTCTGAACTTCTAGGACTCAAAATTCGGGGTCTCACAAGGACACTCGACATAAAATGTCTATCCATTCACGAGTTGTTGCTGCTCCGGATGAACCCCCTTAAATCTTTACATATGAGCTAACGAGCTTCCTTCAACAGCTTTGTGAGACCTCACCCTTCTGAGAGTAGCTTACAATAGATTGCAGATTTGATTCGTAAATTTTTTTTCGTTGGGTGCGTCAGCCTTAGGGAGTCCTTAGCGTGTTTGAGTGTTTTTGGGTGTCTAGATGTGATCGAGAGTATGATAGAATGCGAGATTGAGGATTGAGTCAGTGGAATTTGACAGATTATGACCCGTTTTGAGTGACCATGAATTTTTGGGTCGATTACTATTCATCGAGCCCAAATACTGTTCATCGAGCCCAAACACTATTCGTAAGCCCAATTGCTTAACCGAAATTTCAGACACCCGTATTGTCACACAAAATTTTATTCGGGTCATTTGGTATGATACGGGCTGTGAAATTAGCGTTTCTGTACTTGGCAGACCTTGGGATTTAGCCCAATTCAGTCTCAGCCCCAACCCATTGTGTCAGCCCATGTACTAACCCATTAGTTACACTTAAGTCTTGCCATTTGTACATTAAACCCAGCCCATGTACTAGCTAACCCATTAGTTACACTTAAGTCTTGCCATTTGTGCATTAAACCTAGCAGACCATTCATTTCATCTGCCCTAAATGCCTTTCCCGTTTTTCTTTTCTCTTCACCATCCAAGAGTACCAACATTCACCTTCAACTCAGTTTTCCCTCAGAAATCGTTAGGGGATCATACCCTAACACTTCCCTAGTGTTTTCCACACATTTCCACTGGTAGTTTGGTGGGTAGGGGTGATTTCTAAAGCTGTTTTCATTCTGGACGAAAATTGAGATTTTACTGGTAAGTGGTTTAATTCTTGTTTCCATGCTTCTAAGATAGTTCCTTTAGGTTGCTAGTAATGTTGCTGAGTTAATTTAGTGAGTGATTGTGTCTGGAAACACCCTGAAAGTTTTGTGTAATTCTCGGGTGAACAGTGTCAGAGGGTGGAATTTGAATGTTCTTGATGAATTAGGTGTATTGGTTGCATGAGATAAGTTCTGTATGTATGGAATATGAGTTGAGGGATACAGGTTTTGTCATTAAGTGTTATTGTGATGTGTGAATGCTTGCTGGTCAGAGTTGTGATTAAGGGGGAATGGTTGTGAGTTTATGGAGTGGTATGAGTTTGAGCAGTGACATTAAATTGTTCAATTGCAGAGGAGTGTTGAGTGGTAATTGTGAGAGGGTCTTTTAGGTTTCAATTTCAGTTGTAGTGTCTGATCACTTGAACTTAGGGTAGCTTACAGTTCTCTGATTGTCTTATGTGTATAGGTGGTATTGCGGCAACTGAGAAAGGCAAAGGTATCGCTGGTACGTCGTCAGCGCGACAAGAGGTGGGAGTTTAAGTTTCATCTGCATACGCGTACTGGTTGATTTGTTTAATTAAAATTGGATTGCATGGTTTGATTTGAATAGAGGCATTGCTGGTACTCTGATAACTAATCATGTTAGACTCATATGAATGTTTGTCATGCTTTGGAACGCATTAAATATATGTTCAAAACTAAGCATGATGGCTGTGTGTTGTGCATTGTGTTGCCATGAGTGGATTGCTGCTTGTAACTGAGTGTGTGGCAACACAAGGGAGACTTGTTAAAAACGTGAGATTGGCCTAATGTGGAACTGGATAAATACATAGCATGCATTACAAGTTTTCCCTAAACGATTCTTAGGAATTTACTGGAATTGACGAACTATGCTTGATCAAGCTAGGTAAGTATATGGGGATCCCAGCTGAGGGGACAGTTGCTTACCTTGGAGGGTTATGGAGGATATATCTGTATGAATGGTTACTCGAGTGCACTATAAACTATCAGTCCTCATGATGCTGTATGCATACACATCTACGAAACTGAGATGGAATCTGATAATTTGATTTCCTCCATTCAGTTTCGGACAACCTTGATGGTAGGGGTTTTGAACTACTAAATTAAAACCATCAATGGGCTTCCAAGTGATCCTTTAGCGGGGATTATTCGGGAGTGGTTTGTGTCTGCCCCGGTAGGTTTGGGCATACTAGTCGTGTATCAGAAAGATGATTTTCTGCAATTGCATAATGTTTTGGTCATTGTGCATTGTGCATTGTGCATTGTGCATTGTGCATTGTGCATTGTGAATTTCGTTATGTGCATATATGAGCATGAGACTCAATTGTGTTACGTACTTGCTTTACAAACTGATTTAGTAACTGCCTCTATTCCAACGTTTGTGCTTATGACGCGGTACTCCCACTGAGGTCCTTTGATCTCACCCCCCTGCTTTATTTTCCTCAGGGCTAAATTGAGAGCTAGCAGTTCAGCTTCCAGGTTACGATTCCATTGTTGGTCGTAGGGCTGGACATTGTACTCCACAGATTTTGGACACTCGGCATTATTTGTGTTGTCGGTATACATTTGACGTGTGCATATGTATGCTAAACGTGTGAATCTGGAATTTAAATTTTATACTGCAAAGTTTATATGACAGTGCGATATTATGTGAAATGTTTGACAGAATTATATCGTTGGTTGATATGTGTAAAAGACTTCCGCTGACGGTTAATAATTCCGTTGTTGATTTTTGCTGAGTTGTTATAATAACGTGCCATGCTTCAATTTCAAAGGAAAGTTTCAAGATTGGGAAATGATTTTACAGTAAGCCTTGTGTGATTTTGATTGATCCACCCGTTGGGTCGATCGGGGTTGCACGGCGGTGAGGTTCCCATTTACCGGGAAACGGGTCCTCACAAGCTTTGTAATAATGACAGAAAGTCTCTCAGCTTCGTTAGGGTGAGCTGGTTGTATAGGCTCAAGTGGAGGAATAGGTTCTTCCATTGGCGCTAGTGCAGAAGCATTCTAAAATTACGCCTCTGTATGCTGCTGATTTGCAGCAATTCCTTATAATACATTCAGAATTTGTGCCATCACAGGATCAATAGCTGGTGCGGCTGGTGTCTCAGGTTGGTTTTCTGGCTCAGCTTGCCCTCCCTGCTCAATCTGTTCATTTGGCTCTTCTTGCTCAACAGGTTGCTGTTCGGCCTGAATCCCATAACTACCCCATCGATCCCTTGTAGCGTTCAACCTTGCCATACTATACAAGCACACGATTGTTACTCAACACATAACTAGATACGAACAATAGGAAAAGAAGTGGTACCTGGTGGAGAGGCGTGCACCGAACGATATGCATATGTTGGAAAACAAAACACACATACTTACATGCAATGCACACTAGGCAACACTCAGCAACAATCATTAGAAAACTCGGCAAGCATGGATTCATATAAATCATACTCGGAAACCAACACACAGAAACATACTTGACATACGTACAAGTTAATCACACATACTCGGCAACCATATAGGAACACTTGGCAGCACTTGGCAGTGTACAACAATAGGCAGCAAACATATACATAATCATTCGGTAATAAACACATCACAATTATTTGGCAACAAACTCATTCTGCACTTCCATAGCACACACTCATGCATTCGGCAATAGAAAAGAAAACACAAAAAACACTTATCAAAACACATCAAATCACCTTAAGTCATGCAAGGCATAAAAATACACATAAACACAACAAATCAAATTGTCAATTTCATCATTTAAATCTTACAAACCAATCCCTTTTTAGTATTAGATCACTTTTAGTACTAGCCCTTAAGTGAGTGGGTGTGTGCGTCTGTACCTATATACAAACACAAAACCAACAAACAGGTTAGCATATAACAAATCATATTTCCTAAACCATACTTTGCTACCAAACCTGTAAGGACCCAAATCCCATATTCCAAAATTGCTCCTAATGGGACCCTTACCACTGTGAAACCCAAATAAGCCCAAACCAAGACCTACCTGAATCCCACAAGGCTTATCCCTCTAGTTTCGATTTTAGTATGTTAATTCCTCTAAGATTTTAAAGTTTGGAGCATGATATTAGACAAGAGTTCTGGCATCATACGGAGTGAATAAAAACATAAACGAAAGTCTTTAAATTTAATCAATGAACCCACAACACGCAAGTCCCATAGGCATCCCAAATATCCAACAAGTAAACATCCAACATAATTCGGAAACAACGAGCAAAGGAGGAACTTGAAAAACCAAAAAATAGTTCAATCATTGTTCATGTTTTATGCATAAGCAACCAAGGAAAGAGGAATGTGAAAGAGATGCAATATCATCCCGTCGTGAAGCCTTGATCTCACACATTGGTACCACGAACAACGAATGTACCTAAGCCTGAAAAATGGTGAAAATAACTGGATGAGATTACAAGAATCTCAGTAGGGTCACAATATCATAAGATCTATAGAAATCTTAAAAAAAACATCTCCCAAACAATATTAGATCAGCCTATATAATCTAAAGGGAGTCACACAAGCTAATCAGCAAGCCTATTCATCTTACCACAAGAGGACAAGGCATTCAAGCCACACGAGGACAAGGCATCCAAGCAACACGAGGACAAGGGCATCCAAGCAACACGAGGATAAGGGCATCTTGCCATACAAGGACTAGGCATCCAGCGCATGCAAGCTGGGGATTACCATCTCATACGACTCTCATACTAATAAGAACCTTTCATCTCCCCAGGAGCATCAGATTTTACTCCGAATGGCCACCGGAAAAGGATCTTGAAACACAAACACGTACAAGCACACACAAGCAAGCACAAAGCACAATACCACCACAAGGTACTCTCAATCATGTCAGAACGCAATTAACATGTTCAATACACACAACACATACAAATTAGGCAAACATAACCTTTCTTAAGGGTTTGATAATGCCTAAGTAAGCCTCAAATCAATCTGAAACTCATGCATACGTTCCCTCACATATGCGTATACATCAATACAAAGACATGCATTGAAAATAACAACCAACAACAAGGACCTCTAAAGAAATCGATGAAGCATATATCCTATCTCTCTTGTCTCTAAACAAGAAGCTATTCCTTTGCCTTTATTCAAGGGATCTGAACCACCTATAACATCATAAGACAAAGACAAAACCAAACTAAGCATACATACTCAATGACCAAGTAAATACCCTATTTCCTTACCAATTCCTCTCACGAAACCTATCAGAAACCAGTGATCAGATACCGCAGTTTCCTTTCCCTTGGATGTGTGATGTGATAGCCAAGAACTTAACAAGAAACAACCTGGATTACTATCCCAATTAACATACAATTTTTGGCACTTAATAATAGGGCAATAGAGTAAATTGCGATTTCATATTAACAAGTTATAGGAGTTGCAATTTTATGTTTACAAGGAAATATTAAGTGTTTATAACACATTTAATCAAAAGGAACAATAATAGAAAAATTGAAGGTAGATTCACACAATTTTGAAACCTAATCCCGCCGAATTATGACCTAACTTACGATAGAGAAAAATTAACCTCCAGAAAAAAAACCATAATGGTTGGAAAGAGGACAAAAAGAGCTTTCCAACAAGCTATTATTTGCAAGAATCTGACAAACGATGAAAGAGTTATGCTATTTTGAAGTTCAAGTAGATATGAGTAATCTCGCCGAATTACAAACTAACTTTCAATGAATAAAAAATAACCTTCAGACAGAAAAAACCCAAGATTTTTGGAAAGAGAATAGAAAGAGCCTTCCAACAAGCTATTATTTGCAACAATCCGATAAAGGATGAGAGAGTTATGCTTGTTTGAAGTTTAAGCAGATTTCAGCAGCAATAAGGAGGTGTAGGGTTTTTGTTTGGACAAATTTTGTTTATTTTCTGTGTAAGGTTTAAGTGTGGCCAGCTTCCTCTTTATATAAGGTGGTTATGAGATTAATTTCCCCACTTTAAAGGCTATATTAAAGTAAGATAATTATCAGAATTAAATTCTGTAATTATCATTCTTTAATTTTAGGGATTTTATTTTCTAGGATAATTATCAACCAATAAAGAACCAAATTAAAGGGCATTAATGCCAGAAATAATTACTAGACATTTCTTACCAATTTCAGCTATCACACATCCTTTTCTTCAGGGGAATAATGGTCTTTTCACCTGTACTAGCTTTTGGATTTCTAGGACTCAAAATTTGTGGTCTCACACCCCTGACTGAGAATTGTTATGATGCTAATTTAGAATAGGTATGGCACCGAATCTTCCCTTCTACCACGTGTCCCACACAATAGCCATTTTCCCAATCACATTTTTCCGTCTTCCCCTTTTCAAATTCTTCAATCAGCCATACTCTTCAAAGTGACCTACCAACTCGAGACCTCTGATGATGACTACTATTCCAAGATCTCAAACAAATGCAATTAATATGAAAAGTTAAACTGGACTACCTCCCACTAGTGCTTCTATGAGACATCGTCCCTTCGAGTGCTTAATCAGCATGACCATATAGTGAGAGTGTCCAATTTTGGTCTGTTGCGAGCAGCTGACCAGTTTGTCCGAGATCGACTAGTTTGACCATAGAGATTACCAATTTGACCAAGGTTGACTAGTTTGACCCAAGAGTTTACCAGTTTAACCGAGGTTGACCTGTTTGACCCATTTGACCCGAGAGTTTAGCAGTTTGACCGAGGTTGGCCAGTTTGACCCGAGAGTTTACTGTTGACCCTAGAGTTGACAGTTGACCCAAGAGTTAACCTTTAGAGTGGACACATTCATAGAAAGCCTAAGTGTGAGTCTAAGTGTCTTAGCGAATGGTCTAGGTCAAGTGTCGAAGTTTGAGTCAATGAAAATCCATATTGGTCGAATTTCAGTCCGGTTTGATTGACCATGGGCCTTTGGACTGAAAAATCTATTTTGGGTCTGTTTGATATTTTACAAGCCCATTTACCTATTTTTTAGCCCAATTAATTATTTTAACCTATTTTTTATGATTATTGATTTTAAAACAATTCTGGCCTACTCAGGGCATATCAGGCTTTTAAAACGCTTCGTTCGGATTTTTCTTGAGATTTTGAGCCCGGGGTATAAATACCCAGCTCAACCCGACACTTAGAATTTTTCAAAGTGTTGGAATTTCAGTAGCTCATTTCTCCCCTCTTCTCTCCCTTTCTCTTTCTCTTGCCAAACACTCTAAAGAACCTGTTCGTTTTATTTTGATTTTTGTTCGGCAAAAACCATCGGGCTTTATCCCAAAACACATCCCTGACCTTCCCCGATTGATTTCTATTGATAGTTCCTGATCAAGGAGTTTGATCATTCTTTGCATTAGGGTATATTTTAGGGATTTCATGGTAAATGCCTTAATTCTTCGTTTTCGTTGTCAATTTTTAATTCTATTAGTTTGTTGTCGATGTTCCTAAGAATGTTTGGTGGTTTGGATTGTTTGAAAATGGCCCCTGATCTATGGGTGAGCGTTTTTTACCTCAGTGGCATTTTTTGTAATTTTGGATATTTTTAGATTTCAATTAAATTGTAGATTTTGGTTGTTTCTGTCGTTTGAGTTTGTTGAATTATAAGTTGTGGAGTATGTTTTTGGGCTGAGAAAACCAATCGGGTGATCGGGTGATCGGGTGAGCTTCTGTATCGATGTGGAGCCGTGAGTGGCTTGTGTGAGGTTTGGGTGTTTCTTCTGTTGGTGGAATTTCTGGATTTGTGAGCTGAGAGTGTGTTTTAATGTTAATAGAGTGAGATGTGAGTTATTGTGAGTGGTCAATTGGGTCTGATAGGTTTCATTTTCATTTTCAAATCATTTAGTCGATTTTGTCAGTTTTGGTGCTTATATGCCTTTTGATTCGGTTTGTGTGTTTAGGTGGTGCTGGAGCAATCGATAAGGGCAAGGGTATTGCTGTTAAGTTTTTTATGTGACAAGAGGTGGGAGTTTATGTTTCATTTTCTTACACAGTAACATTTTTTTTTTGATGAGTTAAAATACAAAATATGCTTGGTTTTGAATGGAGGCTATGTGTGCATTATGTATGGCGTTCATTTTAGCTTTACAATATTTATTTCCATGATCTTGGTGTATAAAGTATGTATTTAGACTTTTAAGCATGTTGGTTGTGTGTTTATGCATGTTGAGTAGGCATGTGATCCATTGTTTGTAACCATTTGATTGTTTGTGTTTGTACCCATGCGAGTGATTTTGTTTGATCCCATTGATTTGAGTGTTTTGTGGTTTATGAGGTGCATTTCATTGTCAAAAAATCTTGGTAAGGGTTTGCGAGGGTTTGAGCGAGTTTAGGGAGCATTCTGAGTTATTTTTGGGGAGCGAATCCAGACAAGTAAACGTCTGTGTATTCTCCCAAGAGCCCACGAATTGTTCTAGATGTTTGGGGCCATGTGGCCGGCTGTATGTGATTTAAGACTTCCATTGTATGTGTGTGCGTACTCCATTGATTTTTTTGTGTCTGGTATATTTTGTGATATACCATGCTTCTTTTAAAAGGAAAATTCAAATCTATATGCGTTTTTGGGATTTTGTGTTTTGAAAAAGTTAACGTGAGCCTTGTGTGGTTTCAACTAATCCACATGTTGGGTTGATCGGGACTACACGACAGTGAGAGTCCCATTTGTCCTCACAACTTCATTTATCTTTTGTATCTGGACACAGCCAAGACCTCATCTGTACTCTGGAATACTCAGAGGGCTCTACTTAATAGTACGAGGCATTTCATAAAATGGTTTCAATCGATGCCTATTTACTTTAAATAATTTTCCAGAATCTTTACTAGCGATCTCAACGACTCCATGAGAATAGACTCTTTTGACAACATATGACCCTATCCATTTGGATCAAAATTTTTCAGGAAAAAGTTTAAGTTTAGAATGAAACAATAATACTTTCTGGCCCACTTCGAATGTCTTGATTCATAGCCGGAGGTCATGAAACCTCTTTGTCATCGATTTGTAAATTGTGATCGTATCATAGGCATTCTTCTAGTGCTATACACTATAATTTCCTCTCGTGGCCTGTTCTTTCAAGATCTTGTATAATCATCTTTATCGCCAAGAATGCTTTGTGTTCCAATTCAACAGGCAAATGGTAGGCCTTCCCATAAACCATGCGGAAGGGTGTGGTCCCTATGGGAGTCTTATAAACGGTCCGGTATGCCCATAAGGAATCGTCTAGACTCAAACTCCAATCTTTATGATTAGGACCAACCATTCTTTGGAGGATATTTTTAATCTCTCTGTTGGAGATATCTGCTTTCCCATTGGTCTATGGTAAGTCATGGATGTTTGATGGGTAACCCCATACTTAGTCATCAAAGCACGAAAAATTTGATTACTTAAGTGTGTAACTCTGTCACTAATGATGGCCTTGGGAATACCATATTTGGTAAAGATGTAAGTTTTGACAAAGTTAACCGCCGTTCTGGCATCATCTTTCCTGGTTGCCTTGGCTTCAACCCAATTAGAAACATAATCAACTACTAGTATAATATAGAAAAAACCAAAAGAGAGAGAAAATGGACCCATGAAGTCAATGCCCCACACACCAAAGACCTCGCATAAAATGATTGGGGTTTGAGGTTGCTGATCCCTTTGACTGATTGATCCCTCAACTTGACATCTCTCACAGGACCTACAATATTTGGATGCATCACAGAACAAGGTAGGAAAATAGAAGCCAGATTCAAGTATCTTCCTGGTTGTCCTTTGCAGACCAAAGTATCCACCACAGGCCTCAGTGTGGCATGATTTCATTATAGCAGGCTTCTCAACATCTTCAACAAGTCTTCGTATAACTTGATCGGCTGAATATCTCCAAAGGTAAGGTTCATCCCATATATAAAACCGAGACTCACGAATAAGCTTAGCCCTTTGATACCTTAGCATTTCTTTAGTTGTCTGCCCCGTTACCAAGTAGTTTACTATATCGGCAAACCAAGAGGCAGTTCGAACTCTATATATATGTTCATCTGGGAAGATCTCCTTTATTGGCTGATCTTCATCAATCTTGGTCAAAATTCAGTTTAAGTGATGTGCAACATAATTCTAAGCAACCTTCTTAACTTTTATTTCCAAATCAAACTTTTGGATTAACAAGATTCACTGGATCAGTTGTGGCTTGGATTCCTTTTCTTGGAGAAGATACTTCAGTGCAGAATAATCTAAATAAATGGTCACCCAAGATCCCAAGAGACAAGATCGAAACTTTTCCAGAGCAAAGACAACGGCCAATAGTTCTTTTTCAGTGGTGGTATAATTTATCTAGGTATTATCAAGCATCTTAGAAGCATAGTAGATAGCATGAGGACATCGACCTATTCTTTGTCCAAGCATTGCCCTTATGACATAATTACTAACGTCACATATGATCTCGAATGGGAGTTGCCAGTCCAGACCCTTGAGTATAGGTGTGGTGATAAAAATTTCTTTAATTACAACGAAGGCCCTTTTACACTCATCTGAAAACTCAAATGGAAAGTCTTGTTGGAGGAGTCAGCATATAGGTTGGATAATCTTACAGAAATCGTTAATGAACCATCTATAGAACCTAGTATGTTTTATAAAAGAACAAATCTCCTTTGTGCTCACAGGATAGGGAAGCATTTTGATGATGTCAATTTTATCTTGATCCACCTCGATATCCCTAGCCGAAACAATATGTTCCACTATCAACCCCTGGTCCACTATGAAGTGACACTTCTCATAGTTCAACACCAGATCCTTCTCAATACATCATTTAAAAATCTTGGTTAAATTGGCTAAGCATGACTGAAAGGAATCCCCATATATGGTAAATCATCCATAAAGATCTCTACTATTTCTTCTACATACTCAGAGAAAATACTCACCATACACCTCTGAAAAATAGCGGGTGCTTTATAGAGGCCGAATAGCATAGGGTGATATGCAAAGGTTCTGAAGGGACAAGTGAAATGTAAGGACCCAAACCCAACCTATAAGGACCCTTACTGCCGTGAAACCCAGATAAGCCCTCGCAAGGTCCTATTTGAATCCCACAAGGCTCAAGTCACCTAATTGTCAATTTTATTGGTTGATTCATATGCTATTTAAAGGTTATAGCATATTCATACATTAATGAATTTCTAGTTTATACGGAGTGAAAGAAAACATCAGCAGAAATCTTATATTAATACTGAAAACAAGTGGAAATATAACACACAAGTCCCATAAGAATCTCAAAACATCAACCAATAATATCATGTATATTTGGAAAGCAACAAGAAAGAGAAAAAGGGATTGAAAATCCAGAATGAAACTCCACACAAGTTCAAAGGCATGGCATGCACATTCAATAGGAAAAGGGGGCAAATGAAGTGCAAATTTGTCCAGTCGTGCAACATTGATCTCACACTTTTGGTACCAGCAACAAAGGACACACCTAAGCCTGCGATGGGGGAGAAGAGAAGGGATGAGATTACAAGAATCTCAGTAGGGTCGTAGCATCATAAATCCTAGGGTTTTCCAATCAAACATCTCCCAACAACTAAAATATCAACACCTAAAACCAGCTAAGATATCTAATTAAAAATGCAAGCATCAAACACACATAATAGGGGCTGAATCATCACAAGTACACACAATATGAGGGTAGGCCGAATTTGGTAGAAAACAAGGGGAAAGATTGAAAATATTTCTTATTCAGAAGCACACAAGTAACCTATAAAACAATCTGATTTTTTAAAACCAAGGTTTTTCCCCATCAGCCCATGTTGTCCAAGGCTATGCTGAAAAAAGGATAAAACGGTTGGACAATCAATATTACAGCAAGCCTTTTAGTTGTCTCCGACATCCAGATTTGAACTGGCCTAGGAGCACTCTTGCAGCTGCGCATACAAGTCATCCTGACACTAAAAAATAGGGCATCCTAACGTCCAGACTCGAATTGACCTATAGGGCATCTTGATGTCTAGACTCGAACTGGCCTACAAGGCATCCAGCGAGCTGTTGCTGAGAATAACCACCCATAAACCTCCTGATTCGGTAAGCATCTCTCTTCTCCCTAGGTGCAACAATACTTACCTCGCATGGCCAGCAATAAAAATATCCTTCAAACAAAGCACAAACAAGGCATACAAATATGTATACACACACAGTATACGCATACACAAATCACAACAAAAGATCCTCAACCAAATTATAATACAATTACAATTCATTAACCATTTGATAGCCATATGTATTCCCTTCTAATTTCTGAGATTTATCCCTAAGATAAATCACCTAATTGAACAATCAATTCAAATATATCCAAACTAAAATCAACAACAAATCAAGCATACAATCAAGGGTAACCAAAGGAACCGATGAGGCATAGATCCTACCTCTCACGAGTTTAAATCAGATGCAATCCTCTGTATTTCCAATAAGATCAGAATCCTAAACAATCACAAGGCAAAGACCATATAATACTAAGCCACAAGATTACTTAATTAAAAACTAAAGGCATTGGGAATCTTTACCAATTAACCTACCAAAATCCAGTGACCTGGATACAATATCTTCCCCCTGAATGCGTGATGTGATGGCCAGAAACTCAGCAAGAAACAACCTGATTATTCACCCTAATTCGTCATACCAATTTCGGCAACACCTTAAGGCTTAAAAGGGTAAATTGAAATTTCATCAAATACATAAGAAGAAGATGCAATTTTATATGATTATGGAAGGAATAGGTTCCAGTTACTCAAATGATTAAAAGGAATAAGATTTGAAACCAATAGACAAGTCAATTGATCAAATTTGGCAAACATAGGGTTAGGAATAGGGCATGCAAGTTTCATGTATAGGAAAGATTCAAAGGATGAATTCATGATTTTACAACATGAATGGATGGCAAACAATCATACAAACAAAAGGAATAACAACAGAAATCAATTAAAGGAAGAATTACACAATTTTGGCACCAAAACCGACTTATTACGACTTGAATTTCAGCAGGGAAGAACTAACCTTTTGATGACCAACCTAAAATAGATAGATAGTGCACAGAAAGAGCTTTCCAACAAGCTATTATTTTCAGAAATTTGACAAAGGTTGAGACAGTTATGGTAGGATTAAGATCAAGGAATTTCTTATACAAAATGACGAATTACGACTTGAATTTCGACAGAGGAGAACTAACCTTCTGATTATCAACCAAATATAGCTAGATATATGATAGAAAGAGCATTCCAACAAGCTATTATTAGCAAAAATCTGATAAAGGATGAGTGAGTTATGCTAAGATGAAGATCAAGGAATTTCGGCTAGGGTTTAGGCAAAAATCGAAAATTAAGAGAAGGGAGAGAAGGGAGGGCAAATTCTAGAATTATTTGGAAGGTTTTGGGTATGATTTATCAGGGTAGGTCGGCCACTCTTTTATAGATGTCTAAGGAGGTTTAGCTAAGAGATAATTCCATACTTTTAGCTTAAAAAGATAATTAAAAGATAATTCTATTAGAATGATAATTATATTTAAAAAGATACTTCTATTAAAAGAGATATTCTATTTAAGAGAAAGAGTTATCTAGTACCTTAGATAATAAGGGATAAAAATAAGGATAATTAATATAAAAATACCAGAATTTAAATAGAAAATATCTGGCAGCAACCATTTTAGGCCATCACGCATCCATTTCTTCAGGGGCAAAATAGTCATTTCAGCTGTTTCGGCTCTTAGACTTTCCTGACATCTACACTAAGAAGGATCGGGGTCTCATATGAAAGTAATCTTTTCTTGATCTTCTGGGGCCACAAAGATTTGATGAAATCCAAAGAATCCATCAAGAAAGTAATAATGTGACTTCCCCACAAGTCGTTCAAGAATCCATCTACAGTTTTTATCTTTGGTTGATTTCTGTTATCGTTTCACGTGTTCTTATGATTGCTTAGCATCTATTCATGATTTATGATCATGAATTTCTTTCTTTTAAACTTCTCTGCTTAAAGTCGAAATTGTCCTATGCCCTACTCTTAGCGACGAAATTTGCATAGTTAATTAGAATGGTAATTCAGGTTGAATCTTGTTAAGTTCCTGGCTATCACATCACACAGCCAAGGGGGAGGCACCTGAAGCATCTAATTACTGGTTCCTTATAGTTTTGGTGACTGAAATTGATAAGGAAATAGGGTATTCAATTGATTATTAAATATGCATGCTTAGTTTGTTTTCGTCTTTGCCTGGTGAAAATATAGGTGGTTAGGAATTACCAAATAAAGGCAAAGGAGTAGCTTCTTGTTCAGAGACAAGAGAGGTAGGATCTACACCTCATCAGTTTCTCCAGAGACCCCTGTTATTTTCTTGATATTTTTTTATACCTGCGATTTGATTATAGGGTGAGAGTATGAATTTCGGATTGGGATATGGATCCCATAGACTATATCGAACCCATGAGTTAGGTATTGAATGCATGAGTTGCATATATTATGTGAATTGAATATGTTGATTGTGTTCTGACATGATTGAGGATACCCTATTGTGGTATTATGCTTTGTACTTGCCTGTGTGTGCTTGTACGTGTTTGTGTGTCAGGATCCTTTTTCAGTGGCCATTCGAGGTAAGCGCTGATGCTGCTAGGGAGAGGAGAGGTTCTTACTGGTATGGGAGTTGTATGGGTGGCAAAACCCAGCATGCGTGCGTTGGATGTCTTGTCCTTATGTGGTCGGAAGCCCTTATTCTTGTGTGGTTTGGGATGCCCTAGTTCGTGTGTTCCTTGGGAAGACTTGTCCTTGTGTGGCAAGACAACTTGTCCTTGTGTGGCAAGACAACTTGTCCTTGTGTGGCAAGACGACTTGTTCTTGTGTGGCAAGATGAATAGGCTTGCTGATTAGCTTGTGTGTTAACCTTTATCCTTTGTGCAGTAAGCCTTGGACAACACATGTGAGGACCCGTTCCCGGTAATCGGGAGCCTCACCGCCGTGCAGCTCCGATTGTCCCAACTGGTGGACCAAGCGGAACTACACAAGGCTTATCCGAAAAACACAACATCTGAATTTGTAGAAATACTCAACATTTAAATCTTTTTGTTTAAAACATGGCATGCATCAATTGGTACTCAGCACAATTTACAAACAACGGAGTAGCAAACACCTGCAGCGGAAATATCAGATCACATACAATGGGCCATACGGCCTCAAACATACAACACCGTGAGTCCACACTCACAGATTCCCAGAAATTCACAACAACACTACTTTGTATATATCAAAACATCAGAATATGCAAGCATGTGTTGTACACATATGCACCAGCAAACGACACAAGTATTTCAATATACAAGAAGATGTGAAAGATGCTGAGTCCAAAACGTGCATGTGCATTTGTCCAGCCCTACGACCAATACCGGGATAGTAACCTCAAAGTTGAACAGCTAGCTCTCACACCTTAGTCCTGAAACAAAAAGGGAGGGGGTGAGATCAAAGACCTCAGTGGAAGTTACCGCGTCATAAGCATAAACGGTGGAATGGAGACAAAACCAAAGCATAGTATCAAACATTTATTCAAACCAGTACAATCCATACTCTTCAATGTAGCCATCATACGTGCACACACCAAAATGCAAAAGGAAGTAAAAACAGTTTTGATACTTGGCTACTATGCCCAACATAATGGGGTGGACACAAACCACTTCCACGTAACCCCCGCTAAAGGGCTACATAAAAGCCTACTGATGGTTTTCAATTGTCGCATATATCTATAAACAAAACCCCACCATCAGTATTGTCCCAAAATTGAATGGAGAAAACACAATCTGTCACATTCAATTTTGCACACGTATATAACGTCGTAAGATATATATGAAGCATGTATCAGGCCTTTCCCTTCATAGTGCACACAGCACTCAATCACATAGCCACCCATACCTCTCCAAGGTAAGCAACTGTCCTCTCTATAGGACTCCATATACTTACCTAACTTGATCAAGCATTAACCGTCAACTCCAATCGGTACAGTGACCAAAAACGAATTTATCCAGTATGGGTCATTAAAACTAAAAATTCATAAGATATTCCATGCATGCATTTAAACATTGCCAGTCTTAGAATCAGGTGCCAAACATCTCAAAATAATATTCGAAGTATTCAGCCACAATAGAAAAAATGTCTAAGAAGCCGAAAAATCATATCGTATGGAAGGTTGCAAATCCCGTATGAAATTTCATGTACACCAAACAAATCAGCATGTTTCAGCTTTTGAATATCCAGCATTCAAACATGGCCAGAAAACTTATCATTTGAACACAATTGTTAAACACAATTCAAGTCATGCCTCCATTCAAACCAAAACATTAGATCATATATGAATTCTGAAAACAAAACGTTACGCATATGCAAATGAAACATAAACTCCCACCTCTCGTTGCGTCGATGGTTCGCCAACGATATCCTTTCCTCTACTGATCGATCCAGTACCTCCTAAACAAGCACAAACCATACAGCCATACTAAGCATAACCAATCCAGGAATCAAAAATGCAAAATAATTGAAAGCAATCCTATGGACCCTCTCACGCTGCACACACATCTACATTCCCCTATCCAATCTCAACACTCAAATCATATCCAATCTAAACAACCAATTCATATCCAATCTAAACAACCAATTCATATCCAATCTAAACAACCAAATCACAGTACTTCAGATACCCTCCTCCTTTGACCACAACCACTCAATTCACATGCATAACCACACCAACATGATCAAGAACATGAAGAAACTACCCCCTGATACTGTTCATCCGAGATTCATACAAGAATCAGAGGTTGTTTCCATGCATTTCCATCCATCAAAAACACTCAATCACATCACTAGCAACCTTAATAAGCCAACCAATCCAAAAGAAAACCAAAGATTAAGCACTTACCAACAACTCTGGAATTTTCGTCCAGAATGAAGAACACCTCAAAATCAGGCCTTAGACATCAAACTAACAGTGGAAAAGTGTAGAAGATTGATGGGAAAGTGTTTTGGGACAATCCCCCACAAGTTGTTGGGATCAATTTGAGCAAGGGTTGGATTTTGGTAGGTTGGAAGGGTGAAGGAAGGAGAAAAACGAGTTAGGGCTGGTGGTGTGTGTGTGTTCTGCTGGTCACTTATGCAAGAGGAATGTCTAAAGGGTGAAGTGTAAACTTGGGCTGATGGGTAAAGGATGTAGTGAACTTGGGCTGATGGGTTTCAGACCCAAGGGCTGATGGGTTTTGGCCCAAAAGTTCAACAAGGCTGGACTGGCCAATCGTCAGCCCGTTTCGTCACAAATGAGCCCAATGGGCTCGTATTTGGCCCAAACGGCCCGCGATCGCTCAAAACGAACCAAAATCAACCTGGTTTGTTTTCCACTGACTCAACCTCGATCGTCTAACCTATCTCACTCACACTCATACGTAAACACTCTCAGATTCACTATAGGTTCCTTAAAGGCTTCCTACGGCTGTGCTCCCAAACTAGAATTTTAGCATCGGCGCGCTGCCGCTGGCACTAACGCTACCGTTGACGCTGCCACTGACTGGCACTACAATAGACGGGATCTCACATCCTCCCCTCCTTATAGAAATTTCGTCCGCGAAATTTACTTACCAAGGTCATTGAATAACTGTGGATACTGCCGCCTCATCATATGCTCGGTTTCCCATGTCCGTTCCTCCATGACATCGCTACGCCACAATACGGATACCATTGGCACTGTGCGATTCCGTAACTGTTTTACCGCTCTGTCCACAATTGCAACAGGCTGCGTCTTGTATGACAAGTCGTTGGAAATTTCGATTGGTGGTGACGTCAACACGTGGGACGGATCTGGCATGTACTTCCGTAGCATAGATACATGGAAGACATTGTGGATCTTCTCCAACTCCGGAGGTAAATCCAACCGGTATGCCACTGGTCCCACTCGTGCTGTAATGCTGTAAGGTCCAATGAACCTTGGTGCCAATTTTCCTCGCTGTTGAAACCGAAGAACTCCTTTCCACGGTGCCACTTTCAAAAAGACTTTGTCTCCCACAGAAAATTCTAAGTTTCGGCGGCGATTATCAGCGTAATTTTTCTGTCTATCTTGCGCTGTTTTCAGCCTTTGTCGAATCAGTAACAACAACTCTGTCGCTTGTTCAACTAATTCGGGACTATCCAGTTTCCGTTCTCCGACCTCATTCCAACACAAAGGTGTTCGACACCGTCTGCCATACAATGCCTCATATGGTGCCATGCCAATAGACACTTGAAAACTGTTATTATAGGCGAACTCAGCTAACGGTAGGCATCGATCCCATGCCTTCTGCCTATCCAACACACATGCTCGGAGCATGTCTTCCAAGGTCTGAATTGTTCTCTCAGACTGCCCATCTGTCTGTGGGTGGAATGCGGTGCTGAAATTTAGTCGTGTGTCTAAAGCACTATGAAGTTTCCCCCAAAATCTGGATG
This sequence comes from Passiflora organensis, assembly GCA_019739055.1. Classification (NCBI taxonomy): domain Eukaryota; kingdom Viridiplantae; phylum Streptophyta; class Magnoliopsida; order Malpighiales; family Passifloraceae; genus Passiflora; species Passiflora organensis. The sequence goes on along the minus strand of JAEPBF010000139.1, from coordinate 740,750 downwards.
TGAATCTCGGATCCCTATCCGACACAATCGACACTGGCACACCATGAAGTCTGACAATCTCATCAAGATACTTTACTGCCAATTTCTCCGGTGTATCTGTCACCTTAATGGGGAGGAAGTGTGCAGACTTGGTCAGTCTGTCCACTATCACCCATATCGCATCATAACCTCGTTGTGATCTCGGCAACCCTGTTACGAAATCCATCGTCACATGCTCCCATTTCCACTCCGGAATGGGTAATGACTGTAGTAATCCCGCAGGTCTCTGATGTTCCGCCTTAACTTGCTGACACACTAGGCACTTTGCTACAAATTCAGCAATATGCCTCTTCATTCCAGCCCACCAATATTGTTCCCGCAAATCCCTGTACATCTTGGTGCTGCCCGGATGAATGGCAAACGTCGAACTATGTGCTTCCATCAAAATCAATTGCCTAAGCTCTTCGTCCTGAGGGATGCACACTCGTCCTCGAAATGTCAGGATACCATCCTCTCTTATACGATACTCACTTACTGTACTAGTACCGCTGTCTACTTCCTCCAACTGTTGCTTTATTTGACTCAACAATGGATCTTCACATTGCTTGGTTCGAACCTCATCTAGTAAAGTTGGCCTCACAATCAACTGTGCTATTAATGCTCCAGAATCATCACTCCCAAGTTGTACTCTAGATGTTCTCAGACACATCAACATAGGCATGTACTCGGTACGAACATAGGCTAAGGAAGATGATGTCTTTCTACTTAATGCATCAGCGACAACATTCGCCTTGCCCGGATGGTAGTCAATCACCAAGTCATAATCTTTGATCAATTCCAGCCACCTTCGCTGTCTCAAGTTCAAATCCTTCTGGGTGAGAAGGTATTTGAGGCTTTTGTGATCGGTGAACATCTTGCACGTTTCACCATACAGGTAATGCCGCCAAATTTTGAGTGCGAACACCACCGCAGCCAACTCAAGATCGTGAGTCGGGTAGTTGCTCTCATGCGGTCTCAACTGTCTTGATGCATAGGCCACTACCTTACCATCCTGCATCAGCACACAACCCAATCCCATCTTTGATGCATCGCTATACACAATGTACCCCTTGCCGCTGACCGGCAAGGTAAGAACCGGTGCTGATACAAGTCTAGCTTTCACTTCCTGAAAACTCTTCTCGCATGCCTCTGACCATACAAATGGAACTCCCTTGCGTGTTAGACGCGTCAACTGGACCTGCCAAGACGGAGAAATTTTCCACAAACCTCCGATAGTAACCGGCCAGACCAAGAAAACTTCGGATTTCGGTGATACTACGAGGAGGTTCCCATGACACAATGGCTTCTATCTTCTTGGGGTCAACAAGTATACCTTCTGCTGATACCACATGTCCCAAGAAACCTATTTCCTTCAGCCAAAATTCACACTTAGTGAATTTGGCATACAACTGCTGCGCTCTAAGTCTGTTCAACACAGTTCGCAAATGTACCAAGTGCTCCTCCTCTGACTTTGAATAGACCAAGATGTCATCAATAAACACAATGACAAACTGATCTACGTATTCCCGAAAGACTCTATTCATCAAATCCATAAACATGGCTGGCGCATTAGTTACTCCAAACGGCATCACCAGAAATTCGTAATGCCCATACCGTGACCGGAAGGCTGTCTTTGGTACATCAGACTCACGAACCCTCAGTTGATGATAACCTGATCTCAAATCAATTTTGGAAAATACCGAGGCTCCTTGCAGCTGATCAAACAGATCATCAATGCGTGGCAACGGGTACCGGTTCTTCACCGTAACCTGATTCAGTTGTCTGTAATCGATACACAGTCTCAACGTGCCATCTTTCTTCTTGACAAACAAAACTGGTGCTCCCCAAGGTGAAACACTAGGTCTGATAAATCCTCGATCCACTAAGTCCTCCAGTTGAGTCTTTAACTCTTTCAACTCAGCTGGTGCCATCCGATATGGTGCAATGGAGATAGGACCTGTCCCTGGCACCAACTCAATCTCAAATTCAATCTCTCTCTCCGGTGGCAACCCTGCCAATTCTTCTGGGAACACATCGGGAAAGTCTTGTACTACTGGTATCCTGCTCAGCTCCGGTGACTCTATCGTCAAATCTCTGATATGTGCTAAGAAAGCTGAATAACCCTTACGGATCATACGTCCAGCATCCAGCCAAGAAATGACACAAGAAGGAACGACTCGCCGATCACCTTCGAAACAAAATTCTAACCCATCTGCCAAACTGAACTTCACCTTCTTTGTGAAGCAGTCCATCCTTGCTCGATACTTAGCCAATCCGTCCATCCCTAAGATAACATCTATCTCTTGCATATTCAAGGGAATTAGATCAACCTCAATTTCTGCGGAACCCATTCGCAACAAACAGCCCAAATACACACTCTCGCAGACCAATCGTTCACCCAACGGAGTTAAAACTTCTATGGGTGGCTCTAGGGGTGACAACTCCTTATCCGCTCTCATAGCTACCCTAGGACCAATAAAGGATCTATTCGCTCCGGGGTCCATTAATACTTTAGCGGGTATGGAAAAGATAATGAGTGTACCTGTCACAACATCTGGATTGGCGTTCGCTTCTGCATCCGCCAAAGTAAACAGGCGCGTCTGAGGTCGTTGTGATTGCTGCTGTGAAGCTTGATTCGTAGCCTGGCTACTAGATGGTCGTCCCACCTGTACTCTACTCGGTGGTCTTGTTGATCCTTGTGAGCCTCTGTAACTTACACCAGCCCTCTGACCCGTTGACATTGCTGAGGCTGTCGAATGATATGTCATCGATCTCGCGGTGCCGCCCCGAGGACAATCTCTAGAGAAGTGCCCAGGCTGACCACATGTATAACAGCGGTTGAGATACGGTCGCGGATACCCGAAGGGTCTGCTAAAACTGGACATCGAGTGGGCAGGTTGCGTTCCAGTCACAAAGGAAGATGTTCCTTGTGATCTAGTAGGGGCTGCAGCATATGGGGTGTATCTCCTATTTTCTGGTCTTCGATCAAACCGGCTGCCAAACCTCAAGGGGCTCTTGCCCTTACCAAAGTCCCTCAACCTACTGGCTTGTCCCCGTGCTATCTCCTCGGATTTCACAGCCTCCATAACTAACTTTTCAAAGTCTGTGCTAGTGTTTGGCCCCATGATGGTGCGGATGTTCTGATTCAGCCCATGCTCAAATCGACTCGCCAAGACAAACATGTCCTGTTCAATTTCTGGTACAAAATGAACAAGTGCCCGGAATTCTGTCTCATACTCCGCCACGGTCTTGTTCCCTTGACGAAGCATATAAAACTCAGACCGTTTATTGTTCTGAAAATGAGGTGGAAAATACCGCAAATCAAACTCCCTTTCGAACTCTTCCCACGTGGGCTGGCCACCATAACGGTTTCTGATGGTACCCCACCAGGTAGCTGCATCACGTTCTAGTAAACGGGTAGCCAATATGACTCGGTCCTCAACTGAAATCCTCAGATCCTGAGCTGTCAAGACAATCTTGTCTTTCCACAGCTTCGCCACTAATGCATCACTCGAGCCATAGAAACTTTGGCAGCCCAAGTGCCTTGCCTCCTTCAATAGCTTGGACACTTGTATTGGTAAGCTACCACCTTGTACATCAGCTTGCCTTACCTCTGGCTGCACTTCCGGTTCAGGCTGTACCGGGACTTGCACTTGTGGTTGCTGAGTCGCTGCCGTTTGCATCTGTTGCATTGTTTGCTGCATCTGACCCAGAGTTGTCTGTAACGCCGTCAACATCTGAATCAAAACCGGGTCTTGGACCAAAGGTGTTGTCTGTCCTACTTGTGCTGTCTGTTCTGTTTGTGCCTCTTCCGTTGGTCCACGGGCATCGGACCTTTCCTCAACATATTCTGTCTGTACTCGGCGTGGTCTCCCCACCTTCTTAGGTGCCATCTAAAACCAGAGAACACGCAGCCATATGTATAAGCCTAAAAGAAACCAAAACAACTAGACACATTCTATGCTGGACAATGCAGGTGCCGTGAGTGTGATGCACTTTTCAAAATATCAGTTTGCACTCAACGCACACAAAACAACCATGCTCCGCTACCAACCTTGTGAGGACCCGTTCCCGGTAATCGGGAGCCTCACCGCCGTGCAGCTCCGATTGTCCCAACTGGTGGACCAAGCGGAACTACACAAGGCTTATCCGAAAAACACAACATCTGAATTTGTAGAAATACTCAACATTTAAATCTTTTTGTTTAAAACATGGCATGCATCAATTGGTACTCAGCACAATTTACAAACAACGGAGTAGCAAACACCTGCAGCGGAAATATCAGATCACATACAATGGGCCATACGGCCTCAAACATACAACACCGTGAGTCCACACTCACAGATTCCCAGAAATTCACAACAACACTACTTTGTATATATCAAAACATCAGAATATGCAAGCATGTGTTGTACACATATGCACCAGCAAACGATACAAGTATTTCAATATACAAGAAGATGTGAAAGATGCTGAGTCCAAAACGTGCATGTGCATTTGTCCAGCCCTACGACCAATACCGGGATAGTAACCTCAAAGTTGAACAGCTAGCTCTCACACCTTAGTCCTGAAACAAAAAGGGAGGGGGTGAGATCAAAGACCTCAGTGGAAGTTACCGCGTCATAAGCATAAACGGTGGAATGGAGACAAAACCAAAGCATAGTATCAAACATTTATTCAAACCAGTACAATCCATACTCTTCAATGTAGCCATCATACGTGCACACACCAAAATGCAAAAGGAAGTAAAAACAGTTTTGATACTTGGCTACTATGCCCAACATAATGGGGTGGACACAAACCACTTCCACGTAACCCCCGCTAAAGGGCTACATAAAAGCCTACTGATGGTTTTCAATTGTCGCATATATCTATAAACAAAACCCCACCATCAGTATTGTCCCAAAATTGAATGGAGAAAACACAATCTGTCACATTCAATTTTGCACACGTATATAACGTCGTAAGATATATATGAAGCATGTATCAGGCCTTTCCCTTCATAGTGCACACAGCACTCAATCACATAGCCACCCATACCTCTCCAAGGTAAGCAACTGTCCTCTCTATAGGACTCCATATACTTACCTAACTTGATCAAGCATTAACCGTCAACTCCAATCGGTACAGTGACCAAAAACGAATTTATCCAGTATGGGTCATTAAAACTAAAAATTCATAAGATATTCCATGCATGCATTTAAACATTGCCATCTTAGAATCAGGTGCCAAACATCTCAAAATAATATTCGAAGTATTCAGCCACAATAGAAAAAATGTCTAAGAAGCCGAAAAATCATATCGTATGGAAGGTTGCAAATCCCGTATGAAATTTCATGTACACCAAACAAATCAGCATGTTTCAGCTTTTGAATATCCAGCATTCAAACATGGCCAGAAAACTTATCATTTGAACACAATTGTTAAACACAATTCAAGTCATGCCTCCATTCAAACCAAAACATTAGATCATATATGAATTCTGAAAACAAAACGTTACGCATATGCAAATGAAACATAAACTCCCACCTCTCGTTGCGTCGATGGTTCGCCAACGATATCCTTTCCTCTACTGATCGATCCAGTACCTCCTAAACAAGCACAAACCATACAGCCATACTAAGCATAACCAATCCAGGAATCAAAAATGCAAAATAATTGAAAGCAATCCTATGGACCCTCTCACGCTGCACACACATCTACATTCCCCTATCCAATCTCAACACTCAAATCATATCCAATCTAAACAACCAATTCATATCCAATCTAAACCAATTCATATCCAATCTAAACAACCAAATCACAGTACTTCAGATACCCTCCTCCTTTGACCACAACCACTCAATTCACATGCATAACCACACCAACATGATCAAGAACATGAAGAAACTACCCCCTGATACTGTTCATCCGAGATTCATACAAGAATCAGAGGTTGTTTCCATGCATTTCCATCCATCAAAAACACTCAATCACATCACTAGCAACCTTAATAAGCCAACCAATCCAAAAGAAAACCAAAGATTAAGCACTTACCAACAACTCTGGAATTTTCGTCCAGAATGAAGAACACCTCAAAATCAGGCCTTAGACATCAAACTAACAGTGGAAAAGTGTAGAAGATTGATGGGAAAGTGTTTTGGGACAATCCCCCACAAGTTGTTGGGATCAATTTGAGCAAGGGTTGGATTTTGGTAGGTTGGAAGGGTGAAGGAAGGAGAAAAACGAGTTAGGGCTGGTGGTGTGTGTGTGTTCTGCTGGTCACTTATGCAAGAGGAATGTCTAAAGGGTGAAGTGTAAACTTGGGCTGATGGGTAAAGGATGTAGTGAACTTGGGCTGATGGGTTTCAGACCCAAGGGCTGATGGGTTTTGGCCCAAAAGTTCAACAAGGCTGGACTGGCCAATCGTCAGCCCGTTTCGTCACAAATGAGCCCAATGGGCTCGTATTTGGCCCAAACGGCCCGCGATCGCTCAAAACGAACCAAAATCAACCTGGTTTGTTTTCCACTGACTCAACCTCGATCGTCTAACCTATCTCACTCACACTCATACGTAAACACTCTCAGATTCACTATAGGTTCCTTAAAGGCTTCCTACGGCTGTGCTCCCAAACTAGAATTTTAGCATCGGCGCGCTGCCGCTGGCACTAACGCTACCGTTGACGCTGCCACTGACTGGCACTACAATAGACGGGATCTCACAACACAAGTGGAAGGGGATGGCCTTTCTTCTTCATTTCCGAGAGCAATCTGATGAGTTCTACGTGCCTGTGTACTTCTGATTTTTCGGAAGTGATCGTAGTCCTCCCTCAACCATAGATTCGGCCCTAATCTTTTTTGATTGGTTTTTGAATTGTGTGATCCCCTTTAGTTGTTTAGGAATGATCTAATGTGAATTGAGAGATTTGTGTTTAGGGTTTCTGCAGATCTTATGATGCTATGACCCTACTGAGATTCTTGTAATCTCATACCATTGTTTTTACCATTTTTCAGGCTTAGGTACATCCACTGTCTGTGGTACCAGTGAGTGAGATCAAGGCTGCACGACAGGGCGATATCGCATCACATTTGCATACTTGTTCCTTGTTTACTTGAGCATATAACATGAATGATTGGGCTACTTTCTGGTTTATTTTAAGATCCCTCCTTTGCTTGCTATTTCCGAAATATGTTGGAGGATTTCTTGCTGGTTATTTGGATCCCTATGGAACTTGTATGTTATGAACCCAATGATTTAATCTAAAGACTTCCGCTGATGTTTTTTTCACTCCGTATGTTACCAGAATATTTGTCCAATATCATGCTCCAATTGTTATTAAACATTAAAATAAACATGCTAAAAGTCGGAAGTTAATGGTAAGCCTGGTGAGATTCAGATAGGTCCTAGGTGTCATTTGAGCTTATTTGGGTTTCACGGCGGTGATGACCTTAATCGGTGCAAATAGTAATAGTTATGAATTGGGGTCGTCACAATCAATATGCAAAATTTGTGAGACCTCTTGAGCAAGTGTTTCGACAATATCTATCATGGAAAATGAACTTTCAAGATTTAGGTACTTCATGGCATCATAAATTTTGAAGGTCAACGGCTCCCCATCAAATTTTAATGGTCATGGAGCCATTATGCACATCAATTTTCATCTTGGAATTTTTCAAAAACAGTCTTCCTATTAGGATTGTCTGAGCATCATCATTCATCATTTTAATAACGAAGAAATCAGCTGGGAAAACTAGACCCTCCATTTGCACGAATAAGTCTTCCAAGATCCCGACTGGATGTACTAAAGATTGATTGGCAAGTTGTATCAAAACACCTATCTTTTTTAGCTGACCCAGCTTCAAGGACTTATACATTGATAAAGGCATGACATTGATTGAGGCTTCGAGATCACACATGGCCTGTAAAACTTCCTTCCCTCAAAACTTGCAAGGAACATAAAACATACCTGGATCGGTGCACTTTGTGGGAATTTTCCATTGTAAAACAACAGAAACATTTTCCCCCATGGTGACCTTTTTCGCAATCCTTCAACTTGTTTTTATTAATGTATAGTTCTTTCAAGAACTTAGCATATCTGGGAATCTTCTTAATCGACTCAAGGAGTGGAATATTGATATCCACCTTTCTAAAGACCTCAAGTATGGCACATTCTTCAGCTGCCTTGTTAGTCTTTGCTAGCCGTGATGGGAATGGAGGTGGAACAGTGATCTTTGGCTGTGGGATCACTTCCACTTCAGTTTCTAGTCTCTTAACGAGTTGCTTATTTTGTGCTTGATTATCCTTCTTAGTTTTGCTATTGGATGCTTCAGCTCGGTCCCTAACCTCCGAATCATTTGCAGGAATTTTGTCCATGATCTCGACTGAGATTAGTTCCTCGGTGGTCTTATCCACTCCTAGTCCTTCCACGTCTTTCGGTGCTTCTTCAGAGATTACCATTACCGATTGACATTTTGTTTAGGGTTAACCTTTGGTTGAGAAGGTAACTTTCCTTGTGCCTCTAATCGACTAATTGCTGAGGCCATCTTCCAAAGCTAAGTCTACAATGTCTATTGATTTGCGACTAGTTGCTTGACCGTTTCTTCAATAGAGGTCTCTGACTTCAATGACCCATTCTCTAGTTTTTACATGATACATCCCAGGCAGATAGTTTGGTTGATAATTCTATTGTGCTGAAAAATTGAGTTGATGCTGAAAATTTGGTTGTGGTTGGAAATTTGGCTATGGTACATAATTCGATTGTGGCATAAAATTCTATGCTAGTTCATGATCTTAAGGGGCGTACTAAAGTACGGGATGGTATTTCTTATGCTGCTCATAGGTCATTTTATTCATATCATGCCTTTTGTTTGGAGGTGTGCAGGTACCATAAGCATTGACAGTCTGTGGTTTGCCAAGGGGCATAAATGGACAATTATCTATGACATGATCCGTCCCATCACAGTAACCACACATCTTCACCTGAAGGTTACCAACAGTCATATTTTTAGCCATGGAGGTTACCTGAGTAACCTGATTTACCTATTTTTCAGTTTAGATATCGCTTCCATCACCGGTTGGGAAGATTCATCTTCCACACATGTACGGCTAGAGATGGCCTTGACTGGTGACTCAGCTCGAGAACAAATGCGACAGAATCTTTCATATTTTGACCATCGATTTTTTATTTTTTTCTTTTTTAAAAAAAATAAAATAATATATATAATATTAATATATTCTAAAATCTATCAAAAACTTATAAAATTCATTATAAATAGCATCTTAACTTCGAAAATTCCCATAAAATTTCTACAAATTTCTAAAAATCATAATATCAATCTTATAAATTAATATTAGTTTTTCCAGAATTATAGAATTTATAATTAATATCATTATACGTACTCGAAAAATTCTAGGAAATTCTTACCTTGTCATACATCCTTTCTGAACATATCTAGGTCCTTACTAAATCAAATCTCACACAAAACCTTTACAAGATTTATTTATCAACATTTTTACACTTAATACCTAAATTATTTCCCATGTAACAAAATCTCAAAATTAAGGAAGGTTCGAATCCTACTTCAGATTTCAAATTTCAATGGACTTTCAAACAATACCAATAGTTGAATGTCAAAAGAAATAAAATAAGAAATTCTATAGGATAAAAGTGAAATTATGAAAATACCTTTGGTTCAGGTTTTTCCAGAACATATATCAAGTTCATTCCCGTATGCCCAAACAGCTAGACATGAGGGTTCGTCATCTCTTTTAACCCTTCCTTAACTAAATACATGCCTTGTCTCGATTCCAAATCCAACTATCCTTACTCATCTCATTGATTCAAATTTCTCGATTCCCACAAAGACTATCTACTCTCCGAAATCATCAGGGGTCTTAAACAAGTGAAAGCATTGGAAGTCACAACCAATTCTGATGTTTCCTTTAATGTGAAACTCCGAATTTTGAGTCCTAGAAGTCCAGAAGCCAGTACAGGTGAAAAGACAATTTTTCTCCTGAAGGAAAGGATATGTGATGGCCGAAATTGGTAAGAGTGGTATGGTAGTTAATTCTGGTATAAATTCCCTTTAATCTAAGTCCTTATAGATAGATAATTGCTTTAGAGATTAAAATCTCTAAAAATAGGGGAAGATAATTACAGAATTTAATTCTGATAATTATCTTACTTTAATTAAGCCTTGAAATAGGGATTATAATCTTATAACCATCTTATATAAATAGAAGCCAACCCCCACAAAAATGATTCATAGAAAACACACAAAAAATCGTATAGCCTAAAACCCTAACACCTCCCTATATCTGTCAAAATTCGTTAAAATTTTAAACCAGCATAACTCACTCATCGCTTGTTGGATTCCTGTAAATAATAAATTTTTGGAAACCTCTCTTCATCCTCTTTCCAACCATCATTTGTTTTCATCAGGAGGTTAGTATTTCTTTCTCATAAGATAATTCAAAAATCGGCGACAGATATTTTTAGCCATGGAGGTTACCTGAGTAACCTGATTTACCTATTTTTCAGTTTAGATATCGCTTCCATCACCGGTTGGGAAGATTCATCTTCCACACATGTACGGCTAGAGATGGCCTTGACTGGTGACTCAGCTCGAGAACAAATGCGACAGAATCTTTCATATTTTGACCATCGATTTTTTATTTTTTTCTTTTTTAAAAAAAATAAAATAATATATATAATATTAATATATTCTAAAATCTATCAAAAACTTATAAAATTCATTATAAATAGCATCTTAACTTCGAAAATTCCCATAAAATTTCTACAAATTTCTAAAAATCATAATATCAATCTTATAAATTAATATTAGTTTTTCCAGAATTATAGAATTTATAATTAATATCATTATACGTACTCGAAAAATTCTAGGAAATTCTTACCTTGTCATACATCCTTTCTGAACATATCTAGGTCCTTACTAAATCAAATCTCACACAAAACCTTTACAAGATTTATTTATCAACATTTTTACACTTAATACCTAAATTATTTCCCATGTAACAAAATCTCAAAATTAAGGAAGGTTCGAATCCTACTTCAGATTTCAAATTTCAATGGACTTTCAAACAATACCAATAGTTGAATGTCAAAAGAAATAAAATAAGAAATTCTATAGGATAAAAGTGAAATTATGAAAATACCTTTGGTTCAGGTTTTTCCAGAACATATATCAAGTTCATTCCCGTATGCCCAAACAGCTAGACATGAGGGTTCGTCATCTCTTTTAACCCTTCCTTAACTAAATACATGCCTTGTCTCGATTCCAAATCCAACTATCCTTACTCATCTCATTGATTCAAATTTCTCGATTCCCACAAAGACTATCTACTCTCCGAAATCATCAGGGGTCTTAAACAAGTGAAAGCATTGGAAGTCACAACCAATTCTGATGTTTCCTTTAATGTGAAACTCCGAATTTTGAGTCCTAGAAGTCCAGAAGCCAGTACAGGTGAAAAGACAATTTTTCTCCTGAAGGAAAGGATATGTGATGGCCGAAATTGGTAAGAGTGGTATGGTAGTTAATTCTGGTATAAATTCCCTTTAATCTAAGTCCTTATAGATAGATAATTGCTTTAGAGATTAAAATCTCTAAAAATAGGGGAAGATAATTACAGAATTTAATTCTGATAATTATCTTACTTTAATTAAGCCTTGAAATAGGGATTATAATCTTATAACCATCTTATATAAATAGAAGCCAACCCCCACAAAAATGATTCATAGAAAACACACAAAAAATCGTATAGCCTAAAACCCTAACACCTCCCTATATCTGTCAAAATTCGTTAAAATTTTAAACCAGCATAACTCACTCATCGCTTGTTGGATTCCTGTAAATAATAAATTTTTGGAAACCTCTCTTCATCCTCTTTCCAACCATCATTTGTTTTCATCAGGAGGTTAGTATTTCTTTCTCATAAGATAATTCAAAAATCGGCGACAGATATTTTTAGCCATGGAGGTTACCTGAGTAACCTGATTTACCTATTTTTCAGTTTAGATATCGCTTCCATCACCGGTTGGGAAGATTCATCTTCCACACATGTACGGCTAGAGATGGCCTTGACTGGTGACTCAGCTCGAGAACAAATGCGACAGAATCTTTCATATTTTGACCATCGATTTTTTATTTTTTTCTTTTTTAAAAAAAATAAAATAATATATATAATATTAATATATTCTAAAATCTATCAAAAACTTATAAAATTCATTATAAATAGCATCTTAACTTCGAAAATTCCCATAAAATTTCTACAAATTTCTAAAAATCATAATATCAATCTTATAAATTAATATTAGTTTTTCCAGAATTATAGAATTTATAATTAATATCATTATACGTACTCGAAAAATTCTAGGAAATTCTTACCTTGTCATACATCCTTTCTGAACATATCTAGGTCCTTACTAAATCAAATCTCACACAAAACCTTTACAAGATTTATTTATCAACATTTTTACACTTAATACCTAAATTATTTCCCATGTAACAAAATCTCAAAATTAAAGAAGGTTCGAATCCTACTTCAGATTTCAAATTTCAATGGACTTTCAAACAATACCAATAGTTGAATGTCAAAAGAAATAAAATAAGAAATTCTATAGGATAAAAGTGAAATTATGAAAATACCTTTGGTTCAGGTTTTTCCAGAACATATATCAAGTTCATTCCCGTATGCCCAAACAGCTAGACATGAGGGTTCGTCATCTCTTTTAACCCTTCCTTAACTAAATACATGCCTTGTCTCGATTCCAAATCCAACTATCCTTACTCATCTCATTGATTCAAATTTCTCGATTCCCACAAAGACTATCTACTCTCCGAAATCATCAGGGGTCTTAAACAAGTGAAAGCATTGGAAGTCACAACCAATTCTGATGTTTCCTTTAATGTGAAACTCCGAATTTTGAGTCCTAGAAGTCCAGAAGCCAGTACAGGTGAAAAGACAATTTTTCTCCTGAAGGAAAGGATATGTGATGGCCGAAATTGGTAAGAGTGGTATGGTAGTTAATTCTGGTATAAATTCCCTTTAATCTAAGTCCTTATAGATAGATAATTGCTTTAGAGATTAAAATCTCTAAAAATAGGGGAAGATAATTACAGAATTTAATTCTGATAATTATCTTACTTTAATTAAGCCTTGAAATAGGGATTATAATCTTATAACCATCTTATATAAATAGAAGCCAACCCCCACAAAAATGATTCATAGAAAACACACAAAAAATCGTATAGCCTAAAACCCTAACACCTCCCTATATCTGTCAAAATTCGTTAAAATTTTAAACCAGCATAACTCACTCATCGCTTGTTGGATTCCTGTAAATAATAAATTTTTGGAAACCTCTCTTCATCCTCTTTCCAACCATCATTTGTTTTCATCAGGAGGTTAGTATTTCTTTCTCATAAGATAATTCAAAAATCGGCGACAGAATTAGATTTTTGCCAAATCTTCTTGAACTTCAAAATAGCATAACTCTTTCATCGTTGGTTGTATTCCTGAAAATAATATCTTGTTGGAAATATCTCTTCATCATCTTTCCAAAAATCTATGGTTTTTTGTCAGGAGATTAATATTTCTTTCTCATAAGATAAGTTGAAAATCAACGACGGAATTAGGTTTTTGCCAAATCTTCTTGAACCTCAAAATAGCATAACTCTTTCATCGTTTCTTGTATCTCTAAAAATACTACCTTTCTGGAAACTCTTTTCATCTTCTTTCCAACCATATATTTTTTATTATTTTGATATAAATATTTCCTTGTCTAAGATTAAGTCAAAAATCGGCGACGAAATTAGTTTTTTTTTAAAAATTTCTACAATTTTTGTCTTTGGTTGATTTCTGTTGTCATTTCGCGTGTTCTTATGATTTCTTAGCATCTATTCATGAAATATGATCATGAATTTCCTTCTTTTAAACTTCTCTATTCTTAAAGTCGAAATTATCCCATGCCCTATTTTTAACGACAAAATTTGCATAGTTAATTGGAATGGTAATTCAGGTTGAATCTTGATAAGTTCCTGGCTATCACATCACATCCAAGGGGGAGGCACGTGCAGCATCTGATCACTAGTTCCTTATAGGTTTGGTGAGTGGAATTGGTAAGGAAATAGGGTATTCAATTGATTATTGAATATGCATGCTTAGTTTGTTTTCATCTTTGCCTGGTGATAATATAGGTGGTTCGGAATTACCTAATAAAGGCAAAGGAGTAGCTTCTTGTTCAGAGACAAGAGAGGTAGGATCTACGCCTCATCGGTTTATCCAGAGACCCCTGTTATTTTCTTGTTATTTTTTATACCTACCCTTGTTGTATTGCATGCGATTTGATTATAGGGTGAGAGTATGAATTTTGGATTGGGATATGGATCTCATAGGCTATATCGAACCCCAGAGTAAGGTATTGAGTGCCTGGGTTGCATATGTTATGTGAATTGAATATGTTGATTGTGTTCTGACATGATTGAGGATACCCTGCTATGGTATTATGCTTTGTACTTGCCTGTGTGTGCTTGTATGTGTTTGTGTGTCAGGATCCTTTTCTGGTGGCTATTCAGGGTAAGCGTTGATGCTCCTAGGGAGAGGAGAGGTTCTTACTGGTATGGGAGTTATATGGGTGGCAAAGCCCAGCATGCGCGTGCTGGATGTCTGATCCTTGTGTGGCCAGAACCCTGTCCTTGTGTGGCAGGAAGCTCTTATCCTTGTGTGGTTTGGGATGCCCAAGTCCGTGTGTGGCTTGGGAAGACTTATCCTTGTGTGGCAAGATGAATAGGCTTACTTATTAGCTTGTGTGTTAACCATTTATCTTTTGTGCAGTAAGCTTTGGACAACACAGGTGGAAGGGGATGGCCTTTCTTCTTCATTTCCGAAAGAAATCTAATAAGTTCCACCTACCTGTGTACTTCTGATACTTGTGGAAGTGTTTGTAGTCCTCCCTCAACCATAGATTCGGCCCTAACCCCTTTCTGAATGATTCTTGAATTGCATGATCCCCTTTAGATGTTTAGGAATGATCTAATACAAATTGGGAGATTTGTGTTTCGGGTTTCTGCAGATCTTATGATGCTGCGACCCTACTGAGATTCTTGTAGTCTCATACCATTGTTTTTTACCTTTTTTCAGGCTTAGGTACATCCACTGTCCGTGGTACTAGTGTGTGAGATCAAGGCTGCACGGCGGGGCGATATCGCATCACATTTGCATACTTGATCCTTGTTTACTTGTGCATATAACATGAATGATTGGGCTACTTTTTGGTTTATTTTCAGATCCCTCCTTTGCTTGCTATTTCCGAAATATGTTAGAGGATTTCTTGCTGATTGTTTGGATCCCTATGGGACTTGTGTGTTATGAATCCAATGATTTAATCTAAAGACTTCCGCTGATGTTTTATTAACTCCATATGTTACCAGAATATTTGTCCAATATCATGCTCCAATTGTTGTTAAAAATTGAAATAAACATGCTATAAAAATTGGAAGTTAATGGTAAGCTTGGTGAGATTCAGATAGGTCCTAGGTGTCATTTGGGTGTATTTGGGTTTCATGGCGATGATGACCTTAATCGGAGCAAATAGTAATAGTTAGGAATTGGGGTCGTCACATTTAAAATATCTCCCTAAATTCCGAAAAACATCTCAAATGTAGATTCTTAGATCAATTTATCAAAAGATAATCAAAACATAGCAAATCATAATCTTTTATTTTAAAATAACAATATAAATACTAAATAAAATATGTAAAAGAATAGGTTATCAGTCTTTGGTTCGTGTGCTTTAGAGGAGTCCCTAGTTGGAGAAGGCATTGGAGACTGAGGATGAGATGAGGAGAAGATTCCCTCAACTATTTTCTCAGTGATTTTTTTGTTTCCCTTCTGTATATTTCTTGTTTTTTCTTAATGATTATATGTTTGTTGTGTTTGAGGATAATATTATTGTGTTTGATGAAATTATAGTTGTGTTTGGTGGTATGTTTGTGTTTTTTGTTGTGTTTGAGGAAATTTTCGAGATTTAACTTTTCTTAGGGGGGGGTAGGATGTAAATCACGGATTTTCGGTTGCCACGGGTAAGTTTTTGGTGCATTTTTGCGTTTTATGCTAAAAAGCAGTTTTGTAATTTTCTTTTCCCGTACATTTTGTCTTGGATTAATGGTTTTATGGTATTGTGGTTTTAAAGTGTTTTTGTGCATTTATTTAAGGAATATATGGTATGGTATTATTTTCATGATTTTAAGATATAGTTAATTACTTTTTAAAATAATATTTTATTTTTAATTAAAGATATATTGATAAAAAATTATAATTTTTAGATCAATAGAGAGATATAATTTTTCTGGATTTATGATAAAATTTTCATAATTTTTAGATTTATATACTATTTATTATGATTTTTTAAAGTTTAAAAATAATTTTCAGAGTTATTTTATTATTTAAATAAAATAAAAAATATTATTTTACTGATTGTGTTAAACGACATCATTTTGACAAAGGTCAAAATGATGTCGTTTTGGCGTTGGCGCAGGGGAGGATTAAGGGAAACAATGTCATTTTGGCGAAAGCCAATACGATGCTGTTTTGGTTAGCGGATATTATAAAAAAGTAATAATAATTTATTTTCTCTTTTCTTTCTTTTTTTCCCTAACTCTCTTTTTCCCTCTCGACCCGACTCTCTTTTCCTCTCCAGGTACCAGGAAACGCCACTACTGATTCTGGCAACCATTTGTGACATTGCCGCCAGCAATAGATGCTCCTCCTTCCCAGCAACAGACGGCAGCAAGTTTTGTTGAACTCTGTCGTCGGACCCAAGAAGTAGGAGCTCTTGAAGTGGTGGATTTTCTTTATTGGAAAATTCCATTTTTCGGCCTACTCCGATGATATTTTGAAAAATAAACTATGGATTTGTGTTATTCTCACTGCAAGGGTCATTTTGATATATAGATTGTTAAAAATGGTTGGGTTTTGTGTAGTTGGAGATCTTGTTGTCCATCACCGCCTATCGCCACCGTTAACCATTGCATGTGTCCCCACCGGCCGATAGCCATCTAGCCATGAGATTCCTCAAACCCAAAATTTCAATTTTCACTCACCTATTTTCAACATTCTGACCGCGATGGTGCGATTTATTTTTCAATCTGAGATTTCGTTTGCAAGTTATAAACTTTTGAAATTTTTATGAAAAAATATATTTTGACTTAAAATGGAAAATAATAATTTTGTAAGCCATACTGTGTTGATAAAAAAGTGATTTGAGACTTAAATAAATAGTTTTCAAATTTTAAAATATTTTCTAAAAAAAATTATTTTGCCTTGGTGTACGTGTCATGGTACATTTGAGTACCCACAGTATTTGTTGTTTGGTATATGTTGTCATTGTATGCTTGGTATGGTATATGCAGGCATTTGATCTATATTGTGGCTTGTATTGTTGTGTCGTGGACTAACGGACTGTATACCTTGCTTGGCTGTCTTTTGGTAGATTTTTACATACAAGTGAGTGGGGACCTCACATTTTATTTGATTTTTAATTTTAAAATACATGATAGAGATTTATGTTTTTTAGAAAATCAAATGGTGAATCGTATTAATACTTGAATTTATATGATTTTGTGTTTGAAAAAAAAAAGAAGATTGGTTTTACGATTGTGAGGTTTGGCACGTATATTGGTTTTATTATGGTTTGGTATTGGGAGACATATTCTGATATGGTGTATTTGGTTACACAGACTGTTGAGACATATGATTGTCTATGAGATTATATGCCTACTTTTGACACTGTGATATTAGATTGAGTTTGACTTGCTTGATTAGTTTTATATCCCACTCTGATTACATGAGTATTCTAGTGCACTGACGACCTTTGACTGAGGTTAGTGGCCGATGGATCATATATTGAGATGGTCATAGGGGTCCACCATAGAAGCCTTCGGCAACACTAGTGTGGGCTATGATTTCAAAGAAAATAAAATAAATATTAATGGACTCAGATCACTCCCTAATCAGGAGTGGAACGAGTGATTGATAGCCGACGTTTCAGTCCTGTTTTAATAATGAAACATATGGGTGTATGTGTTTCACCATCACTATTATTTTCTGGTTGACTTGGATTTGACTTTGGGTATTTTTGTGAGTTTTAAATAGATTTATATTTTCAGTTGTGGATTTCATTTATGTTTATAATCATGTATTTTGTGGTCCCCATACCCGCTCACCTGGATATTTAGCTAATGTTTTAGCATTGTCCAGTTACGTTTGCAAGTTCTTCAGGTTAACTATTGATGGTGGTGCTTTGTTTATATGGATTGTCAGTTACCGTCAGGTATGATCAGACTAACCGATTTGGATTGTACACCCATATACCGGACGTATTTTCATATTTTATATTTAGATTTTACTTTATATCTATTAATTAAATTCCAGTGCTTAGATTTATTAGATTTCATGTTTGAGGTGAAACTGTTTAGTTTATCATACTTGAGGATGGTACAGGTTTTAACATGGATTTAACATTGTGGGATATTTGGATTTGATATAGATTTTAAAAGAAAATATGTTTACGATCCGAACTTACCCTATATTTTTACTTTAATCCGTTACGTATTTCTATTATTTTATTTTATTAATATTACGGAATTGTAAAGTTAGCATAGTAATTGTTACTCTTAGGGTTTCGTAGTAGAGGTGTTCATCCCTGGAGTAGGGTATGGGGCATGACAAATTACCCTTCAGTGACTTCTCTATTCCTTATCAACGGGCCTGGTTTGGTGAACTTGTACCCTCCATCTTCATCTTGGTACACCAGTTGCATGCGCATGAGTGTATTCATGTTTGGGAGCATGGTTTCAATGTGCAATAGTGAGATTGCTATTTGAAAGGTCCAACACCTTCTGCTCCACTATTAGATGTGATCACCGAGCCTAGGATCAGTGGTTTCATGCTTTGCTAGGCTGTAATGGAATTGCAAGTGGAGATGGTATGCCAAACTAAGCTTATGCCCCTTCTCCATTCACTATAAGATGAGGAATTTCTTCTTGTTGAGGGTTAAGGATGAATTGGATTCCTCATTTTTTTTCTATTTTTCAGAATTTTTCCATAAATTTTTTTATTTTTTCTATTTTTCCTGAATTTTTCTTTATGTTCATAATTTCTAGAAAATTGATCAAAATTAGAAAAGTCAACAGGTACATGTCATCACCAAACACTACCACATGTTACCATCTCATTCATCCTTAAATTTTGGTTTGACCTGACTCGGTTCGGTTTGATTGAACCTAGTCTGACTCCTCCTAAACAAACGCAATGTCGGTTGGACTCTCCCTTGTATAACTTGTCATCCAATCCCACCATGGACAACTAGTCGTCCAGATGACAAGCAAATGACCCGTCTTCTACTGGTTCATCTTCAACCTCTAGACTGACCAGGGGACGATTTCCCTGAATAGCGATCGGTCATTCTAGCCATCAAAACTCTACAAAATTTATACCAAAATATTCCTCATTCCATCCGCAGTTAAAACCCACCAAAATCGAATCAAAACACTCATGTAATCACGAGATTTAAGAACGAAAAGATCTTAGCTTACTGATCAGAATACCACCAGAAAACGGCAAGAAAAAGGTAGGATCTACTATCCAAAACCTCACAAATCAACTCGGGGTCACACCAAATTCCTCCCTCAAACCGTATTTCCCTCCCTCGATTGCAAAATGCCCAATTTGAGACCTAATCCCCTTTTGTTCTTCAAACTCAAACGAATCTGCAGATTGGGACAACAGAGCTCCCATCCCAATACAAAACGGCATCATTTCACACCCTGTGAAACGACATAGTTTTGAAGAGATACTCTCCCCCCTTTCTGAACCTCAAAACAACACTGTTTTGGGTATTTCTCCAAAACGATGTTGTATCGGGCTATGTACCGATTTAATTAATTTAAAATAAACATAATAGAATAGAATAATAAATAATATTTATTTAGTCAAAAATTATATAAAATTGTAAAATTCATTAAAAATAGAAAAATATCCAAAAAAATTTTATATGCTCCTTATGAACAGTAGAATCCATCTAGATCTGGATTTCTAAATTTTAATAAATACATAATTTAAAATACTTTTTATAAACTTTAGGGAAAAAAATAGAATATAGTATATACCCTCTATATTGCTAAGCCTTGAAACCTCTCCTCTGATTTTCAAGGTTGTCATTGTTTGTGAGGACAAGTTTTTATAGTGGTAGACCACTCTGTGGCTTATGTCTGTGAAACTGTGTTGATGTTCTAGCGAGATGTATACATGATTAGCTTGCACAATGGCTCTATGCTCAGCATTCATTCTTCTTTTCTTGGATTGGACAGTGGGCATGACTTTTGTCTTTGAAACTAATCTCTATGTCCTCCTCTTTGTTGGGGCTAATGTTGTTGCTCCATCAAGCTATGTGGTGATGATAGTCCTTTGGGCGTGCTAGTCTTGTCTTATGCGTGTGTGGATATACTTTTGTGTTTTCTTCCTTAGCTTTATCTTCTTTATCCAATTTATCTTCTTTTTCCTTGAAGATCACTTGATGTTTGATGAAATCTTGTTTTTATAGATAAGGCTCTTGATTATCTTTGAAAGTTGTCGTAATCTCCACTAAAATCAGGTAATAATATGTTATTTGGGATATGTCATCAATAGAAGGTGTGGAAAGCCTCAATTTATACAAATCTATCAGACTAATAAATAATGTGTATAAAATTATGGCTAAAATATTAACAAAGAGGCTAAGAGAGGTGATATCTTCTTTTATTTCACCTTTAGAAACTAGTTTTATTTGAGGTAGGCAGTTTTTGGACTCGATTATGACTGTCTACAAAGTTATTCATGTTGTCAAAGGTTGGTGCCTAAATGTGGATTTTAGGAAGGCTTATGATATTGTATTTTCGGGAGCACCAAAGGTTGAACCTGGATCATTCTATTTCACAGTAGAATTTTCTTAAATTTTTTGCAAGAAAGCACATCGCTCCTAAACTGGCAGTTCCATTTCTCCTCCAAGAATTTCTACCTCTTCTCAAACTATTCACTCATCTTCAGTGCCAGTTTATGCATATAATTATGTGGAGGAGTATACCATATAAAATTTGAGAAGGTAGTCTAATATCTACTACAAAAGCATCAATGTTAACATAGAGACTCTTCTCCAGATTTGATTTTATTGTTTCAAAATCTATGAGTTTCGATGTCATGGAGAAATAGTTAGGGATGTGAAATCTTGACCTTTCGAGCTGTTTGGGCCTGAAAATCTAATTGAATCCCGATGAGAATTGGTCGGCTTTGAATCATAGCCCAGGGTTATTATGAGTATAATGAGTATAATGATTGTGTGAGTGTTGATTAAGGATTATCAGGCTTTATATGGTGATTCTATCAATTAGGGTCACTATCAATTAGGGTCCATAAGTTATTCGGTTATATTTCTGATATCTCTATCCACTTCTGATGAGTCATTTGAACTCACAGGTGTCGTTTCTTAGGTTTGACTCCGTAAAAGGAGCATTGTGTAGTGCTTTCTTGAAATTCGGTGCCATGAAATTTTGTCATTTCATGGTATCCGTCATGCTTTAAAATATAACCTTGTTGACATGTACGTCTTCTTCCCTATTTATAGAGTTTACTATTTATAAGGATTCTATAAAAATTTTCTACAAATTTTTTGAAAGGGTATATCAATTATTATGAATTTATTACTATTTATTCATATTTTGAAAATAATAAATATATTATTATATTTTTAATATTTAATATATTATAATATTATACTATATAATGTCAAAACAACAGGTTGTTTCATTGTTTTCTTCGAGAGTGGTCAAAATGCGGAATTGGCTGTTGTTTTGGGTAATCGATTGATGTATGTCATTTTGTAAATAACCCAAAACGATGTCGTTTTACTGGGAAACAGGCTACCATCTAAGTCTCTCTCGATTCCACCCATGAAACAGGCTACCGTCTGAGTCTTTCTCGGTTCCACCCATGGCCAGTGTATTTACAGGATAAGAACTTGTTTTCCTAATTGTTTGATTGAATCCGTTTTAAACTTCAAAAATGCTTCCCCAAACTTCCTATCGTCCTTGTAAATCTTTCTCAACCCTCCATGTGTATTTTCGTGCTGAACGTATAAGTATTAGGTAGAGTTTATAGTTTTAGGTTTTCAAAGCTTGATAGGGTATGAAATCATGCTTAGTTTAATGTGATTTTCTTATGTTTGAATTTTGGAAGGGCGAGGAATGTTTTGATGTTGATATGGAGAGGTGTGTGATGTATTATGGAGATTTGGGTTTGTGGAAAAAAAAAATGGGTCTGCAATTCACATATGGAGGTTGAAGACAACCCATCCAGATGACCGATTGACTACTCTAGATGTAAGATGAGTCGTTTGGCAAGTGTAGGCAAGACATGTCGTTTGCCAATATGTGAGATGAAGAATACTCTTCCACGAGGCAACTTTCAGAAATACTTTGTCACCTACTGCAAATTCAAGTTCACTTCGTTAGTTATTTGTATGGTTTTTCTATTTATCTTGTGTCGTCTTTAATCTTTGTTGAATCAGATTCAATTGCTTGATTGCCTGATCTATCAATTCCGGATTGTCTAGGCATCTTTCACCTACTTCATCCTAGCAAACCAGGGTCTGCAATGTCTACCATATAAGGCTTCGTAAGGGGCCATTTCGATGCTTACATTGGAACTGTTGTTGTAAGTGAACTCTGCTAAAGGAAGGCATTTCTCCCAACTGGTCTATCAATCAAGCACACACACACGTAGCATGGCTTCTAGTGTCTGAATTGTTCTCTTGGACTGTCCATTGGTTTATGGATGAAAAGCAGTAATAAAATTCAATCTCGAACCTAAAGCACTTTGGAATTTCTCCCAAAAATGTGAAGTGAAACGGAAGTCTCAATCTGAAACAACGGATATAGGCACACTATGCAAACGTACAATCTCATCTAAGTAACGGGTAGCAAACCTCTCAGGTGTATCTGTAACTTGGACAGGCAAGAAATATGCAGATTTTGTAAATCTGTCCACAATCACCCAAATAGCATCATATCCTCACTGAGATCTTGGTAAACCAACCACGAAATCTATGGTAATATACTCCCACTTTTATTCTAGAATCGGAAGTGACTGTGGCAAACCATGCGGGTCTTTGATGTTCGATTTTCACCTACTGGCATACTAAACATCGGGCTACAAATTCTATAATGTGGCATTTCGTACCTGGCCACCAAAACTGTTCTTTCAAGTCTCAGTACATCTTGGTACTTCGGCGATGAATAGAAAACTTCGAACTATGCGTCTCGGATAGAATTAGGTTACGCACATTAACATCTTGTGGCACGCACACATGATCTCAGAAGACAAGGACTCCATCATCTCGAACTAGTAAATCATGAACTGTGGCATCAGCATCATCAACTAGTTGCAGCTGAATTTGGACCAATTCTTGGATTTTTGGATTGTTGAACATGAATTTCTTCCAGTAAGGTAGGTTTGACTTCAATCCGATCTAATAATGAACCTAAACAAACACTGCCAAGATGCACACATTAAGGTCTCAAACTCAGTAACATCGGCAAGTAATGTGCACGACATATAGGCAATGGAAGAAGGAGACTTTCGGTTCAAGGCATCAGCTACAACACTAGCCTTTTTGAGGTGGTACTCGATAATCAAATCATAATCATTAATCAGCTCTAACCATCTTCGTTGTCTCATGTTTAACTCTTTCTGAGTAATGAGGTACTTCAAACTTTTGTGATCAGTGAAAATTCTACAAGTCTCTCCGTATAGGTAATGGTGCCAGATTTCCAATGCAAACACCACAATTGTAAGCTCCAAATCATACGTAGGATAGTTGCACTGATGTGGACATAACTATTGGGAAGCATAGCCAATGATTTTCCCATCTTGCATCAACACGCATCCAAGGCCAAATTTCGATGCATCGCTATACACCACGTACTCTTTTACTGCTCACCAGCAATGTAAGGATAGGTGTGACCCTGATCCTCCATATGGTAGATGTCCTAAAAGTCCAAAGGTCATAAATGGAACTTAGGTACCGACGCAGCTGAAATGACTATTTTGTCTTTGAAGAAATGAATGCGTGATGGCCTAAAATGGTTGTTGCTGAATATTTTCTATTTTAATTATGGTTAATTATCCTTAGTTTTATCCTTTATTGTCCAAGGTATTAGATAATTCTTCCTTTTAAATAGAATTACTCTTTTAATAGAATTATCCTTTAATCATAACTTATCCTTCTAAGCTTAAAAGTAGGGAATTATCTCTTAATTAAACCTCCTTAAGACCCTATAAATTAACATGGTCGGCCACCCTATCTAGCACACCAAAATCCCTCTTCTAAATTCCAGAATTTTCCTCCTTACTCTCCCTCTTTGTGCCAACTTTTCTTCTTTAAAAACCCTAGCCGAACTTGCTTAATTTTCATCAGTTCCTTGTGTGTGATAGCTTATTGGAATCCTCTCTTCATCGTGCAACTTATTATCTTGGTTTCATAAGTAAAAGGTTAGTGTTTCTCTTCTAATTTTGTTGTCGCAATTTCTAGGGTTCTTAGCCGAATTTCTTCTGATTCAACCCCTTGTTGGTTTCTGTTTCTTTTCATCTTCATCGTTTGAATGTTTGGTATCTATCCTTGTTATGTTATGATGAATTCAGCCCTTGTATCTTCCTTATTGAAGAAATCGATATACCTTATTCCTAACCCTATGTTTTCCAATATTTGATTAATTGACTTGTCTATTGGTTTCAGATCTTGTTCCTTTTAATCCTTTGAGTAATTGACACCTATTCCTTTCTTAATTTCATGAAATCGCAACCCCTAACCTCTATAATGTTGAAATCACACATACCCTATTAATCCCTAAGGTGTTGTCAAAATTTGTATGATGAATTAGGGTGAATAATCAGGTTGTTTCTTGTTAAGTTTCTGGCCATCACATCACGCATTCAAGGGGAAGATATTGCTGCATTTGGATTGCTGGATTTTGGTAGGTTAATTGGTAAGTATTCCCATTGCCTTTAGTTTTTAATTAAGTACCTTATGGCTTAGTATTGTGTGGTCTTTGCCTTGTGATGGTTTAGGAGATTCTGATCTTACTGGAAAGGTAAAGGATTGTATTTGATTCAGACACGTGAGAGGTAGGATCTATGCCTCATCGGTTCCTTTGGTTACCCTATTGTTTGATTGTTTGATTGTTTGAATATGATTGAATTTGATTGCCTATCTTGGTTATATGCTTGCAAAATGTGTGATTATGATGATAGGGAATCTCAGAAGTTAATAGCGCAATAGGTTGCCTAATTTGGTTATGACTTTGAGGATTGATCTTTAATTTATATTGCGATTTGATTGAGGATCCTTTGTTGTGATTTGTGTATACGTGTACTATGTGTATGTGCTTTGTTTGAAGGATCTTTTTGTCGCTGGCCATGCGAGGTAAGTATTGTTGCTCCTAGGGAGAGGAGAGATGCTTACCGAACCAGGAGGTTTATTGGAGGTTATTCCCAGCAAGAGTTCATTGGATGCCTTATAGGCCGGTTCAAGTCCGGACGTCAGGATGCCTTGTAGTCCAGTTTAAGTCGAGACATAAATCGAGACATTTTCTTGCACCTGACACTAAATTATTATCAGTTTCTCCTCTCTCAGAGTTTTCTTCTAGCTTATTAATATTTATACCAGAGAGAGTGTGTTACTTGAATGTTCTGTGGTTGATCTCCACTATGTCTATCCCTAACTCGTCTTCTAAAATGACACCTTTGTCCTTATTTAGATCAATTGCTTGTTCTTTTAATAATTATTTATTATATCATCTTTGCTATTTATTGTTTCTTCTTGACTTGTTGACTTATTATATATGATATTGTGAACTAGGACAACGTATATAGTAGGTCTACAGTGATTGTTGCGTAAAATTTTTGGATTCCAGGATACATTAGGGGATGTTCCACTTTACAGAAAAGACTAATTTTTTGAGTGCCCCATCAGAGATTTTAAGAGAACATAAGATTGTCCTGATAGACTATGATTCATCTCTTGTGTTTGCTTTTGCCTCTTCTCAGGTGGGAACTATGAGTCTTGAACTTCTCAGTTGAATTCTATGTCTCAGTAATTTTGGTAGGAACTTTGAGCTTCCTGCAACTGCCAAGAGAGGGATCAGGAATAACGTCGTGTGATAGTGGCTTGTGATGTCGACGAATATCTAAATGTAGCACCCTCACAGGGGATGCAGCCAGTGCAACAATGATATATACTAGGCAAAAACGACGATGCTCTTCCAATAAGATCCATGTGGAGATAAAATCAACATGCATGAGTACAAGAAATAGAAGGATTGCGCATGTATGTGCTCAGAAGAACTTGGCCGTAGGTATTGAGGTAGTTTTGGTTTGGCTAGAACAAAATATCAAGTTTGATGGGATCAGTGATTATTGTCAGAAGATGGATATGACTTTAATTTCAGATAGCATGCGTTCTATCAATGTTAAAACTGTAATTCCTTCCTAAGGATTACATGTGTTCTTAGCACCACCTCATAGCTGCACCCGAGGCTCTTCCTTAAGAACTTGCAACGACATCATGCTTCTGTCACTCTGCTGCAGATCAGCATCATGCTTCTTTCGCAAGATTTCAATTCTGCACCTGTAAATTCATGCCTACTTTGTTATACTTATAGCAAAGAGAATAATAACAATAACTAATGTGTTCCCTGTACAAATGTTGTGCATCTGTATCTGCATCAAATCATGAATGTCCAACTTAGTTTTTCACTTCATCTTGGCCGGTGTTTCTCAATCCCATAAGGGCTCTTTCACCAGGACATTTACTTTTTCCTGAAGAAACTTCACTACATCTTCTCTTCCTTCTTCCTTCAGCAATTGTCTTACCCTCCCAAATATCACACCTGAAGGTCGAATTCCATTTTCTATCATTTCTTCCAATAAAATACAAGCCTGAGTAATATTGCCTTTCTCACATAGTCCATTTATAAGAACTGAAAAAATGTGCATGCTAGGGATAAAATGCTTTGCCTTCATGTACTTCCATAACTTAAGTGCTTCATCTACTTTGTTCCCTTCACAAAACATCTTTATTAAAATCGTAAATGTGTCTGCATCAGGCTCACATTCCTTCATCATCCTTCTGAATACCCTAAAAGCCTCACTGCTCTCCCCATGCCCAATCAAACACTTGATTATGATATTGCATGTTTTAGAATTCGGTGCCACACCTTCGCTATCCATCTCATTCAACACCCTGTAAACGTTCTTCAGCTTCTTTACGTTACAAAAAGCACCAATCAAGGCATTGTAAATTGCCACGTCAGCCTTGATTCCCTTCTTTTCCATATCTAAAAATATGTTAACAGCGTCTTCTATCCTGTTTTCAATCCCATATGTATGAACCAAAACACTATAAATGAAAGATGTTGGCTTACAAGTATCAGAATCCATCTCCTGGACAATTGCAAGGGCTTCATCAACTCTTCCAGCTTTGCAAAGAATGTCAACCATTATACCGTAAGTCACAATATCAGGGTTGCAACCTGCATCAACCATTTCTCTGAAAATCTCCCTTGCCTTGGGCAGATTTGGAGCTTTTCCCCATCCCTCAATCAAGATGCTATAAGTTTTCGAGTCAGGAACAAATCTGCCTGTCATGCTATTAAAAATTTCCTGAGCCTTCCTCACATTCTTCGACTTGCACAGAGCACTCAGCAAGCCATTGAATGCGGCCAGGTTGGGAGCCACATCATACTTCTCCATAACATTAAATGTATAAATAGCTTCCTCTACCTTCTGTGCCCTAGTGTACCTCCTCATAATGATACAAAATGTCTCAACATTCAGTAGTCTCTTGCCCTTCATGGCATTGACAAGATCCCACATCATCTGGTACTGTCTTATCTTGGCAAGGGACTGAATCATGGTATGGTAAGCCCTAACACTATGTGTATAATGCCTTTGCTTCTCAGCCCACTGAAAGAACCGCATTGCCATCAAACCACCATTCTCAAACTTCTTGAGAACACTCTCAACTATTTCAGGTGTAACCCTAATCCCATCTTGATCAAGGGCAGTCTCGACTGTGACTGCTGGGGAAGACATTAGAATTTTACATATCCTTTTGACTGTCTCAAAAATGTCGCCAGTTGGCTCACCAGAACTGTATCTTCTCACTGTAATCGAACTCCACAGTGAGTTAGCAGAATGGCTAAAACTTCTAATCATAAGGGCTCACGCAACTACCTGAGGCACCAAACACAAACCCAAATAATTTGCAATTAGACCAATTTTTGAAGGAATTGATGATCTACCCAGATTAGGTGTGCGAGAGTGCATCTTTGGTTTAAATGACAAAATATGCACAATTGAATGAGAATTTGTAGTGAAAATGTTATTTTTTTCATCCAGTGTAATTATTGGGAAAATCATAAAATAAAAAATACAGGCCTAACAAAAGGGTCAGAGGCAGAACTTAATGGAAGAGGGGAGAGTAGAGCAAAGGGAGGGGATGCACGCTCGCTTGAGGCAACCAAATGCTTCTTTTGCAATGTTTTGAAAATGGGATGAGAAAGTAGCATTGAACTATTTTGCTTCCTTTGCAATGTATAGAGTTAGTATCTGTTTCAAAGACTCACCCACTTCAAGTGCCACATAACTAACAAGTGAGACAGAGATTTGAACTTTCCAGTTCTGGAATTTGTTCTGCAGCATATAAACTCACTACAGAAAATAAAAATGTTCATTTACTTGAATTATGAAACTAAGAAACCAAGACCAAATATATGGCATGAATTATGATCCAATTAGATATCGATCAAAGCCCAAGCAACCACACTTAGAATCATAAAATTTTTCCGCACTACTTGATAAACCTCCGGATTCCCCACGAAGATGAACAGTTGTATAATTGATATGCATAAAGCGTCTATCTTGTGATCATGGTCACTCTGATTTTCTGTTTTTGAGTGTTGTCCTAAACAAACTGACTGATGTTAATGAAAATGAAAAAAGCTATGGAAATTGACTGATTGATGTTAGTATTGTCCTAAAGAACAAGTTAAACAAATTGATCAACTGAACAAATCAAACAACAACAATTTTGACATACTGAAATAACTTGGCGGTCGATGCGGGACAGTTGTTACTGAAAATGCACCAAAATGAATCCAAAACGCAAATAAACTAGCATCACCCAGATCATACTTACCCTGATTAAACCTACAAAGCCAACGATGAAGGCCAGCTTACCATTAACACTAGCCACTCTCCCAATATCCGCTTCCCTCCTGAACCGATATGCACACCAAAAGACACACTAAGCAAAAGGAGTTATCTAAACACAAGCAAGAAGCATTGGTTTATGTGAAGAAGAAGAAGAAGTCCACCATCTAGTCGGAGTGATGATGGTAAAAACCAGTTGGCGGGAGCTTAAGACAGAGCGTCGACGCAGGGGATGATAATTTAGGGTTTTTTGAGGGTCGCTTTAGTAGGAGTACGATTGCTCCATGACGTGGGATGTGGAGGATTTTTAAAAGCCTGTCACTTGAAACTTATAAAGTGAAATGGATAAGAGTACAAACATTGCCAGAAAGGATGCAATGCTTAGATGAGCAGTTTAAACAAATCTCAAGACTCCAACTTCTTTAGTTCTACCATCAAATTCAGAATGTGGCTAAAGTTACCAAACATTGCAATTCAAAGGAGGGGGGGGGGGAAGGAAACAGGGTGTATTTCTCAGAATCCACTATGACGCCACTAGTTGTCTTCCACAATGGACGCACCTAATGGGCGGTCGCCAGTTGTTGGTTGGAACATCTATACTGTTGTGTTATTTTGGAATGTTCGTTACTTTTATAAAACCTTTTTGCCTTTTCCTTTTTTTCGTAAATTTCTTTTCTTCCAGTCCACAGAAAAGTTTTTATTATAAAAGGAGACTCTTTTTATGTGCACCCGCCGATCTCAAGAAAACTAAAACCAACCCACTGGTTTTTCTTCCTCATGAGCGTTTTTCCCAGTTCTCTCCCCTTCCGGGTAAGACCCAGTCAGCTGTCAACCGCTATCTCTTTGTAGTTGTCATAACAAATTCTTGTGTAGTCTATTATTCAGTTTCTTTTTGTTTTTTCTTGACAAAATTTCTGATTGTTTTACCATATTTTGTGGGTTTAGCTGCTTTTTTCTGAAAACAACTCTTATCCATAAGTTTGTTTTACTGTTTTCTGATCTTGTTCAGGTTTATTCTCCAGTGCTACATCGAGATGGTTCTTATTGACATCCCTAAATATTTTAGCGTTCCTGGATGTCCATAATCCCATCGTTGTTGATGTTGATTACCTAGTTTGTGCATATTCTGAATGTAACAATTAGTTGTTGTCGTGTGTTCGCTATCCCTTTGTTTTGGATAGAGGAAAAATGGGGATGCAACATACACGGACTTCCTTCTCTGGATGTGAAAGTTGTAGATGATGCAGGAATCACCAACACACCTACCTTGAAAACACTGGAGAAAGTCAAGGTTCAAAAACAAAGGCTTTTTCTTTTAATCAATCCAAAAAACTCTCCTTTTACAGTACCCAGTACCCAGTACCCAGTACCCAGTTCCCAGTACCATTCTTGATATAAGTTGAGCTTTTCGTATTTTCCAAACTGTGGGTCATTGCTTTCACTCAGTATCTGCGTAAACATACCCTTTGCCTTGGTGAGGTTTAAAGCAGAGTGACTTTTGATTGATGTTAATTGGGCTTTTGTTTACAACATCATCGCAGAACTTTGCCTGCCTTTTGGTACTTGGGGCCAGGAGGAAAATTCATAGTTAACATGAGAAACCTCTCAACTCTTCAATCTAGTGGCCTGTGAATTAATTCACACTGAATCATGCAACTTTATCATCATCCCTACTCCCTTGATAGTCAGAAGGTGAGACTTGCTTTGGAAGAGAAGGGCATCGACTACACATCACACCATGTCAATCCCATTACGGGCAAAACTATGGATAGTTCATTCTTCCGGATGAATCCTAGCGGCAGGCTGCCTCTTTTCCAGAATGGCGCCCACATTATTTTTGATACTATTGAGATAATCCAGTATGTCTCCTTGTTCACCCTTCCTTTGCTAACATTTAACCACCCAGGATCATGTTGTTACCTTCATCCGAAATTTGTAGGTACTTGGAAAGGGTAGCGGCCATTTCTTCAGGAATTGATGAGACCTCCTTCAGCAGCGGAGAAGTTTTGGAGTGGATGCAAAAGATACAAGAATGGAACTCAAAATATTTCACACTTTCCCAAATACCAGAGAAGAAGCGTGTCTTTGTTTCGAAATTCAGAAGAAGAGTGATTATAGCTCGAATGGCGGAATCTCCGGATCTAGCCACTGCTTACCACTGCAGGCTAAAAGATGCATATGACACAGAAGAGAAGTTGAAAAATGCACAAGTTGTGAGCCGCAGCAAAGACCATCTTATTAGGCTTCTTGATGAAATAGAAAACAAGCTAAAAGGGGTAACATATTTAGGTGGGGCAGAATTCACAATGGCGGATGTAATGTTGATTCCGGTGCTGGCCCGGTTAGTGGTGTTGAATTTGGAAGATGAGTATATTAGCAGCAGGCAAAACATTGCCCAATACTGGGCTTTGGTGCAGCAGAGGCCTAGCTTCAGGAAAGTGATTGGAAAATATTTCATTGGCTGGAGAAAATACAAAACACTGACAAAGACATGGTGCTTTCTTTATCTTAGAAGTATGTTCAGGAGATACTGAAAATTTGCATTTCAGAAACTGTGCTTGGGATCGCTGTTTTGCATTTCATATTTATTATTCTCAACACATGTTTTCTTTCACAGAATCATACTATGAATTTGGTTAATATATATATATGCATGCGAATACATAAGGGAGAAAACAAAAACAATGATGGGTGTGGTGGTTAACTGGACCTTCAAGCTTCACAGTCTTATACCTTTTTCTTCAGTTACGATAACGCAAAAGCATGCAAAGCACAAACACGCAGTACAATACACTGGCAGGCCAATGGGTTTTTTGGTCTCCAGATAAACCTGCAGTTTCTCAACCTCAAAAGGTTGCTGCATTAGAGCCTGATCTGTTAGCTCCCTGCTTGAATTGATAATTACAAACCTATGTCTTACAATTACCCACGGACAAAAGGCTTGCAAGTACCAACCCCATTTTCACTAAAAACATACAGCTATTTATTAGGCACTATGCACATATAATTCTAATGCCAATCAACTAGGATCCCACCCAATCTTGTCAAACAAATATGAACAGAAGAAGCTATACATCCACTTCTTATTTGCATATGGACAACATATAAAGCTTTGGAAAAATTGGGGGCCAAATCAACTAACAGCTATGTATTTACTTGTATCAAAAAAATCAACTATGAACTCAGCAATAATAAGATCCTTCTCTTAGCATTCAACATATCTAATATCTTATCATGCTAATTACAGGATTCAATAGTATAATATTTAGCATTGAACATATCTAATACCATATTATCTTATCATGCTAATTAATAGCATAATATCTTATCATGCTAATTGAACATATCTAATTTCTTATTATGCTAACTACAGTATTCTCATTGCATGGTTTAGTACAGTCTTCCAAATAGTGAACCTCCTACTAATAAAAATGAATATTAAAATAAACCGAAGAGAGCAAATATCTATAAGCATCATAAATTAAGACAGTATACAACTCATCACATCATTAAAAAAAAAGATTGCCACTTACGCAGTAATTCTATCATTTATCATAGTAACATGTTGAGGCAAAAATCAAAACAAATGAAACAAGTCCAAAGAGGTCTTCACCCTAAAAATGATCAAGACATAAATAAATTGGCAAATTCTTATTTCACTGATTAGTAGCAATGTGCCTTTGTAAGTGAAAGATAAAATGACAATAAAATAAGAATACCTACCTCTTCGAGGTGCAAGTGGATGGATCAATATCCATGTTACAGTCAAGATTGTACAAAGTTCAACTTACTCCGCTGGCTAGTATCAAATGTTAAGAATTAGAACTCTGAAATAGAATATATTTCTTTAGAAATAAAACCCCCGAAAGGAAAAAGAATTGATATTACATTATATTCAAGAAATCAGATAGCTCTCTGGAGCATTTCCTAAAAAAATCAATGCTCGTTCAAGTTCTGTGCATGCTGATTAAAGCAATTACTGCTTTTCTCCAATCCACAGCTTCCATTCGGAGAATAATATGAATTTTTGGTTTGATTTGATCCTAAGTCTGTGCTGCACATTTCTCCACCTTAGGATTTGTCCCCCATGTACCCCCACCCATTCCTGTTCCGAATCCACGGAGGAGGCATCTTAATCCACTTCTGTTGCCTGAAGTACCTTCTTCCAAGATCAAACGTTGGTCCCCTAATACGTTTAAATGTTTGATGATCACTGGCACCAGGAAAGTCCATGCCTTGTTGACCCAATGTACTTGGATTCTCTTCAGCTGGACAAGTGGCAGTTTCGTGGTTGCCCCATCGCTGTTTCTCAGCAGTTTCGTCAATAGCCACAGAGTCAACAGTACAAGGTAGACTATCTTTCTTACGAGAGGAGGGAATTGGCGGAAGAGGCGGAAAAGGATAGAAAGGCACGCCTGGAGCAGTTGTCCAGTTTTCTGTGAACTGAGTAAAGGGCGATCCAAATTGCTGCATGATAGACATCGGAATTCCATATGATACAGGCAATAGGGAAATAAATTTACTCTGTGGAAGCCCAACAACACCAGCAACAGGAGACTTTAAATGGCATATACTTTGTTGGGGATGATCACTGACAGTCGATGAAGCATTGGAGGAAACAAGAGAGGAGACAGAAGGCGAAAAAAATCCAGGTGGTACATCCTCATGGATGTTTTTCCTTCCAGCATTAACACTGCTAGATCCATCTTGTGGACAATAATTTCGAGCACAATGAGGGCAATAACTGTAATCTCTACTTGCTTTGTCTCCATCATCCAGCACAGAAGATCTTGAACATGTGCTTCCATTGGCAGGTTGATCCCATCGGCTTTTACGCTTGCGAGTTTTCACACCACTGGAAGAACTGCCTTCATGGAAAGCAGTGTCCACTGAAGCAGTTAATGGTATTGTCTTGCAATCTACTGCTTCAGTGTTTCTCACTCCCTGACCATGCCAATGTCCAGCAGCAGATGCCCAATTGCAGTTTGCACCTCCTAGAAACTCCATCCTACCATCATCCCTATCCATATAGCTGCGTTTCCTGATATGTCTCGGAATCCATCTATCACGAAAACTCCGAGCAATTTGATGAACCTGCCAATGAATACCAAATTGTTAAACCAAGGATCTGCCCACAAAATACATGCAGGCCGTATTCATCACTTCTCCATAAAGCTGTTTGTCTTCTAATATTTTCCCGGTTTCAGAATTCAACCCCAAAACGTACATAGTTTTCTATGAATGCCTCCACGTAAGGTCATTAGTCTCAAATTACTAAACAAAAGAACCCACAAAAATAGTGTTATACAAACAGTCCTCGAAAGGAGCTACAGAATTCTTGTGTGGCCTAAAGAAACATATATTTGTAAAAAGAAGACCATTGTTGGACAGTAAGTAAGCAAACCTGTTTGTCATCATGCTCTGTGAGGGACAACATGGACTCCATAAAGCTGAATAAATAACAATGTCAGAAGGATATAGCAATAAGAATAAATACAATGGAGAAAAAAAAAACCAATTTCCAATCCACATTCAACAATGGCAACAACTTAGCTGATTTTAAAAATGGGACATGGAATTAAAAAGCTATGTACATTGAAGGAGATTTCCTTATATTGGGAAGATAAGGTGATGGCCTAATCACCGAACATAATGTTTCAACAGTTCTGCTTTTTCAGAAATGGAACGAAATCTCTAATTTCATCTTTACTGTAACTACCAAAGTAGCCAAAATATAGTTTGTACTTTGTTATCCTTCTAAAATAAAGAAGTTCTGCCTTCTTTATTACTTCTGGGCAAAGGATCCATAATTGAACATCAAAAACAAAAATTCAATAACCTTTTTCCTTAAATTCAAGACAACCTAGTCTAAACAAATCTCACCATGAAAATAAGAAGAAAAAGAATTGCACAGATAATACACTTCCAATAACAAGCTGTTATTGACTGTCTATAAATAAATATGAATTAAACCTGCATTTGCACATAAATTCTAATGAAAGACAAGGAAAAATAAAAATAGAAAAAAATGAATAATTCCTATATACACTATAATATGTAAAAAACTAAGTAAACAAAGAACCAGAAAAATATTCTGACCTCTCCATCCCAGGAAACGGAGGACCTCCAGAAATGTGCTCCAACGTAAGTATCTCCCTGACTGCCAAATACTCCAAAACCTGCAGAGTAATCAGTTAGCAGCCTGCTATTGTCTTCCATATAAGGGACTCTAAATTAATACTTGTCATTATCTAATAAAAGAAAAATGACATATCAACATATAAGTATAGACATGAGGATGAACAGAAATGCAGTTTTTCGAAGATTCAATTTAAGGTTGGGAATTTTGTTTCCAGTTCTCCAATGGAATCTCAGTTTTCAATGGCACATTTTAGCCAGGCAAAAAGTAACTTAACAGTTTACTCTAAAAAATGGAAATTATATTGGCTCCAAAAACCACGTTTCACATTTTGACACTTTCCAGGATAACATAGGATGAAATGGAAAGTTCACTTTGACACAAACTAGCAATTTGGACAAAGTGAGTTTCTGAAGAACTTGCAACATCTGGTTGATAAAAGATTTTGTGAAAATATTTCACACATTCAGTCATTTGTTGCATGTGATTGAAGTTTTCTTGGAGATATCTGACTTCGGATAGGCACTTTATGTGACTGAATCCCAATATTGACTTCTTAAACAACTAATGAATCAGGCACAATAGGGTGCTTAGCTGGTATTCTAACCTTTTTCCAACAATGCCTACAATTCCTATGGCAAGTGATTCCACATTTCAGCATACAATGAAAGGGAAAGACTAAATGCTGAGGATCAAAAACAGATAAAAAATATGAGCTCCTTCTTGAAGGAAACAAAGAGATATGCAAATCATTATGAGGTTGATACACAGAAGCATGACTCTAGAAATTTCATGATTGATATTGTGCTTGGGTATTTCGGTGGCAAAACTGAGAATCAGAAATTCACGCCTTGTTTCTTTCTTATACAGACATGCCTTATCCAATGCTTGACAGTAGAGCTTTCAATAATGCACTATGATGATTTAGTAAGTTTGCATGCTAAACTTTTGAACGAAGTCATAAACATGAGATTATGCTTTCAATTCCAAAAAAAGGGCAATGACAATGTTCATAAATCATAAACATGAGATCACGCTTCCGACTCCAAAAAATGCACTGAAAATGTTCATGAAAAAACAATCAATGTTAACTTTTAAAAATGGAAAATATGCAGACATGCCTATTTTGTGTACAAAACAAGTTGAACTGATGGAAATCCTGGCAAAGAGGTATATAAAAAGTCTATCCAGGTTCCCAGGAGTTCTGAATTTTCACCTTAAGGTTTCTTCAAAAACATAAATTGAGGATGCTCTATTTCATGAGTACTCTAGTCAAACTGACCATTCTGACGTACAAGACACTAAATATAAACAGCATCTTATTATGTATTCCAAATTGATCCGCACCTTTAGGAGCTTCCGAAGAATTGGAATCTTTTTAAAGTCCCTTCTGTACTGCTTCATTATGTTGTGGAGCATACGCAAACCTAAAATGGAGTAGAAAATGTGAATCCTTTATGCAAATATAGGTAAAACAACAATGAAATATTTGAATGCTGCATGTAACAGGAAAATTCACCATTCTTGTTAATTATATCCATTAACACCATTCGCGATTTAGTTTTCAGAAGAGCATCAAGGATCATTGATAGTTCTCGATTACTGCAAAACATACATGACAAAAGGTTATTTAACCCCAAGCAAATTCCCAAAATGCAAATAATGAAGATAATACCTCCACAACAAACTGAAGAAGAAAAATATAAACTTACCTCTGAATTGATTCACCATTCCCACTAGCTCCAGAAGCTGCAGTAAGAAGCAGAAGTTTCAAGTATCCTTTAGGAGCATCCTGCAAGGAGAAAATTTTGATAAGCATGGGCTACCAAATAATGAGGGTGAAACCCTGAATCTGTTAGGCTATTAGGAACTTAATATAGTGCCAGTAAGATTAACTTTAGAAAAAATTAAAAAAGGAACACCTAAAAGGACGCTTTACTACAGGATAGTTTAACACAAATAGTCCCTCATCAAAACTAACAGCTACAAGGCTTTGATGCAGAGCCTGATAAGATGGCAGAAAAGAATGCAAGTACACACTAACGGTCAAACTAACAAAGAAACACAGGAAATGAAAAGTTCATACAGCGAAAGCAACATTATTTTAATATGGTTTTTTGATGCTCTCTTGTTGGCTGAAAACCAAATGCTAGGGGTGTGCATCCGTTAATATTGGTATAAACGGATTTGGACTATGTATTACATACCAAATCGATACCTCATATCAAACTGATACAGAACCAAAGTTAAACAAACATCGTTTTATACTAAACTGAAAAACTAGTCTGATAAATTCAGTTCCCATCAGTAAACACCAAAATCAAGTTTGAAAATAAAAATTCAGTTCACATCAGTAAACACTAAAATCAAGTTTGGAAATAAAACTTCAGTTCACAAGACTCTCAGCATGCATCCTGTCATTCCTGTCAAATCAAAACAACTCCTAAATTCATTAACTTGTATTGATGAGGAAAAGAAGTCAAGAGGAGTTTATACAATGGAGCCCACAAATGGAAATCGTAAATTTGTAATTGAAGGATGGAACCTTCAGAAATCTTTTGTAATGCATCCTTAATTACCTGAACCTGTCTGCATTTTTTTCTCTTGATGGATGAGTTTGAAACAAAACATGGGATATATAGGTTTCAAAATTCATCCATTATGTACAGCTTTCTAAATCAATGAAATCTCAGTTTATCAAAAAATAAATACCAAAAACGAAAATCTTTTATTTTTAAAATAAATTTATGCTTATACATACATATATATATATATATATATATATATATATATATATATAGATAGATATAGATATAGAGATATTATGTCATTTTTAATTATAAATGATAAATTTAAATTTAACAAAAAAATTGTTTTCCAGTTCAGTATTTACTGAACCATCAATACCAAGTCATACCATTTATCAGAATGGTAAATACTGAACCAACACAAATCAAGCTCTTATGAGGATCATTATCTAACATAGGTACTGGTTTGTTTGGTTTGATTAGATTTGCACGGCTCTACCCGATGCAAAATGAAACAGCAAAAGGAAAACACAAACTGTAGAGTTTCTTACTTTCCGCTTGCTTATTCCGCCCTCAGCATCCAACAACTCATTGAGTTTCTCTTGAACTGCAAGAACCAATAGGCAGTAATCAAACAAATAGTAAACAATATCCATCAGTTATAACAGGTAAGAACAAGATACTAACCTGCCTCAAAATGACCATTAGAGGTACCCTCCATTAATTTTTTTGGTTTGATAGACAAAACCTGAGTTTTGTTAGCCAATAAAGGCACTTTACTAGCATTTGTAGAACCAATAGGAAACTTTCCTTTCTTCAAAGAGGAAGATCGGTGAGAAGTTTTAATAAAAAACCGAGATTTCACAAAAACTCGTTTCTCATCAGTTGTCACAGTTTTAGGCTTCCTATTAGCAACTCCCTCAGGTGAAGATTTGCTGAGAGTGGTATTTGACAATGCCTCCCATCTTTCAATAGAATGTGAAGCTTTTTTAACGGTATCTTCCACGGAAATCTCTTGTTGAACTGAAGATAAGCTTTTGCTCATGGCATCTTGAGCCAGTGGAACAAGATCTATTGAAGGACAAGAAGATGACTGTCCCTTCACATCATTCAGTTCCAACGAACCATTAGGCTGGGAAGAAATAGAAGCAGATTGATCCACATAGTCCTCAATTTCTGCAATAACATCCGATTTGCCAATAATTTTTCTGGAACTGTCCATCTTATCCTTGTGCTTGGATATTGCATGCTTTATGTCATCTCCAGCTTCCCCTTCTTCAACCATCACAGGCTCAGGAAATTCTTCATCTGAATCCACTTGATCAATTACTTCAGTGTCTGTGGGGTCACCACCAATGTAGCCCCGACATTGTGATGAACCACAATAACATCTTTTAGCAGCTGCACCAACCACTCTTACAAAGTTGTAATCAAATGTCAACTCCTCACCCTGTAGAAGATCCATGCTTAGAAAAGATTGAATATAAAGTATGTTGCAGCAGGAATTTCTTGATAAGGAGCATCACGAAGAATATCAACCCATTCAACAAAAGATCAAGACTCTAGATACATTTCTGAACCTGTTCTAGCTTCGGTTTTAAACTAGTAAAATGTAATGGCCATAAAATGAACAAAAGACGTGCAGGCAGGCTAATCTGCAATAATCTATTTTTGACATGATCTAATGCATTTTGAGAAACATAAATAACTTCATATGCCATAGGAGATAACAATGGAAGATATAACCAAACCACAGATCTTAAGGCAAAAACAAAACTCGCTGATGGATGCAGGACAGCTTTTGAATAAAAGAAAAAAGATTTGAAAAGAATTTCGGCATTTTCAATATTTTACAGCATGACAGGTTAGTATGAATTTGTGGATTTGGAAGTTTATGAGGATGTAATTACAAAACAGTATTCTGATAATACACTTCTGGCATTGTGAAAGAAAAGTTACAAGAATAAAACCACAGGTTTAACATATGATTTGGTTTCTAGATATCTCACCTACAGATTGATATGTATATATATATAAAACCGCGGGTTTCATGTGTGACTTGCTTTTTTTGCAATAAAAATGAAAAGCAAAATGCTGGAAATATGACGCCTATTGATATTCAACCTTGCAACATAAGAGTTTCACTAGTTCCAATCCTACACGGTTAGAGCCAGGAGTAATTAAGAACTCACTAAGCCCGAATCAAAAGACAGATAATAAATAAGGATTAAACAATACAGACCAACTGATTCAGTCTGTTCCAGCACTGCTGGAATTTACAAATATATCTGATACCAAAACTAAACCTCAAAACAAGACAACTAATAGGCTGTAGGACATTGAGAGACACGAGACCTCTCAAATTCCTCAACACTTAGGTGTTGCTACTTGCTCCATCACTAATGCAACAGAATATACTACCAAGGATGAAATAACATCAGTGATATCTGATAAAATAACTTAATCCAGTTTACTTATGATATCACTGATGTCTGATCAAAGGATTTAAATGCACATTTCAAACCAGTGTTATGTGTTCCACGTTTAACTGTGAATTAATCATGAGAGAAATGATTGACAGATATTATCAGGCAATCTCCTAAGTATCCACAACCATCTCTAATTCATAAACCATATTTATGTCAAACCATGTTACAGCAACTTAAGGTCACACCTAGCCCCATAATAACCATCTGTTCCACCCAAATTATCTTAGTGCCTTTATATGTCAGTTGGGATGTGGCACCAATTGTCTGGGAGAACACAACAAACAGAATAGGCATAATATGGAAATATTTTAAATGTTACATTTTTTATAAAAAAAAGTCCATTACAGAATAAGCAGTGAATACATACACGTTTTCAGAAGTCAATAACTCCGTCAATGACTACATAAGAATCTTAGTAAGTGGAGAAAGCCAGGAAAAGAAGAATGATCAGAACTGTGGATGCAAAATTGTAAGTAGAAGATAACATTACAACAAGGTGTGAGCTCACAGAATAGGCATAATATGTACATATTTCAAATGTTACATTTTTTATTAAAAAATACATTACAGAATAAGCAATAAATATATACACATTTTCATAAGGCAATAACTTCGTCAATGACTACATAAGAATCTTAGAAAGTGGAGAAAGCCAGGAAAATAAGAATGATCAGAACTGTGGATGCAAATCGTAAGTAAAAGATAACAGCACAACAAGGTGTGAGCATACCTTCTTAATATCCCTCAATGCAAATAATCCGATACAAATTTCTCCATTAACCACCCACTGTTCACAAAAGCACAGATTTACTAAATGCAATCAATATTAGCAATTAAAACAACAATAAAAGGATATTCAGTTGTATGCAAACACGATTTACATCAAAATACAAGAATGCATATTTAATCATGTCAATCAAGCCATTATGATTTTCCACAAACCACATGAGAAGCTGCTCTTAGTTCAAGTAAGCCTCCTATCAATCAGTTCAATGGGTTGTGCACAAGTAGTTAATCACCTTTTCTGTGCGGCAATTGGGATCACAACTGTGGTTAATGAAACGTCCCAAATTTCCTTTTCCACATGCATCAATTACCTGAGAAAGTGCATACCAAAGATGAAATAGAATATGGCAAGATAATTAAAAGTATAAAACAGGAAGATTTAAATAATGAAACACATAAACAGCAAATTCATGTCGAAGTAGACAGTTAAAAAAGAAATATGGCTGAATAAACTGAATAATGAAACATCAGTTTCTTATAGAGACAATAAATAGAAGTAAAGAATCTTAGCAAGAAAGCAGGTAGGAGCCTAAAACATAATGATTACAGAGATCAAGTGAAAGTATGAATTTTCAAATTCACAGACATCATGTGAAAGTAAGAATCTTCAAATTCTAATTACTTATCCAATGCTTTCACTTATCAGAGCTCTGAATTTTACAATCCTCTCTTATTTTTCGGAAACTTGATTAAACATTATCAATGGTAAGAATGTTGCTAAGGATTCCTAACCAGTTTGAATTCAAAAGTTTAAGTAATTATGGATACAGTTTACTTGATATTTTAATGTTTAGGACTTGTTCAAACGTGTAATGATACATAGCAACATTTTACTGCCAATCTCCATCAGAATATAGGCGTCCAGCCCGTATGTAAGAAAATTTAACCAACATACTTCATCTATTAGTGAATTGATGTAACATTGCTAAAAGAGGAACTCCTTGAAAGCTACTTTCAATAGCCAAAGATCCAGAAACAAAGTATATATGGATGTAACCACAAAATTATTCTTTGTCAGAGAAAATAAAAAAGAGAGAAGAAAGAGCTTATCTAAACCTCACTGCCATCCAACGTCATGAAATAGAAATGTTTATGACCTTTGGAAGCATACTCTTTCAGCCGTTCTGCATAAACATGCACATCAAGTACCTGATTGAAAATAACACAGAAATCTTAGAGATGGGGATTGGCATTTGTATTTGAGAGAGAGAGCTATGCTTAGGTCAGTTCCTTCAGTAAACTTATCTGAAAATATGGAAAGAGTATGCACAAGCAAATGCGGACCAATCACAGATGAAACAAAAAAACAAACAGTTCGGGACATCATAAATTTCACACCAAAAAATCATGTAATACTGAAAAAAATGCAGATGAAACAATTCCTACTCATTTGCGCAACATTATATTTTTACAAAGAAGTTTCTGAACTGGCCAAACTCACTTACTAAGCATTTCACTATGCCATCATAAATTTACCTATAATAATACATAATGAAAGAAAAAGATCCATTTGGCAACTCCTAATCACTTTAAGACTTGGATGTTTGTATTGGCCAAAAATAAATTAAATCCAAAGCATCTGCATGATAACGACCTGTAAAGCTTTTCCGATTCGTAGAACTTTAATGATTTTGTGAACTAAATTTGAAGATGGTTGGTAGCTTTTAAATCATAAAACTGTTAAAACTTTTCTACAGTCATCCTTTATGTCTTCAGTATGGTTGTCTGCTCTCTCTATTACATTCAGTGTGGGCATCCAATGATTTTCGGTCTTTCACTGAGTCCACTATAGAATCTTGTACTAATGTTTACATAACATTAAAATGCAAATGAATGACTACACAACCAAATCCATCATGTATCAACCAAGAAAAACTTGAGACAAAAAAAAAACTTGCTCAATAATATTCAATTAAAGAAACTACATCAAGAAGTGCAAACTTCAAATTCAAAAGAATTAAAGACCCTTCTAAATGATTATAAAAAGTAAAAACAAAATATAAAGTTTGAAGCTGAGACTTCTATAGTTATAATTAAAAAGATAAATTTGAAAAAAAAAAGGAAAACCCATAACAGCCAAAAAATAGAAAAAAAAACAAAAGAATGCACTAGACCTAATTCACATTCAGGGATGAATTGGAGTTTTCAATTACAATTTTTTGTTGCCAATAGTTTTAAGGCTTGATAAAGGCTAGGAATAAACCTACCCATAATGGATATATAAATGACAAAATAATCGTGGCAAGTATTAAGTCCATAGAATATAGTATGTTTATTGTCATACAGATTTTGAAGACTCGGTTAAACAGTAGAAACAATGAAAATAAAATAAGTAAGTGGACAGAAAGTCAATTAAAATGATAGACCAGAACTGTTTTATAAATTTAGAAAACATTCAACAATATCTAAGATTACATTAATAAACATGCTCAAAGCACAAGAGTCTAAAATTTATATATCATTTAATAATTAGTCAGAAGAAATTATAGTGGCTGAAAGACGCACAGGCCATCAATAAATTGCAGTGATTATGAGCCATATAATCACAAATGCAGTACCTCTCCAACATATTCAATGAGAAATTGTCCCATTGATATGTCCTCTTCCATCCGCAATCCAAAACCTTTTTTACCACATCGGTCCCACTTCATCTTGGCATAATTGCGCTTTTGGAACTGCAAGCACACAGCAATCCCAGACAAAAAGAAAGATGAAACAGCAAGCACATCTATGCCCTGAACATCCCTTTAAGAAAAGAAACTTTAATTAGTAAGTAATAGTGTCTTAGTACCTGTTGGTTCGAGCAAAGTTCACCACAAGGGCAGGTGCCTCGAACACACTCAATATTTAGCATCCGATTCAAGCATTCATCTCCACAACCTAAGTTGCCATCTACAGGCGTTTTGCAATGGCAAACCATGATCTGCTTATAATTTACAGAAAGAATCCATCTGAGAAATATAATCAAATCTACAAACAGAGAAGTAGAGATGTGCTACAAGGATGTACCAAATAAGAATATGTACATAAAGACATTCTTAAAAGCAAAGAAAAATTTGGCTTACATCCTACCAAACACAGGAAGAAACTAATGAGTTATCATATTTAAAATGCTATTGTTATTGAACTGATTTTATATTGTTTACATTACATAGGGTAAGAATGCAAACTCAAGTACATACACCTGCAAAATTTAACAGGACTCAGTATCAAAGCAGAGAAGTTCCCTTGCAACCCATGAAAGAATTTAGCAGCATGGAAGTATGTGCCTAGTTTGACCATTAAGACACCCAAAATAACATTGAGAATGCGAAGTTGAGAGTCTTTTCCAAAATACCTGCATAAAATGCAGAATCTAAAGAGGCTTATGCTCCCTAAATTTTCTTTTGAATAGAGAGAGTAAACCGAGGAAATTGTAACTGTATTACTTTCTGATTATTTAAATTTCATAGGGTAAGCATGCAACTCAGAAATTTCCACCTGCAACATTTA
This sequence comes from Passiflora organensis, assembly GCA_019739055.1. Taxonomy (NCBI): domain Eukaryota; kingdom Viridiplantae; phylum Streptophyta; class Magnoliopsida; order Malpighiales; family Passifloraceae; genus Passiflora; species Passiflora organensis. The sequence continues at coordinate 695,999 of JAEPBF010000139.1, read as the reverse complement.
AAAGGGGTTACACTAACAAAAGAAGTTTCCTACCAACCCTTGAAAGAATTTTGCATCACAGAGCCATGTTCCTAGCTTTAGCGTTAAGACACCCAAAGGAACAGGGCAAGTGAGAAATTGACAATTCTTTTTCAAAAAACCCACAAATAACTCAGAATGTATGAGGCTCGTGTTACCTAATAAATAAATAAACAAACAAAAAGGAGTCAAGCAGCTGTAAAAACTACAATGCTTCCTTAAGCATTTATGAAGGAGCAACATGACTTCTGATTTCTTGGTAAGAAAAAAATGCACAATAGATTGTCAGAAATTAGAATCTTGTTACATCGTTTACCTTAGGAGGAGATCATAAATAAGCACTGTTACCATGCTATGTTTACATCATACTCTTTCAGCTAATTGAGAGATGAGCACAACCACACCCAATGTTGTGATATGAAATACACATTTACATTTGCTTTAAGTCCCATAGGTTTGATCTAAATGACTGGCCTACATAGCTCCACGATCCATAATCTCAATAAATTATAACCACGTGAATTACATACATAAATATATAGTACATAACAAATTCCTAGGCTACAGACAGTGCAAATTCACATCTTCCCATAAAGTGATGTAGTTCGCTGAAGGGACAATAACAGCATATCCATGTGTTTAACAATCAATCAGTATCCATGTTCACAACTCCCAAAATTTCAAACAGAAATGCCAGCAGTTAAAATGAGTAGCAAATAAATTATTAGGACTTGCAACTTTCTACTAGTCTGCCCACTTGCCATGAAATAGAGGTAAAACAACCACCTCTATGCCAAATGTTTATTTCAGACTATTGATACTTCTCAACATGACCAAGTCCACATCCGCTTGCAAAGAGTTTAATGCAACTATTCAACCTTAGTTGCATACCTAATGCTTATGATAAAATGTGATTTATACATTCTTAGCATTTTACCAGAAATGTGCACCCAAGCATATCACAGTGCGCCATGAAAGAATTGGTAGTAATAAACATCGATAGTAATACACAGAACAATGAGAGTAATACACAGAACAAAAAAACAAGTGAAGTGCATACCTCATCGATAGTTTGAGTCTTACGGCTGCGATGCGAAAACTGATTAGTCGTAATGTGAGCAAATTCATTCTCCTTGGAAGCTAGGAAACAATACAGAGAAATGAGAGAGTCATATCCCAGTAATAGTTGAAACTCATCAATAAATGCTTCAAGCTTATATCCAGTATTAATCTTATGTATAAATACCAAACATTGCATACTTGGCTTTTGCGTGCATTCTAACCCTTTAAAATCTGAAGGAAAATCATAAGCATCTGCATCAGCATCTGATAAGCCCAACTCTGCATTAATTTCTGCATTTGATTTCTCCTGTGGGACGGAGCAATCAGCAAATGCTTTATCTGTATTGTCCTTGCAGATCCTTCAAAAAACAAGGAAACTAAATAATAACAAAATTGGAACAGGAAAAACAAGAAAATTGTGTGGCAAGAGAACATTCAAGTATGTGAAAAACTAACACAAACTGTCCAATATGCAAACCAGAACAAGACAATCAGAACCTTAAAATTGGAAAAGAAAACTGAATAGATGTATGTCAGTGCTTTCAGAAGTGCAGCAAATCAAGTTCTAAATCCAAGACAAAAAGTGGAAGAAAAATCAAGAACACCAGAATCTTAAGTACAATTAAGTAGAACCCCAGAGCAATTCCATAGGAGCAAGAGAACCAGGTGGAAATACAAGAATTTAACCAACATAATAGAAGAAAACTGGTTAACCAGGTTTCCATTTTTTATCACTTATTCAAGAAGAGTTCAAGATAACTAAAAGAACTGATTAAATAAATGATACATTCTTAATAGGTTTGTTTTAATTGGAGAAGATATCACGGAAAACAAAGAGAAAGCATAACCTATGCAATAACAGTCATCACGAGAAACACAGAATGGTGAAATGGAAGACCAAAAACTGCCAACTAAACTGAGTGAAGCATACAAAAAAATAACATTACCATTGACAGTTTGCTTCGCCGATGGAATCTACAATTGAAACTGGAATTCGCCGCCATTTATAACAATCATCACATCGCACCCATGCATCATCTGACTGAAAATACTGATCCATTACAGCACTTGATGAAAACTCCAAATTAGAAGAATCAACAATGGGAACATCATTGCTGAGATTGTTTTTTTCAACACCATCTTCGATAAGATTGCCTACAACCAATTCAAGAGAAAAGGATAATCTGTCTTTTAAGTGCTCAAAAGACATATCAGTGATGGCACATGAAATGCAAACATCAAGTTATCAAATATGCCAAAACAAATGGACTACCTATATTTGGATCATCTTCCTCTTCACAAGCACAATCAGAAACACCCTTCCTCTTCTTTTTGTCCTTACTAACTGATTTCAGCTTGTTTCCCTTCTTTCTACAATTACTTGTTTTCCTGCTTCTTGCTGCATTAGATGCCGTGAATTTTTCTTTTCTAACTCCGCTGGATCTTTGTGGAAGATGACTCCACTTAGAATTGGTTGAAGTAAGTAAATTCTTTGAAAGCTGTGATTCTGACATCCCAGGGCCAACATCCTGCTCACAAGATACTTCAACTTTCTCACTGGTTTCCACTTTTGAATCCTCCCAAGAGATATGAGGTTCAGTCTCTCTTGACAAAACAGATTGTTCTAAAGCCAATTCCTGCCTCCCAAACGAATTGCTCGAGGCAGTTGCACAAGTAGATGTACTAAGAACCTCACAAGAGGACAAGCCAACATCCTTTTGCTGCCTTTGCCTACTTTTCTTTGAAGGCTTGCCTTTCTTTAAACTGGCCAAACAAGGAGACTCATCCTCGGTGTTACAAGCAGGAGGAAGTATATCTTTTTTCTTTGCCCTCTTACCACCAGCAACAGCACTAACAGCGCTAGAAGCAGTGTAGGCCTTGGAATAAGGCAAAGTACCATCTAAAAAATTTTCAGAACATTTTGCACAAGATTTACCCTCTGGAACCGTATTGATAACTTCTGAATCCGGTGAAGTTCCAGGATCTGTATATCTATTTTCAGTTGCTGCTCCAGATGCTTCGACCTCTATGCTGGTTGGAATGTCATTCTCTGCAGCATCTCCATCTGACTTCTTACTGAACATAGTCCCTTCCACGTCACCTGCAAGGGGCACATCCATGCTGGAGGATTCACAGTCCTGCTTATTGTCAACGCATCTAAGTACATGTGCACTTTTCTCATCTCCCAAATTATGCTGAACATCAGTAGCAAAAGTTGGACTTCCAAAACCAATTCCCTGGCATGATTCACTACCACCATCACTGATAACCACATCAGTGGATGCAGATGTACCAACCACCTTTGGCATCACAAAACTCAAGCCACTTTGACCAAATTCTGACCCTAATTTAACTTTCAGTCGAATGCGGCTGGTTGAAGTATGATGATTTTCATATGATTTCCGACTTCGTGAGCTAGTACTAGTCCGGTTGTTGGTTCTCTTTCCAGTTCCTCGGCCAACCCTTTGCTTCATTGATGCATGGCTCTTTAAAACATCACATGATAGTCCATTACTTAGTATGAAAGCTTGAGTAATATTCCCCAATAATCCCCACTCCGAAGCACGAGCTAGTTTAGATAAACAGCTTCTCTTCTTTCTTGAATACTCCAAAAATATTTCAGCACTTCCATGTGGATCACAAACCTTCTCATTTTTCCTGTATTTCATAACAGTTCTTTTTGTCTGAGCCTTTCGGCTTGATTTCCGTGTTCCATGGCTCCTACCAGAAGGTGGTAATGCAATATGTAGAAGTTTAGTCTCAGAACCACAATCACCACTGGCTCTAGCATGGTCCATCTCCTCATGATCAACATCTCCAAAATGGTCCACAGCACTGCCAGAGGTACCTGTACCAAAAGCATCCACCCCAAGAATGCCAAGATGATCCAACGTTTTATGAGAGCCATCATTGGAAGTAATTAAGGGTTTACAGGACTGCTTTGAAACTGGCTTCTCAAAACAGTGGGGAGCTACCAAGTTCTCTTTTAACTCAAAGGTTTTTTCTTCCATATGTGATGTCCCACTGTAACCAACAACTGTTGCATCATTTGGAATATGTTTACCTTCCAGAATAATGTTTTCGGTAAAATGAAATACATCACTTTCTTCCTTCTTGATTTCTGTATCACCTTCTACACAGGGAGAGACAAAACAACTATCTTTCTTTAACTCATTTCTTTGAACACCTTTTGCAGAACTAGTTGAAGAAAACAATTCCATGGAATTGTCAAATCCCTGTGATGACAAGACTTGATTGGAAATCTCTGTTGCAGCTACACTATTAATCTTGTCTTCCATAATTGGTTCCGTAAAGGAGCAACCAGGAGTCAGGTCCTCTGAATGATCACAATTACCTTTAATGGATACTGATTCTGAAGAGATCCTCTGCTGCTGTGTTGGTAACATTTGGTTGTGACTCTGTATGTCTGGTCCAACCGAGGGAACATTTTTGTCTTTAGCTGCATCCACCTCTGGAAAGTCATTGCCAGACTGTTTGTCTTGATCAGCACCATCACTAGGAGAGCATTTTACTGATAATAATCCAGTATGCACCTCAAAGCACTGTTTATTAGGTGTTTTTCCATGAGTCTCAGTCTCAATTGCGGATGCAGAACAAATTCTATCTCCCACGACATCAAGCACGCTGACATTCTCTATTCTAGCTAAATCAACAATGTCTGTCGCAACCACCAATGGTTTTTCTGCAGATGTATCACTTCCTTCGTTGTAATGTCTTGTGTCCTCACTAGGTAAATGGTTTGATTGAATTAATTCTTCAGACAATTGATAGCCAAGAAATTGCACCGAATCATCATGAGCACCCATATCTGTTACAACCCAACTGTCAATTGAATCTTTTGCAGCCCCTTGGATGTTTTCATTCACTATCTCAGTTAGATTAACACTTGAGTTTTCCATAACAACAATACCTCTTTCCGAAGAAGCACCACTAGCAGTGTCGAACCTGTCTGGTCCAGCAACACCTTCAAGCAAACACATTTGTTCTGACTCTGCAGGAATGTCACAAAGTGGTGAAGAATTGATTGTGTGACGAGTGCCAATCTCTGCAGTAGCTAAATCATCAGTGCCCACTTTCATATCACTTCCGATGCTTTCACTTTGCAATCCAGATAGACTGGCACCTTTCTCCACCGTAACTGCAGCCTTTTCTGAAATTATAGCACTTTCCCATTTGTCATGTTCAACACAAATCGGCGAACTACTCCCACAAAAGAATTCTTCATGCTTTTCACCCCCCAGTGAGCTAACTGCTTCATCATGAGTCTCAGGTATTATCTGAGGCAAACCATCAACAATATCTCCATCCCCAAGAACAGCAACACTCTCAGCTACATTTTTACTCTGTCTACCACATTCTTCATGCGAACCATCTAAAACCATTCCTACCGATGGCATTCCAAGGCTGTCCAACATATTCACGAATCCTTCATTCCTACCTCTAGACTGTCCTCTTTCCATCGGAGTCTCATCCAAACAATCCTTGCTAACCCCACATACATCCTCTTTCAGCCCTTTCCCTGCTACCAAACAAGCCACATTCCCACACTCACTCACCAATTTAACCCCTGCGGACGCTGCCAAATCCTGCACTCCACTGCCAGAGCCGACACAACCAGCATTACCATCCCGCAACAGCTGAACACCCCCATCCAACCCACCTTTCTGGTCCGTATTAGAATCGCTCAAATCAGGAACAGTGTCAGAACAATCCAGGCGCTCAGAAATCAGATTGTGGATTAGTTGCGAGCACAAAGGCTCGTGTAAATCCACCGGATCCTGACAAGAACCCATGTATCACTTCCACCCAATCCCTCCACTAACCATGCCCCAATCGTAACACGAATAACAATCCACAAAGAAACGTCGAACGGCAACACGCAATGCACGACCCTACTCACCCTTCGAATAAACAAACCCCTGCCGCCTCAGCTCTATTCTCCCGCGACAAAACCAAAGAACAAAAACAATAAACCCGCAACCAAGTGAACAAAACTTTGAGCCAAAGCAATCCCGACGACGCAAACGAGGAATAACAAAAAAGGAACCCTAGAATCCACCCTCTCTGCACAAACAAAACCCTACTTTAGAACACATATAGGATAATGCAGATACAAAAATAAAAGACATAAAACGCAGCAGATTTTGCGGCGTCGAAAAATCAAACCCCAAGAAAGAAAAGGGCCGATGGCTACCTCTACGGATAAAGAGAGAAGAAGAGACAGAAGGAGAGATTATACGGAAAGTCGAAGAAAAAATAAAAAAGAAAAAAAGAAAAAGGGAACCTCTCAGAGTATTTGTTGTTTGGTAGTAATATAGAAGGATTCGATTTGGATTATCAAGTAAAAGGGAAAAGGGGGAAAAGGGGGAAAAGGGGAAAGGGAAAAGAACGAGGCTTTTTAATGTTTAGCCGGCATGTGTGAGGGAGGGGAATAGATTAGTGATTATTAGGTTATTACTATCAAAGGACGTGAGTCCAAGTCCAACAATGGGTCGTCGTGGGAGGGGTTTTTACGTCTTTCCACTATCACTATGGCTTGCCTTTATTTTAGTGCCACAGTAATAATGGGGTATGATGTAAGTTTGTTTTTATTATGTACATAAGCGGTAGTAAGATAAGAAAAAAATGTCATCAAACAGTAGTTTTTTATAAATCAAGTATAACCCTTAGATTAATCCGACAACTATCTTTATTTACAAGTTCAAGTTCAAGTTCTTCCTCACCAACTGTCCCTCCTCCTCATCACTCTCTCCAGTGATGGGATCATACATACCACCCTTATCTTCCAGCCGGCTTCCAAGATCTAACAATACATTGAATAATGGACCTAGTCCGTGTAATTGAACATCACATATTGCAACAACTTGCAACTCCCAACCATAGCCTTCAATTTCCATGGACAGGTAGAAAAATAACAGCAATTAAGGAATCATACCAACACCATTCTTCACATTCTATTCTTTTGCATCTGTCAGCGGGTTGCTAAACTGTCCCCAGATAACAAGTCTCATTCTGGAGAAAAAACAGGAACAGCGGATGGATGAACAGAAACAGAACCTTCATGAGCCCCCCTGTACCTACTGGTAGAGGAATTAATAATGATTGATTTCAGAATGTGCCCAACATTTTATATAATCCTCTGCTTGGTCATAGCTGACTCCTCTGAGTCATGCCCCAGGTTGTACTACTGCTCCATCCTGATATCTCACTCACTGAAACATTGTCCCACAATAGCTTCAGTGACTCGTGACTGAGTGGCAATGGCCTATCTGGCAATTGGGGGATGTCTATGTCGCCTTCTAACATTCTGAGCGCATCGCCGATGGTTGGCCTCAAAGCCACCATCATATGAGCACATAGAAGCCCCACCTGAACAAATCTGTGCATGATCCCTTTCGGTCCCTGTTCCTTTATTGTCTCGTCCAAAATTTCTTCAAACTCTCCAAATTTTGCATGCTTCCATGCCCAATCTGTGATCAAAACCAGCGATGAATCTGATACGTCAAGCACCTTCCTCCCGCTCATGATTTCGAGAATCACAATTCCAAAGCTGTAGACATCGCTTTTCTCTGTTAACTGCCCATACAGAGCATATTCTGGTGCCAGGTATCCTCGTGTGCCAGCCACCCTGGTGGTCACATGAGACTGACCCTCCAATCCTTGCCTAGCCAACCCGAAATCTGCAACTTTGGCTTTCATGTCCATGTCCAGTAGAATGTTGGTTGCCTTGATGTCTCGGTGGTAAATTGCTGGCTTGATACCATTAAGCAAATAAGCCAGTCCGTTTGCCACATCCAGAATAATATTCCTCCTCTGAGCCCAAGTTAGGAGCTTTCTTTTGTGGTCACTGTACAAATAGTCTCCAAGACTGCCATTAGACATGAAATCGTAGATGAGATACCTCCTTTTGCCGCTCAAGTAGTCCTCGCTTGTAACACAGCAACCTCGCAGAGACATCAGATTCCTGTGCCTTATTCTGCTTATTATCTCTACCTCGTTTTTGAATTCCTCATCCCCCTGTGAATCCAGATCATGCATTTGCTTCACTGCAATTAGGGTGCCATCCAAATGTGTTCCTTTGTAGACAACCCCATAACCACCCTGGCCGATGAAGTTCTTCTGTGAAAACCCGTTTGTTGCGCGTTCAACTTCTGATAAGCGAAACCATTTAACACCAGCGTTGGGCAACACGCTAGCTCTGAGATTGCTTTGGTGTTCTTCATCTGAACCACTCATCAGCTTCCTTCTCTTATGCAAAGCAGTCAGTCCTAAAGCCAGTAACACACCAACAACAACACCTAATGCCACAAACACTACCTTGAGTATAGTTCCATGTTTAGTTTTTGATGGCTTCTTCGTCGACTGTGGGTCTGCCAATGGCAGGCGGAGTGTACAAGCGGCCGTTGTGGCATCCCATGGACCAGAGTCGCTGGCAATAGCAGTAGCATATAGAGAAATGAAGGAGAAACATTTAGAGGTTGCATTTGGGTCTCGACTTGTCAGCTGAGAATTCACTTTGAAGCCAGCCTCACGGCATAAACTGCATCTTGCAAGCTCAGAAAGGTCCCCCTTACAAGCTATGTCTAATGGGGTCACTGGACCAGCCTTCTCAGCCCAGTCGTGTAAATTAACTATTCCTACACATTTAGTAGAGTTACCAACAAAATTGTTTGCATCTCCAAAACAAAGAGACATCACCGTGGGGTCAATCTTGATGTTGGTGGCAGCAAGATGTTCTTGAAAATCGGACAGGCAAGAAACTGAAGCATTTATGGTAGGTAATTGAAAAAGTGATGTCTCTTTGAGATGCCTGGCGATTCCCATGCCGAAGAGGCTAACAAGAGCGGAGCAGCATTCTCCTCTGTTGCTCCCGAGACACCGAGATTCATCCCATGGTACAGTTTTGGCATAACTGAAATCTACTGGACATGGAGAAGAAGAGGCAGAGTTGTGATGGATTAAAGAAATGAAGGAGAAGAAGAAGAAGAAGAGGAGGAGGAGAAGCAGAGGAGAAGCGGAAAGGGTGTAGTTTGTGGACATGGTCGTTTCCTATGCGGTTTTCTGCAAAACATATTCAAACAAGATGGATCTGTAAATGAAGGCAATGGAATATTAGCAACAGAACAAAGTTGGCGCTGAACACTCAACATTGGGCGGCTGTGGTGGAATAAGTTATTTTGGGTAACCCGTCAGAATTTGCGACTTAATTTGACCTTGAATTTGTGAAGTTTCTAGGAGAGCTTTATGACTTAATATCTACTTTTCTTTTGATTCGTATAATCCCATCCGCTTCCTCCTTTCTCCAAGGAAGTTTCCAAATCTCAACCCCTCACGCATTACAATCAATAGTCAATAGTCAATAGTGTATTCAAAAGTTTCACGCTCGTGCACAAGCATGGCATGGGCCGAGACAGTCAGATATGGTCTCCATCTTTGACTTTGACCCTTGAGATACTTCAATTTTTTAACTGTTACGGTCGAGAGAGTCGTGTGAAAAAGGTTATAAAAATTCATACGGTATGCTATTTTTAAAAATATTTTCTTCTTCTCTCTCTCTCTCTCTTGTCTCTGCCACACCACTCACCAGATGCAAATACATCCCTTCATCTAGAAAAACTCATATATTTTTTATTCAGGTATTTAATAAAATTATTTTTGTTAGGTGATGAATAAAGATTTCTTATAAAAAAAAATACTCCTCTCGAGCAGAAACAAGCCGCAAACCGCCAGCAATAACATTTGGGCTTGACCCAAACTCACACCACTAAACTCACCAAAAATATATAAATAATTATTTGATACATAATTGAGATGTTATCCCAAAAATGTGGTTAGTTGGTACATTAATTTATTTTTAACTAAAAATCAAATATTGTATCCTAAAAAAACCAACACCAAAAGGTAAAATTAATTATAATTTTTATTCAATATTTGCTTTGAATATTATTCATGTTGATTTTAGTTTGGATACAAAATATAAATTTTATTTAAAAATATATACATCGCGTCCCGTATCCCATGATGACGTAACAATTCCAGCCGGATAACACCCATATCTCCCTCTAGTACTCCTCAATGAAAGATATAGATATTATACAAGACTGTAAGTTATAAATTTTTTCCAACATGGTGATATTTAAATTTATATCAAATGTCATCTACGGAGTTAACACAAGATACAAGTTACAAAAAAACTATTATTTCTTTTTATTTCACAACCCATTATCTCATAGGCCCCAAAACTATTAGTTAAACTCACAATATATATATATGAAGCAAGTCACCTATGGGGTAAAATATTCATAAGCTCTTCTTGTAAAGCCATTATTCTCTAGTCCCACACTATAATATCTTGAGAAACCTGGCATAACAAAATAGGTGAGTAGATTCTTAATTTGTTCTTATAATTTAAGGTGAGTGAGCAAGATTGTTTCAACTAGATTGAACTCTTCAGAGTTTGGAACATGGCCAAACAGATATTTCACAAACAAAAATAACAAGGAACACGAAAAATATCATAGTGCACAAACATACAAAATCTCATATACTAAATCAAAAACAACAAAACATTCATGATTCATCATATTGATGACCTATGTTTCACATTGGTCATCTACGTATATTTCTAATTCATTTTATGTTCTTCGTGAATAATTGAGTCAGTAAATTGAATATTTTTTATGGTTTGTTTATTGTTGTGGTTGTGCAGATATTAATATAGGTTTATCGACAAAAGGAAGTCATTTCAGATAAAAGCGACCCTCAAATGAGTGTCTAGTCGTATATCACTTGCGGAGCCCCATTGACTGGTTGGTGTCAATCAACTGATCGGTGGGTTCAAAATTGAATTGAAGTCGAGATGAAACTGACCAGTCGGACCCTAGTAATCGACTGGTCGGTTCAACTACAAGGACCGGTTAGTTCAACATGATGGGGAATGGTGGAGACGAGCCATGACAAAACCGACCGGTTAGACCAACTTGATTGACCTGTCTGTAACATAGAAGAGACACACCGACAGGTCAGTGAGTCTACACAGACTGGTCGGACGAGTTTTCTACTATAAAATAGATGCCTTGATGTATTAGGGGGTATCGAGTTCTTAGTTCTTAGAGCATACAAACCTATTTCTTTTATTTTCCGCGATTAACTTAATCCTTTAAAGATTAAATCACAATATGTTATTTGGATTTTAAGTATGAAAATTGATTTTGTTTTGCTTCTCTTCTTTTCTCTCCGTTGATTTAATTTCTAAGTGCTAACTAGAATTAGCTAGGAAGATCAATTCTACCTTGCACTCCAACACGAACTTGATCGCTTTGTTTTGGTGAACCTAATCTAGTTGGGTTAAGCCAATTGACAGAATAGAAATTTATTTGCCAAATCTAGGTTCTTATTGATTGGAAATTATATAATCCTATAAGCAGAATTAAAATAGGGATAGTCATGCCCTGAACCTTAAAAACTTTCGTGCGACATTCATCGTATGCCCATTATATATGCTGCTTAATAACAAGTAACACATATAATAAGACTACAAAGCCAAAATATAATCGATAGTAGAAGAAAAGAATAAATAAAAGATGTAGTAGTGATATGATATACAATAGTGTCGTTTGGGTGGTGCGTGCCCCTTTACTAGTTGATTTTAATTCCTTACATTATTGATTTTTGTACATCAACTCAAACCCAACCGCAACCATGCAAACCATATACACAGGTAGATGATACAAGAAACTTAAGGAAAGAACATGCGCAATGCACATTAGTAACCACAAACTTGATATTTTATATAACTGACCATAGAATGGTAGGGGACTTGTCCACTATTAAGCCTTCCTAGGTGGTCCTACAATGACCAAATCTAACGATCTGGCAAAACTTGCAAAGTAAGTGGTTGGGAAAGTACAATGCTACCAAAACAAATTAACACAATTTGTATCCATTTAAATAATAGTACCAAAATAAGGAAATCAAAGTACACCCATAACTCGATAAATCAACAAACACAAGCAATTCAATTAACCAATTATGAAGTTCTTTCTTAGGTGAGCACACAGAGCGTGTTTGAGCTGGCATACTCTCATAGTCTTTCCAGCTCTGGATAAGATTAAGATTTGTCAATAGTAACCTATATACATTTCCTCAATCTCTCATTCTTTTCTATTAGACACCTTTCTAAAGCCTAATTCCACTAACAAACCAAGCCATTAGGTGATGGTAGCTCCACCTATTCAATTCTCTCAAACCTGTAAGAAACAGTTATTGTATATACATTTATCAATAAACCCCGTCCAACCTTATTCCTCGTGGTTTGGCATCTTCACGCCTTATTACTAGACCCGGAGAGCTCTCAAAGGCTGCATAGGTTGTCCTATGCGAACTCATGATGCTATCGCATCGTTATTTCATGAACTCATAATACAAAATAGCAATCATATTATTATAACATCACTTTAATATATAAGCAGATAGTGCAATCATCGATTATTTACAGTTTGCCTAGATATATGCATGTCCATGTGATTCCAATTATTCGATTATCTTGTTTAATCTAATCAAGGCATGAGAATGTTATGCACATGAATATAACAAACCACTCATAGTTTATGGCCGTAACTCTTCTTCGGGATCCAACTCCGAAGAAGATGGACTCCGAAGAAGATTGATTTTGTCGATTTAACTCTGAACCGGTAAATCAAAAGATCCATCGTTCTATTACTCTCTTGTCAAATCATAATTTCTGAAATATGCATTTCTAATCATTTAATCACATCAATACTACCTAATCATCGATTCAATGCAATTTCTGATTCCCTTTTAACTTTTCCTGTATTTCTATCAACTTCCTTAATTTATTTGACCTATCAAACCAATTCAGATTTCAATAAACTTGGTACCATTGAATTCTCCCCACTTTCTAGTATTTTTTTCTAATTTTTCTTCATTTTATTTCCTATTTTCCTCAATTTTTCTTTATTGTCCAATCTTTTTATCTAATTTTTGTTAATTTTCTGCCAATTTTCCATAAATTGACACATGGCAGCACAAGCGCACACCACCACTATACTGGAACCTCCTAAATGCTAACACATGCCTTGCCCAGGGCTTGCCATGACTTGCTCGAACCTACCTAACTAGCTTTTGGATAACCTGTCGTTAATTTGTCTTTGAAACTACATGTCACTCACATATTTATCAAACGACATGTTATCCATTTTTAAGCCTTAATGACCCATCTTTTAAGTGCCCTAGACGACGAGTCTTCCTTTCTCAAACCCAGACAACGGGTCAGTGGGACGCCCGCGGATGACCCATCGTTCACAATCGTCCCTAACCTCTAGCAGTCGAATTCCTGCAAAACCCTTGCTGGAAATTTTTCAACTCAAACCCATCCGAGTTAGCTTGTATTAGGTATATTCAACACACCAAAACTCAGTTCTAGTTCTCCCGAATAAAACCCATGCATTACAATCAAGAAAACACAAATCAAAGCCTCAAATCGAACTGCACAAGCACCTAGATTTTCCCGGTAGAAATCTTACCCAAATCCTACGAAAAACGACTTGCTCTCCCTCGCGATTCACTCATGTTCACTCGGGAGCTCTCTCGCGACCTTTCGCACCCAAAATGGAAAATTTTCAAGCTTGGTCGAGCTATACCCATAGGTAGCCCCCTTTGTCGGACTCTCTCTGGCTGCATGTGGGTAGGTGAGAAGGACGGGTGTGGCTTATTGTAACTAGAAGGCAGAGAAAGGTTTCGGTTGATGATTTATCCCCGAAACAAAAATGACATAGTTTGGGTTGAATAGAGTGGCACTATTTTGAAGAAAATCTAGGGTTTTCACCCTTTACAACACCTGGGACGAAATGACGGAGGTGCCCATCATTTTGACAAGGCTCGTTCAAAATGACAAAACCTTTTGCGTTTTGACCCTTCGTTTTTTTTCTAATAATAATATAATATTTAATTTTCTAAAATTCAATTCTAATTCCTAATAAAAAGCATACTATCCCTAAAAATATTTCAAAAATTCTGATAAATACCTCAAAAATAGTCGAACACTCCATAGTAATTAAATTATTTTCTCATAATTATAAAATTAATAATAAATATAATATTTCAAAAATCATAATTAGAAAATCCTTAAATACTGGATTATTCCTTTGAAAAATCCAAGAAAATTTTATATCTTCGTATCTCGTCTTTAATCTTAATTTGAGTCTCTAGTAACCAAAATTTTCTCAGAATCTTCTCATAATGATTATTTTTCATAATTTCTCAATTTATAACTACAATAACATTAATACGCAACTTCAAAAGTAGAAAGATTCAGGTTCTATTTTGAATTCCTAGATTTCAAAATAGGCTTTGAAGAACATTCTTAATTGTTATTTATCTTAAAGAAACCTAAAGAAGGTTTTATAAAACTGAAAGTGAAATTACAAAAATACCCTCAGTTTAGGTTTCAGAAAAGAATGTGTCCTTTTTCCTACTTTATTCAATAATGGACTTATTCTGTAAGCCCAAACGGCTTAACATGAGGGTTTTACTCCCTTCGAAACCTTCTCTTTCTATATATAGGGCCATTTTACAAGCCTATGCCCAACTACCAAAGTCTGACCCATCGATTCGATTATCAGGGTCACAGGGATATAGCTAATTAGATAAATAGGATTAGCTCATAGCAGCCTGGAAGGTATTATTAGGAAATTAGAAATCAAGAACTATCTTTTGGGTTGATTATTTATACAGATTCTAGGTGTAAATTCTGAACTCACTATTTTTTAACTAACCATATTTATCTATTGTCTTGTCTAGTTTAGTTTTCACTTAAATTCATTCAATTTACTATTCAATTCGTTTAACTAGATAAATAGGCTAGGCGAATTGATTGGCTTTAAACGTATTTTCTTATGGATCAAGACCCTTTAATCAAAACTATTACTTGTTGACGTCATGCGCTTGTGATTATAATATATTCAATTTATGGTAACACATATAGAGAATTTAATAGTTACTCTTATGCTTAATGGGATTCAATTAGCATATTAATGGTGAATTATGTTGTTGGCAAGAATTTGATTCCATCAAACCCACCGTCGTGGTATCAAGGACGTTCGTCAGTGGCCTTCTTTAGAAGGGAATGGACATATAATATTTTCTGACATTGCCAAGGGAGCAGTGGTGGTGACTCCACAAGCTCAATCCTAAACTCACACTGGCAAGTTTCTTAATACTCACTCATACACTCAAGCAGTGCTACCAATAATAGTAGATATCATATTAGATATTAATTTATTATACTCATCAACATGCGCATGGATAACATCACCATACTCGAGAGAGCAATAACCCTTTGGAGTTTGGACATAACAAAGGTCCTTATGACTATATCCACCATAAACATATTTAAAAATCAAAACTGAACCAAAAAACTCATTGGTTTGAAAGAAATGCCATGATGGAAAGGTTTTCGTAAATATAAAACATATTTATGATAAGACACATGTTTGGCACAGAATGCAAATAGGAAATATAAACTATTGATAGAAACATTTTAGGACAGTCCATTCATCTTATTCTGACAGGATTCAATAAATGTATTTCAACACCTATACAGGTCATGATTCATAAATTCACTTAGTTTCATAGCTTATAGGGTAAAAACTCATAATTGCAGTCATACGATGTCATGACCTGGCTCTCGGACTCTCGGCCCAGTGAGCCCAGACTTTTATGTGCGTATGATAGATCACAATTGCAATACTCGGTTGAGCTTCT
The DNA here is from genome assembly GCA_019739055.1 of Passiflora organensis. Classification (NCBI taxonomy): domain Eukaryota; kingdom Viridiplantae; phylum Streptophyta; class Magnoliopsida; order Malpighiales; family Passifloraceae; genus Passiflora; species Passiflora organensis. The sequence continues at coordinate 680,114 of JAEPBF010000139.1, read as the reverse complement.
AACCACATGACCTAAAAGATATATCTTGTTACAAATGATCTATTCACACAACATATATAAGCCCAAGACCTTCCTCACTCCTTCCTGATATGGGATTGGGTAACTTTTGACTCCCTATGCAGGTTGGGTCTCATAATCTCTCCCTCCTTATAGACCTCTTTGTATGAACAAAAGGCGGTGAGTAGTGGTTCGAATCCTAGTGGCAGTGGTTAGGGATTAAACGTGTTCCACTGGACCTTGAGCCGGAGAGATTTGTTTCTCTCCCTAGACAATACCTTATATATGAGTGTGAGTTGAAGATTCGTTGCTCTTGTTGTGTTGTTCCTCTAGAGAGGGGGTCCTCACAATAAGATCCCTAACTCATTTCCTAAGGAACTCAATTCGCCTATAAGAATTCCCTGAATTTTTTCCCGATATTTTTTGAATTTCTAACAATGTCTCCTATTTTTTATACCCCTCAAATGAGATCCAAAATCCCCAAAATTTACACCATTGGATTTTTTATATTTTTTTCTATTTTCAGAATTTTTTTCATAAATTTTCTTATTTTCTAGCTATTTTCCTAAATTTTTATCTATTTTTGTGATTTTTAAAAATTCGGTCAAAAATAAAAGTCAATGTGACACATGTCATCACCAGACACTACCACATTTCACACCCATATTTGTCCAAATTTTTAGTCCGACTCGAGTCAGTTTGGTTCAATCTAGTTTAGTTTGACCTCGTTTGACTTGGTCCGGTTTGACCTAAATCTAGTTTGAATCGTTTTGACCCGATAACATGTCGATTGCTCTTATCCTAGATGATTTGTTGTCTGAAGCTACTATGGATGACTTATCATCCAAATAACCCATAGACGACCCATTGTCCTTTGGGTCATCTTCAACCTCTCGCTACCCAACCAAGAGTCGAAACCCTAGAATAGTGATCCACCGTTCTACCTGATGAAACCACTCTAAACCTACAACAAAACACTCCCCTCTTCTTCTGAAACAAAACCCAACAAAAATCACACCAATCGATTTGTGGGGAGAAACCGCTCCAGATGCAAAGAAAATCCTTGAGTTCTTACAACCTAGAACACAATACCCATCTGGAACCATCCGTCGGGTTTAGCACCCAATGTCAGTAGGTCACCAGATATGACCAAACTGGCGCTTACCACTATGAGAAACAATGTCGTTTCAAAATCCTTGAAATGACATCGTTTCCAGACACCCCCGACTAATTCTCAAAACGGCATTATTTGCGAACGTTCCAAAATGATGTCGAATTTGGTATATTCCCAATTATGTTAATTCTAAAATATAATAATAATATAAAATTTATATAAAAATTGTTAAAAATTGTTAAAAATAATAGAAAATCAGAAAAATACTCTAAAATTTTTTATATTCTCTTTATAAATAGTAGAATCCATCTAGGCTAGGATTCCTATATTTCAATAAATTTATAATTTAAAATAATTTTTATAAAATTTAAATAAATACTAGAATATAATATATAATTTTCAAAAATTCCAAGATAAATCATAACTGCTGACCTATGTTTTGCATCGGTCATCTGTGTATATTCTTATTTCATTTCGTATCCTTACTAAACAATTATATCGATAAATTAAATATTTTTATGTGTTTGTTTAGTGTTATGATTGAGCAGGTTTAACCACAGATTTATGTAGCAAGTATCGAAGAAAGGAGTTAATTCGAATGAGAGCCAACAATCGAGATGCATAACAAAGTGTTACCTATGGAAGCACACCGACCAGTCTATGTAAATCGATCAATCGGTTGGTCTAGATAAATGTTCAAGCCAAGAGCATACCGATTGCTCGATCAATTCTCACCGACCGATTGGTCAACACACCGACCAGTCAGTCCATTTTCACCTACTGGTTGGTCGCTCGATATGAAAAATCCAAAAAAGAAAAACCGGTAGATCTAAATTTTAGCTATAAAATAAACATAAGGATTGTATTTTTTTTATCAATTTTTTAGTTTTTAAAACGGTCAGACGCAGTTTCTTTTCTTTCTGTGAGTAAACTTGATCCGTCATTGATAATGTAAGGACCCAAACCCAACCCATATAAACCTTTACTGTCGTAAAACCTAAATAAGCTCTCGCAAGGTCCTATTCGAATCCCAAAAGGCTCAAGTCTTACTAATTACAAATTTTATTAGTTGATTCATATGATTTTAAAAGGTTGGACCATATGATTCATTAAATAAAATTCTGGCTTATACGGAGTGAAAGAAAACATCAACGAAAGACTTATATTAATGCAGAAAACAAGTGAAAACATAACATAAAAGTCCCAAAGGAATTTGAAAACATTAACCAATTATTCATAAGAATTTCGGAAGCAACAAGAGGAAAAAGATGAGTTGAAAAGCCAAAAAGAAAGTCCACACATGTTTTAGATAGGATGCATGTGCAATCAATGGGAAAGGGATGCAAATGAGGTGCAAATTCATGTAACCGTGCAACCTTGATCTCACACCTTTGGTACCACTAGCAAAGCACACACTTAAGCCTGCAAAGGAAGAGAAAAGAAAGGATGAGATTATAAGAATCTCAGTAGGGTCACAACATCATAAGACTTAAGAATTTCCAATCAAACATCTCCCAATATGTCATAAGATCAACACCTAAACAAGTAATAACTAATTTCGCAAGCACACATATGCACACAAGTGGGGCCGAAAGTAACACAAACACATACAATCATGTAGGGTAGGCCGAAAGTAGTAGAAAACAAGGGAAAAAGACTGAAAACACTTTTCATTCAGAAGCACATAGACAGCCTACCCCCCCTATCTGATTTTCAAAACCAATATTTGTCCCTATCTACCCATGTTGTCCAAAGCTTTGCTGCAAAAAGGGTAAAACAGTTAGTTAATCAATATCACAGCAAGCCTTTGTCCCCAACATCCATACTCGAACTGGTCTAGGGGAACTCTTGATGTCCAGAATTGAACTGGCCTACAAGTCATCCTGCCTCATAGACTCGAACTGAGATACACGACATCCTGATGTCTAGACTTGAAATGGCCTACAAGGCATTCAGCAAGCTCGTGCTGGAAATAACCACCCATAAATCTCTCGGTTCGGTCAGCACCTCTCTTCTCTCTAGGAGCAACAATACTTACCTCGCATGGCTAGTGACAAAAGGATCGTTCAAAAAAAGCACAAACAAGGCACATACACACATATTATATGTATACACAAATCCTAGGATATGATCCTCAATCAAATCACAATACAAATCAAAGATCAATCCTCAAATTCATAACCAAATTAGGCAACCTATTGTCCTAGTAATTTCTGAGAATAGCCCACAGGTACACCAATCAATTACACACTTAATCCAAAGTTAATCAAACCGAAATTAATAATCAAAATAATCATACAATCAAAGGGTAACCAAAGGAACCAATGAGGCATAGATCTTACCTCTCATGTGTCTAAATTAGATACAATCCTTTTCTTTTCTAATAAGATCATAGTCTTCTAAACAATTGTGAGGACCCAAACTCAGTAATTGGGCTCCTCACCGCCGTGCAGTCCCAATTGGCCCAACTCGTGGCCCAATCAAAACCACACAAGGCTTACCCTCAAAAAAAATTTAAAATTTTGTATAAAAACACGTGTAAATCTGAAACTTTTCACTTTCTTAAAAAAAAGAGAGTATGTATTTAAACAAACATCTCGACACCACAAAATCAATCACAGAGTATAATTACAAACAACGGAAGTCTTAATCTCACACACAAAGGGCCACGCGGCCCCAAACATGCTTTATCAGAATAAGTTCAATCAACTCAAAACCTAAGAACAACAAAGCATGCCCAAGGCATCATGCTCATCTCATATATCGTGAACTCAAAAGAATACATCAATATCCAATAACATGCATCAACCCAAGCCCACTAAGGGGTCATAATGTAAATGAGCAAGCATGCAAACAAATTAAGCAAGCATAACCAAACCCAAATTACAAAAGAGCTTGTCGAGTTTTCAAACGTGTCATATGCAGTAGTCCAGCCCTATGACAAACCAGAAACCTCGACCTAAAAAATAGACAGCTACACAGACGCTTGACCTAGTCCTGAAAACAACAACAAAAGGGGGGTGAGATCTCGAGGACCTCAGTAAGAGTCATAGCGTCATAAACAATTCCGGTGGAATAGAGACATATACGAAAACCAATATAAATATTTTATAATAAAAATCACAGTAAGTCCATGATACTAATCGTGTAAACAATATCACATTTAAATATGATTAAATGCATATGCTTGAGTTTGATAACATCAACATGTATCTCAGGCCCATGCCCAATAAGTATATAAATCCCAAAATCTCATTCTTATGGGCTACTATGCCCAAAAACTATCGGGGTGGACCTCTAAAACCGCTTCACTAATAACCCCGGCCAAAGGGAAATCGGAAGCCCACTGGTGGTTAATTAAATGCACCTTCCCAAAATAATAATAAATCCCCTACCACCAGTGTTGTCCTTTGAAAAAGTGGAGAAAACAATTATCACACGATTCCCAACTCACACACAACTCAAAAAGCTCGAAGGCACATGTTGCCTATCCCATCACCTACTCCCACCAGGCATACATAACATATCCATACTCCTAGGCAAGGGACTATCATTCTATATAAGGATACTCATCCACTTACCTTCGCATTGGCCGTCAATTCCAAGTCATACCTAGAAATTATTTGTATACGTATTCTTAGCAAATATGTAGAACAAATCCTAAATCATGTTATAATTTAAATAAAGTGTAGTGCACTCAAAATCAACTCAAAGGCTCCTTAGGAGCCCCAACAACTCAAGAATTCAATAAAATTAAATATTCTCAAACACTTTTTAATCACATCACAAACATGCGTATAGGTTCAAAATAAACATTTTATGCATCAGAAATATGCTTCACACGTAATGAACCTAGCATGCCAAGTCATTCATCAATGCACATATTGCCTCCATTCAAAAACAAGCATTTACCAATTTTAATTAATAAAACAAAATATTTCCTTACATGTAAATGAAACATAGTTTCCCACCTCTTGACGCGCCGACGACTCAACGGCTAACCCCTTGCCTTTATCGGTTACCGAAGCACCACCTAAACAGTCAAGCACACAACACCACACTAAGAACAAAGCCGAAAATAATAAACTCAAAAAATAACCAAAATTAAAAACAGCCTAAGAGACCCCTTAAACACTCACTCTAAGTCCCAAATCACTCAATACAACCTCTAGAAACTCAAACCACTCAATTTCTTAAGAAAAACAACGAACCCTTTCACACACTCAATTGATCCTAACCTCAAATCCCAATTCCAAGCTCCTCCAATATCAAAATGGGTTTCCTTAATCGACAAACCTTCTCTACAATACACAAACAACCTAACTCAAGCAATGACATCAACCAATTTCATCTAATTCATCAAAACACAAAATTTCCGAATTTACCAAAATGCCATCGAATACTCAAAATGATCAATCATGGATCAAATGATGGTTTTGAGCAAACTAAGGTATAAGACTATAACAATGAACATCTAAGCATGTGAAATGAACCACAAATCGGAAAAGAAAATGAAGAAATTAAACATAAACCACCAAAATCTGAAATTACAAAAATTACTCTAATTAACGCAAAATAACCATAAATAAACATACTACCTGAAGAAAAGAGTGGAGGGGGATTAGGTTAAGTTTTTGGAACAAAAATCACTCCTTAATTTGAAGGGAAAATGAAATTGGGAGGTATTTTGGGGGTTTTGGGAGCTCTTGGCAAAGACGGGAAAAATGGGGTTTGCCTTTTCTGCACACTCACGTGCAGAAAAAAAGGAAAAAAAGGGGGGCCAAGGGCATTTTTGAAAATATACCCCTTTTTGATTGTTGACTTTGACCGTTGACTTTGACCGTTGACTTTGACCTTTTTTTTATAAAATTCTCAAAATCTAAAAATACTTATAAAATGACTCACATATGCCCCAAGTGGGCCAAAATAAATTTTAAAAGCTCAAAATATAAAAATATGCTTTTAAAACGTAATTGGGCTTGAGAACCGAAATCGGACCCACGAAAGATAAATCAGCCCAAAAACCTATGACCATTCAAAACAAGCCTCCAAAAACTTATATGCGGGTCAAAAATGTAAAATGAGGTATATCCTCTGGACTCAAACCTCGAACAACACACCAATCGACTAAATAATCTAATACACGTTAAACTCCGAAACGACACGCCGTGCAAATTATCGACACACCACTAGCGACATGACGTTCTAGACATCCTACCAAAGACCAATTAACCTACCAAAGACCAACGATATGGATGTAGCAATATCTTTCCCCTGAATGCGTGATGTGATGGCCAAAAACTTAGCAAAAATCAACATGATTATTTACCCTAATTCAATATACAAATTTCAGCAATACCTTACGGTTTATATAGCAAATTACGATTTCATCAAAAGGAAGGGTACGGGTTGGGATTTCATACAAATAAAAGATGGATAGGTGCCAAATACTCAAACGATTAAAAGGACAAAAACTAAAACCAATTGACAATGAATTAAGAAATTTTGACACACATAGTCATAGGGATAGGGCTTGCCGATTTCACTATACAAGAGGATATAAGAGTTGAATTCATTATAATATAACAAGAATCGGTATTGAACATCCAAATGATGAAGAGGAACAGAAACTAAACCAACAAAGGAATGCATTGAGAAATTTTGGCTATAAACCCTAACCAAATTCGGCATGATGAATAAAAGAGAAATTCTAACATTTTGCTTGTGAAACCTTGATAATAAGATGCAGCATGAATAGAGGATTCTAACAAGGTATCACATGCAGAATTTTGATGAAGGAAAATCAATTTCTACAAGGGTTTGTGGAGGCAAAAGTCAGCAATTGAAGGGAAAAGGGAGAGGGAATTTCCGGAAATTCTAAGGTAATTTTTGATATATTTATAGTAAAGTGGCCAACTGCTTAATTTATAGGGTCTTTGGGGATTAACTTTGCCTACTATTAAGCTTAGATAAGTTAGGATAATGCTTAAGAGATAATTCTACTGAAAGGAAAATTCTATTTAGAAGGAAGAATTATCTGATACTTTGGATAATAAGGGATAAAATTAAGGATAATTAATACAAAAATATCAGAATTAAAATAGGAAATATTCGGAAATTACCATTTTAGGCCATCACGCATTCATTTCTTAAGAGATAAAATGATCATTTCTGCTGCATCGACTCCTGGACTTCCTGGACATCTATACTATGAAGGATCAGGGTTTAATAAATAAAAATAACGGTATATTTTATTTGAGTTTTAATTAATGTCAAATTATTTAAATTAATTCTTTCTCTCTATCTTTTGTTATCTTGATTTGCTGACGTAAACTGGAACCTAATTCAGCTATGCTTGATAACAAAATCTAAAGTCTACTTCTAATCTAGAATAATAGACAAACCTGATCAGTTTGTGTATAGGTAGGTCTTAATTTATTCGGAAGAATAGTTAAGCTACGACAACAGATTAGATGTGAAACCTAGGGTTTATGTTGATTTAGGTAAAATGATTCAGAAGCCTAATTATCATAGAAATATAGTGAAATGGGAGACCATATTAGCTCTTAATAGTTTAGGAGGATATTAAGGGGGTTGAAAAATAATCAAGAACATATTACTGGAAATTGGAATTAAGTAGGAGCTGAGTTAATTCCCAAAAATTAATTGTACCAACTTTAACATCTAACTAGTCAAATTAAGTTATAATTTGTATTATTTGTCAATTTATTATTCGATTCATTTTACAAGAATATTCGGTTAGTCGAATTGATTGGTTTTAAATGAATTTCCTTATGGGATCGATACTCGTTCATTAGAACTATATTACTTGTTGATAGTCGTGCACTTGTGATTAATAGTAAATCCAATTTAAGCTAGTAAATTTTGTGGGCCATTGTCAGGAAAACAGTTTTAAAACTAACAATTTATCCCTAATTCTTTTTCTAGATTAAATTTCTTCTTTTTTGTTTGTTGTGTAGAACTGGAGAATAGGTATAACTTAAGGAGGAAAAAACTTGACCTAACCCATTGACCTTTCGATTGAGAAGAATATATAAAGGCTCAAATGGCTCAAGTTATCAAAGCATACAATGAACCACCAAAACCATGATGCTGTCAACGAAGGTGATAGTGCAGACCTAGTACCAGTAGGGGCTAATCAGCAGCCAAGGTGTAGAACTATCATAGACTACAATATGCCAATAGTTAAGACATTATCATCCGTAGGCCTGCCATTTAGGCTAATAACTTTAAAATTAAGCCTGTAATGACCCAGATGATAGAGAACAACCACTTCTTTGTGCTGGAAAATAAGGATTCAATGAAGCATGAGAAGATGTTTATCAAGCTAACAAATACATTAAGGTTGACTGGAGTATCTCTTGAGACAATTAGATTGCACATTTTCCCTTTCTCTTTATCTAGAAAAGCTGTAGACTGGTTAGAGAATCTACTTACTGCTTCTATTACAACATGGGAGGAGCTTATGAATATTCTTTTGGCCCAATTATTTCCATTGGCTTGGCCCAATTCTTTCCAGTTTTGAAGATTTCCCAACTGAGGCATGAGATAAGTAATTTCAAGCAGCAGCCAAAGGAATCATTATATGAAACTTATGATAGATTTAAGAGGCTACTAAAAAGATACCATCACCATGGTATTCTAGATTTCCTTGTGAGACCTTGTCCCATCTGAGTGCCTAGTTAGCGTGAGGGATTAGCGAGAGTGTTTGATTTTGTCCATTTGATCGAGAGTTGACTATTGATCCGAGAGTTGATCGTTGACCCCAGAATTGACCTTTAAAGTGGACACAATCATAGAATGCTTAGGTGTACATCTAGTTGTCTTAGCGAGTATTCTAGGTCGAGTCGAGGTTTCAGTCACTGGAAATCGATATTAGCCAGTTCCGGGTCCATTTTGAGTGACCAAGGCTTTCGGCTGAAAAACCCATTTTGGGTCTGTTTGATATTTTCCAGGCCTATTTACCCATTCTTGAACCCAAATAATTATTTTAACCTGTTTTTGATGATTTTTGGTTTTTAAACCCATTTTGGTCCACTCGGGGTATATCGGGATTTTAAAACGGTTCGAGTCTTTTTTGAGATTTGGGCCCAGGGTATAAATACCCAGCCCGACACTTAGAAATTTTCTAAGTGTTGGAACAACAATAAACCATTTTTCCCTAAAGCACCAGTTCCCGTCGATTTTTTTTGAACGAAAACCACTAGGCTTCATTGTTAAACAATTTTTTAACCTCTCGTGACAGATTTTTACAGTTAGTTTTGGATTGAGAAGTTGGAATTGGATATTTCTTTGTTTTAGAGCATTTTTGGAGATTTTGTGGTAAGTTCCCTAGATTTTCATTTCTGTTATTGATTTTTGGTTCTGCTAGTTTTCTGTCGATGTTTTTAAGCTAGTTTGACAGTTTAGATTGCATGAAAACATCCTCTAATCCATGGGTGAGCGTTTTGGGTTTCCGATGGCAATTTTGATAATTTGGGGAGTCTTGTGATTTTGGCTGATTTGATGAAATTGGTGATTTATATTGCTTGGGTTAGTTAATTTATGAGTTGTGGAATGTGTTTGTGGACTAAAAAACCAAGTAATGTGATCGGGTGAGCTTGGATGCCTATTTGGAGCCGTGTGTGGCTTTTCGAAGGGTTAAGCATTTCGCCCGTTGGTTGGATATTCGGATTTGTGAGCTGAGAATGTGTTGTTTGAGTGAGATGTGTGTTACGTGAGTATCGATGGGGTTTCTTAGGGTTTGTTTTTAGTTTTGAGTTGTTTTGTCAATGTTGAGCTTATGCGTGTTTTGGTTTAGTTTGTGTGTTTAGGTTGTGCTGGAGCGATTGATAAGGGAAAGAATTTAGCTGTTGTGTTTTCTACAAGAGAAGAGATGGGGGTTTATGTTTCATTTACTTACAATGAATCGTTTTGTGATTTTGAATTAAAATACAGTATTGTTTGGTTTTGAATGGAGGCCTTACGTGTATTGTGTGTGACATTCATTTTAGCTTCCTGAACTTGCTTGCCATATTTTGGATGCATAAACTACATGTTGGTTGTGTGTTTATGCATGATTATTGGGCATGTGATCTGATGTTTGAAACCGTTCGATTGATTTGTGTTTATACCCTTGTGATTGTTCGTGTTGTACCCCCTTTGAATTGTGTGTTGTGGTTTATGAGGTTTTTTTCATTTCCAAGAAACTTTGGTAAGGGTTCCCGAGGGTTTGAGTGACTTTGAGGAGCGTTCCGGGTTGTTTTCGGGGTGCGTATCTTGTCTGGAATGAGTACACGCCTGTGTACCCTCCCAGGGCCCGTGTACCATTCTGGATAGAATAGTAAACAGCCAATGTAGGGCAGTATTCGGCCTATGTAGGGCAATACATGACCTGTACATATGAGTACACGCCTCTGTACTTAGACCGTGTACTTATACACAGCCTGCCTAAAAAAATGCACGATAGTGTACTTCAGGCCATGTACTGCCTTGTTTGCTCCTGTTTCGATTCCACACGCCCATATACATACCTATTCTAGTGACCCTCGTACCATTTCCGTAACTTGTGTACCTCATTCAATCCTACCCTAAACTTATCTAACACTAAATGAACATCAAATCACACCCTATTTAAGTGCTTTATGAGTGCCCTTTTATTGTGTCTTGCATTTCATACATTATGGATTTCAATGTAAAGGCTATATATGTGTGTTCTTAAGCACAACTTGGAATTAACAGTTAATGTTTTGCCAAACATGGTAAGTACAGGGAATCCTAGCAGAGAGGAATATTGTGAGACCCTGAATTTTGAGTCTTAGAAGTCTAGAAGTTAGTGCAGGTGAAAAAACTGTTTTATCCCTAAAGAAAATGATGTGTGATGGCTGAAATTGGTAGGGAATGTCTAGTGATTGTTTATGGTTTTAATTCCCTTTGATTTGGTTCTTTATTGGTTGATAATTATCTTAGAAAATAAAATCCCTAAAATTAAGGGAGGATAATTATAAAATTTCATTCTAAAAATTATCTTATTTTAATCTAACCCTTAAAATAGGTAAATTAATCCCATAACTATCCTATATAAAGAGGAAGCCAGCCACACATAAACCTTACACAGAAAATATACAAAATTCGTTCAACCAAAAACCCTATACCTCCCTAATGCTGCTGAAATCTATTTGAACTTTAAAATAGCATAACTCTCTCATCGTTTGATGGATTCTTACAAATAATAGCTTGTTGGAAAGCTCTTTCCGTCCTCTATCCAAATATCTTAGGGAGTTTTTTTTTTTTTTTCTGTAGGTTAGTTTTTCTTTGTCGTAATTCAGCTGGATTAAGTTTCAAAATTTTGTGATTCTACCTTCAATTGATTTCTGTTGTTGTTCCTCTTTTTTGTATGATTTTTTAGCATCCTTTCATGATATAAAATCATGAATTCATCCTTTGAATCTTCCCTATACATGAAATCGGTATACCCTACCTTTGTCCTATTTGTTGCCTATCTTGATCAATTGATTAACCTATTGAATTCTAATCTTGTTTCTTTTGGTTGTACATGTTATAAACACCTTATCCTTCCTTGTTAACATGAAATCGCAACCCTATTACCTTGTATGTATGAAATCACAATTTGTCTTGTGCCATATTCTTAGTGCCAAAATTTGCATAGTTAATTGGGATGGTAATTCAGGTTGAATCTTGTTAAGTTCTTGGCTATCACATTACATATCCAAAGGAGAGGCACCTGCGGCATCTGATCACCGGTTTCTGATAGATTTGGTGAGTGGAATTGGTAAGGAAATAGGGTATTCAATTGGTTATTGAGTATGCATGCTTAGTTTGGTTTTGTCTTTGCCTTATGATGTTATAGGTGGTTCGGATCCCTTGAAAAAAGGCAATGGAATAGCTTTTTGTTCAAAGACAAGAAAGGTAGGATTTATGCCTCATCGGTTTCTTCAGAGATCCTTGTTGTTTGCTTGTTAATTTTGGTACCTACATGTATGGTAAGTGTATGCGCATATGTTGTAGTGAGTATGCTTGGACTACGGATCAAGATGTGATCCTCTAGGCTATACTGAACCCTTGAGTTAGGTTATAAGTGCCTAATTTGCATATGTTGTGTGCATTGAACATGTTGATTGTGTTCTGACATGATTAAGAATACCCTGTTATGGTATTGTGCTATGTACTTGCCTGTGTGTGCTTATACGTATATGTATGTCAGGATCCTTTTTCAGTGTCAATTGGGGGTAAATACTGATGTTCCTGGGAGAGGAGAGGTTCTTACTGGTATAGGAATCGTATGGGTGACAATCCCTAACATGTGCATGCTGGATGCCTAGTTCTTGTGTGGCTAGAGGCCTTGTCCTTGTGTAGCAAGATGCCCTTATCCTTGTGTGGTTTGGATGCCCTTATCCTTGTGTGGTTTGGATGCCCTTTGTCCTTGTGTAGCTTGGATGCATTGTTCTTGTGTGGCAGGATGAATAGGCTTGATGATTAGCTTGTGTGCTAACCCTTTTACCCTTTGTGCAGCAAAGCCTTGGACAACACATGTGGAAGGGGATGACCTTTTCTGTTGATGAGATTGATTGATTATTTACCTAACTATGTAGTTCTAACTTTCGGAAGTGTTTGCAGTCCACCCTTAGCCTTAGTTTCTGCCCTAACCTTGGATTGATTCTTGAATTGCATGATACTCTTAGATGTGCAGGGATGATCTGATGTTGTTTGGGAGATGTTTGTTTAAAATTTTTTTAGATCTTATGATGTTGTGACCCTACTAAAATTTTTATAATCTCATCCTATTGTTTTCACCAATTTTTCAGGCTTAGGTACATTTGTTGTTTGTGGTACCAATGAGTGAGAATCTAGGCTGCACGGCGGGGCGATATCGCATCACATTTGCATATTTTTGTCTCCTTTGTTGCTTGCACATACAATATGATATTTGATTGGACTATTTTTTCTGATTTCTCAAGTTTCCTCCTTTTCTTGTTGTTTCCGAACTATGTTGGGGGGTTATTTGCTGGATATTTGGATTCCTGTAGGACTTGCGTGTTACGAATTCATTGATTAATTTTAAAGACTTCCGCTGATATTTTGTTCACTTCGTATGGTACCAGAATATTTTTCCAATATCATGCTCCAAACTTTAAAATCTTAAAGGAATTAACAAGCTAAAATCAAAACTAGATGGATAAGCCTTGTGGGATTTAGATAGGTCCTGGTTCGGGCTTGTTTGGGTTTCACGGCAGTAATAGTCCCATTAGGAGCAAATTTTGGAACATGGGATTTGGGTCCTTATAGGTTTGGTATCGGAGCATGGTTTAGGTAATATGATTTATTGTATGCTAAGCTATTTGTTAATTTTGTGTTTGTAGGTAGGTATATGAGCACACATCCACTCACTTAGGAACTAATAACAAAAGTGATCTAAAGCTAAAAAGGGGTTGATTTGTAAGATTTAGATGATGAAGTTGATAATTTGATTTGTTGAACATATATGTTCTTATGCCTAATGAATGTTTTATGTGTTTTCTTGGTTATTACCGAATACATGAGTGTGTCCTATGAAAGTCCCGAATGTGTTTGTTGCCAAATAATTGCAATGTGTTTTATGATTATTGTCGAATGGGTGTTGTTGATGCATGCTATACTGCCGAGTGTCCCTATGGGGTTCCCACATTGCCGAACGCATATGAATGTATTTGCTGTCGAGTGTGAATTGCATGAGTATGTGTATTACCGAATGCATGTGATTGGTTTGTAAGCATATCAAAGTATATCCTTATGTGGTTTTGCATGATTGTTGAGTATAACTTGTGTGAATCCATGATTGCCGAATGCTTGATGATTGTTGCCGGGTATGCATTTGCATGTATGCATGTGTTTTCCGAAATTTGCATACTTGTGTGCATGTGAATTTTGTTTTTCTAGCATATGCATATCGTTCGGTGCACGCCTCTCCACCAAAACTGTTGTAGCTCGTGAATGGATCGACACCTTATGCCATGTGTCCTTGTTTTTATATATCTTTGATGATGACAAGGTTTCCATCGCTACTTTTCTACTTGAAGGAGAAGCCCTCGCATAATGGACAACCGTGAGCTTACGATTCAGTGATCGTTTGCCAACTTGGGAGGAATTTCGGTATGAGTTTGACGAAAGGTTCTATAAAAATGAGCAGCGACAAGCTTTCTATAAGCTTGAGCAGGGCACCCGTTCGGTGCTGGAATATAAGAAGGCATTAAGGGAGTTGTCCTGATTTGCACCTGAGGATGATCGTTCACCATACCAACTTGCAAGACGATTTCAGGATAGGCTGAGTACCGAACTCAAAACCATCGATGGTATGACGCCGGTGCTGAATTTCCAAGAACTAATTGTTGTCGTGACTAAACCCGAGAAAATCGTGCTAAGCAAAAAGCCATCTGCAGCAACTGGTGGCGGATCCTTCAGGCGAGATTCGAAGTTCAATCAGTGTACGGGACCCTATCGTTTGAGGTGTTATCCTTAAAAAATAATGGCAATGGAGGTAACAACAAAAGAAACTTTTCTTGTTCGAATTCCAATGGATCCAAATAGAATTCTCAGCAACATCGATGTTACAATTGTGGCGAGATACGACTTATTCAGAGGAAATGCTCGAAACCTTAGTGTATCACAGGCACACCAAAAGGCGAGGTGGGTATGCCAATCCCACCAAACCACCAAACCACCAGCACGTGCACCAAGAGGACCATCAAATGAATGCACGAGTGAGGCGCAACCATGACAAACGAGGCTATTCATCCTCACTGATGCCGAGGCTAGCCCTAAAATGGTGATAGGTACTATTTCAATCTTTTCTCAAAATGCTAAAGTGGTTTTAGATCCCTGAGCAAACAGGTCATTTAAAAGTCCAAGGATAGCACTTAGCACGGATCGACCTTTGTCTCCCTTGTCTCCTCCTATTGCGGTTCTGACGCCTTTGGGAGAGCAACTGATTTGTGATCTAGTCTACATCGGTTGTGTTGTACCTATGGGTCCAAATGTACTTGAGGTGGATCTAATCCCATTGGATATCCAAAAGCTGGATGTGATTTTAGGCATGGATTGTTTAACGAAGTATCAAGCCTGTATGGAGTGTTTCACTAAGCGTGTGTGGTTCACTTTTCCTGATGGTGTCGAGTACTGCTCTGAAGGTGATAGGCAAGTTGTCCAACTTGCATGATTTCCTGGCTTGATGCAAAGCAATTAATCAGCAAGGGATGTACAACGCCAATCGTCTGTACATGTTGTTTCTAAAAATTCCTCGGATCTAAATTCTGTTCCAGTGGTTCGCAAATTTCCAGATGTATTTCTAGAAGACATAGCCGGTTTGCCACCAACAAGGGAAGTGAAGTTTAACATTGATATAGTGCCTGGTACAAATCCAATTTCCAATCCTCGGTATCTTATGGCTCCTGCGGAAATGAAGGACTTGAAAA
This sequence comes from Passiflora organensis, assembly GCA_019739055.1. Taxonomy (NCBI): domain Eukaryota; kingdom Viridiplantae; phylum Streptophyta; class Magnoliopsida; order Malpighiales; family Passifloraceae; genus Passiflora; species Passiflora organensis. The sequence goes on along the minus strand of JAEPBF010000139.1, from coordinate 664,535 downwards.
CGCAATTGTAAGATTTGTTGGATCGTGGTTTCATCCGACCTAGTGTGTCACCATGGGGAGCACCTGTCTTATTTGTAAAGAAGAGAGATGGTTCACTGCGACTATGCATCAACTATCGACAGTTGAATCGTGTGACTGTGAAGAACAGGTACCCTTTGCCGTGCATTGATGATTTGTTCGACCAACTCCAGGGTGCAGCCATATTCTCTAAAATTGATCTTAGATCTGGATACCATCAATTGCGAGTTCGTAATGCTGATATTCCGAAGATCGCATTCAAATCACAATACGGCCACTACGAATTTCTGGTTATGCCATTCGATTTGACCAATGCACTGGCCATGTTAATGGGCCTGATGAATCCAGAGTTCTGTGAGTTCCTAGACAAATTCGTGAAAGTCTTCATTGATGACATTCTGATTTATTCAAAATTGGAAGAGGAGCATACTGAGCACTTTCGGATTGTGCTGAATGTTTTGAGGGATCGTCGTTTGTTCACAAAGTACTCGAAGTGCGAATTCGGGTTACGCAAAGTTGGGTTCCTTGGCCATATTGTTTCTGCCTAAGGTGTTCTAGTTGATCCGAAGAAGATTGAAGCCGTAGTTGCTTGGGAACCCCTGCAAACTATATTTGAAGTCCGTAGTTTCCTTGGCTTAGTCGGATACTACCGTCGCTTCATGGACCATTGACAAAATTGACATGCAAAGGAGAGCCATGTGGATCGAGAAGTGCCAGCGAAGTTTCGAAGAACTGAAAAATTGGTTAGTTTTCATACCTATCCTTACCTTACCTATTGGAGGAAAGGATTATGTGGTTTACAGTGGTGTGTCAAAGTCCGGACTTGGATGCGTATTGATGCTAGACAAGAAAGTTGTTGCCTATGCTTACCGACAATTGTGACCACATGAAAGCAACTATCCTACGCATGACTTGAAACTTGCAGCCATGGTGTTTGCATTGAAAATATGGCGCCATTATTTGTATGGCGAGACGTGCCGAGTCTTCACCGATCACAAAAGTCTGAAGTATCTCCTTACGCAAAAGGACTTGAATATGAGACAACGAAGATGGGTGGAGCTGATTAAGGACTAGGATCTGATCATCGAATATCATCCTGGAAAAGCAAACGTAGTTGCTAATGCCTCAAGCCGAAAGTTTCATTCCCCTTCTTCAACAGTTTTAGCCTACATGCGGACCCATTACATGCCTATGTTGCTGGATTTGAAAACTACCTGTGTGCATCTTGGCACTGATTTTTCTGGTTTATTGTTAGCGCGAATCGAAGTCATGCTTACCTTGACTGAGGAGATCCAGAATCAATAATCAGAAGATCTGAAATTTGTTGAAATTCGGAAGCAATTATCTGATGGTGTTGATGCCATAGCTCGCGATTTCACAGTATAAGATGACGACATCCTTGTCTTAAAAAATTGTGTATGTGTTCCACAAGATGTTGATATTCGTATTGTTATTTTATCTGAGACGCATAGTACGAAGTTCGATATCCATCCTGGTATTACAAAGATGTACCGAGATTTAAAGGAGAAGTATTAGTGGCCGAACATGAAGTGCACATTGTTGAGTTCGTTGCCTGATGCCTTGTATGTCAACAATTAAAGATCAAGCATCAAAGACCCGGAGGTCTACTTCAGCCACTTCTGATTCTAGAACGGAAGTGGGAACATGTCATGATGGATTTTTTACCAGATTGCCTCGATCTTAGCGAGGATATGATGCTATTTGGGTGATCGTGGATCGATTAACAAAATCTGAACACTTTCTTCCCATACGTGTGATAGATACACCTGAGAAATTTGATGTTTGTTACTTAGACGAGATCGTTCGATTGTATGGAGTGCCAATTTCCATAGTTTCAGATCGTGACCCTCGTTTTACATCACGATTTTAGCACAAATTCCAGAATATGTTGGGTTCGAGATTGAATTTCAGTACAACATTTCATCTTTAGATTGATGGCCAATCAGAAAGGACGAATTAGACACTCGAGGACATGCAACGTGCCAGTGTACTAGACCAACATACCGGTTGGGATCGATGCCTGCCGTTGGCGGAATTTGTTTACAATAATAGCTTTCATGCAAGCATCGATATGGCACCCTATGAAGCACAATATGGAAGGCACTGTAGAACACCTATTTGCTGGAATGAAGTAGGCAAAAGACGCCTAGACAATCTGGAATTGATTGATCAAGCAACGGAGTAGTTAAACTTGATTCGATAACGGCTAAAAGTAGCCCAGGATCAGCAGAAGAACTATGCTGATAGTCAATGAAGGGGTTGGAATTCGTGGTAAGTGACAAAGTGTTTTTAAAGGTCTCCTTTTGGAAAGATATCCTTCGTTTTCAGTAGCAAGGTAAATTAGCAACTCGTTACATTGGCCTGTATAACATTTTCGAGAGGATTGGCCCTGTTGCATACCGACTTGCCTTACCTGCAAATATAGAAAGAATTCACAACGTGTTTCACATTTCAATGTTGAGAAAGTATGTGCGAGACCCTACTCATATGCTCGAAGAACCACCAGTCGAGGTTGCTGAAGACCTATCTGATCCTGTACAGCTAGTTGCCATACTAGATCGGCTAGTTTGTCAGCTTCGCAGTCGAAACGTGCCTATGGTACGAGTTGTTTGGCGTAGCGGCCAAATTGAGAAACAGTCTTGGGAGACTGAGGAATCTATGCATGCAAAATTTCTTTACTTGTTTGCTTAGGTACTTTTTCCGAAATTTTAAGGACGAAATTCTTATAAAGAGGGGAGGATGTGAGACTCCGAATTTTGAGTCCTAGAAGTCCAAAAGCCAGTGCAGGTGAAAAGATCATTTTGACTCTGAAGAAAAGGATGTGTGATGGCTGAAATTGGTAAGGAATGTCTACTGATTGTTTCTGGTTTTAATTCCCTTTAATTTGGTTTTTTATTGATTGATAATTACCTTAGAAAATAAAATTGCTTAATTAAGGGATGATAATTATAAAATTTAATTCGTATACTTATTTTACTTTAATATAACCCTTAAAGTAGGAAAATTAATCCTATAATCACCATATATAAAGAGGAAGCCGGCCATACTTAAACCTTACAAAGAAAATATACAAAATTCATCTAACTAAAAGCCCTACACCTCCCTATTATTGCTGAAATTTGCTTAAACTTCAAAATAACATAACTCTCTCATCGTTTGTCGGATTCTTGCAAATAATAGATTGTTGGAAAGCTGTTTCCGTCCTCTATCCAAAAAATTTGGGTTTTTTTGTTTAAAGATTATTTTTTCTTTGTTGTAATTTAGGTCATAATTCAGTGGGATTAGGTTTCAAAATGTTGTGATTCTGCCTTCAATTGATTTTTATTGTTGTTCCTCTTGTTCGTATGATTGTTTAGAATCCTTTCATAATGTAAAATCATGAGTTTATCCTTTGAATCTTCTTTATACATGAAATCGATATGCTCTACCTTCGTCCTATTTGTTGCCTAACTTGATTAATTGATTAACCTATTGCATTCTGATCTTGTTTCTTTTGGTTGTTTATGTTACAAACACCTAATTATTCCTTGTTAACATGAAATCGCAACCCTATTACCTTGTATGCATGAAATCACAATTTGTCTTGTGCCCTATTCTTAGTGCTGAAATTTGCATAGTTAATTGGGATGGTAATTCAGGTTGAATCTTGTTAAATTTTTGGCTATCACATCACACATCCAAAAGGGAGGCACCTGTGGCATCTGATCACTAGTTTCTAATATGTTTAGTGAGTGGAATTGGTAAGAAAATAGCATATTCAATTGGTTATTGAGTGTGTATGCCTAGTTTGGTTTTGTTTTTGCCTAATGATGTGATGGGTGGTTTGGATCCCTTTAATAAAGGCAAAGGAATAGCTTTTTGTTCAAAGACAAGAGAGGTAGGATCTATGCCCCTTTGATTTCTTCAGAGATCCTTGTTATTTGCTTGTTAATTTCGATACCTACATGTATGATAAGTGTATGAGCATATGTTGTAGTGAGTATGCTTGGATTGCGGATCAAGATGTGATCCTCTAGGCCATATGGTGCCTAATTTGCATGTGTTGTATGTAATTAACATGTTGATTGTGTTTTGACATAATTAAGAATACCCTTTCGTTGTATTGTGCTATGTGCTTGCCTGTGTGTGCTTATACGTGTTTGTGTGTCAGGATCTTTTTCCGGTGGCCATTCAGGGTAATCGTTTATGCTCCTGGGGAGAGGAGAGGTTCTTACTGGTATGGGAGTCATATGGGTGGCAATCCCTAGCTTGTGCACGCTGGATGCCTGGTCCTTGTGTGGCTAGATGCCTTGTCCTTGAGTGGCAAGAAGCCTTTATCCTTGTGTGGTTTGGATGCCCTTGTCCTTGTGTGGTTTAGATGCCATATCCTTATGTGTAGGATGAATAGGCTTGCTGATTAGCTTGTGTGCTAACCCTTTTACCCTTTGTGCAGCAAAACTTTGGATAACACATGTGGAAGGGGATGACCTTTTCTGTTGATGAGATTGATTGATGATTTACCTGCCTATTTGCTTTTGACTTTCGGAAGTGTTTGCAGTCCACCCTTAGCCTTAGTTTCGGCCCTAACCTTGGATTGATTCTTAAATTACGTGATACCCTTAGATGTGTAGGGATTATCTGATGTTGTCTGGGAGATGTTTGTTTAAGATTTTTGTAGATCTTATGATATTGTGACCCTACTAAGATTCTTGTAATCTCATCCTATTATTTTCATCTTTTTTTCAGGCTTAGGTACATTTGTTGTTCATGGTCCTAGTGTGTGAGAATCAAGACTACACGACGGGGTGATATCACATCACATTCGCATATTTTTGTCTCCTTGGTTGCTTGTGCATACAATATGATCATTGATTGGACTATTTTTTCTGGTTTCTCAAGTTTCCTCATTTTCTTGTTGTTTTCGAACTATGTTGGGGGTTATTTGCTGGATATTTGGATCCCTATGGGACTTGTGTGTTATGGATTCATTAATTAAATTTAAATATTTCCGTTGATGTTTTATTTACTCTGTGTGGTACCAGAATATTTGTCCAATATCATGCTCCAAACTTTAAATTCTTAAAGGAATTAACATGCTAAAATCGAAACTAGATGGATAAGTCTTGTGGGATATAAATAGGTCTTGGTTCGGGTTTGTTTGGGTATCAAGGTGGTAAAGGTCCCATTAGAATTATATTTTGGATTATGGGATTTGGGTCCTTACAAATACTACTTACCTATGGTTGTTTTATTGATGGATTATAATTGTGTGCCTGATGTTTGCTGCGACTAAGCAGGCTATGTCTTTATATATGTATGGATTGTGATTTAGTGCGATAGTGTAATTTCTCCACTCAGTTTCGGATAACTTTGGTAGTAGGAAATTTATATGTATTTTATAACTGAAAAATTAATTGCCAGTGGGCTTTCGGTTTCTCCTTAGCACGGGGGATTCTAAAAGTGCTTTGTAATCCATCCTGATAGGTTTTTGGGACATAGTAGCTCTTGTGATGATGTGTGTGTTGTGAGTTTCTTAAACATATTGGGTTTGTCTTTATTGCATAATGTTTTACAATTCATGCATTATATATACTTACTTGTGAAACACTTTGAGTGGATGTTTAGTACGCAAAGATGAATACGGTGTTTAAAGCAACTATTTTATAATTGATTTTTTGTATGCCTCTATTTCACCAAATATGCTTATGATGCTGTAACTTTTACTAAGGTCTTTGATCTCACCACCTCTTGTTGATCTTTTTAGGGCCAGTTCGTTCGCCGTAGCCATACGTCTTTGAGGTTGTGTTTTCATAGTGTTGGTTTTAGGGATGGACTATTGCACTTGCACATCTTGGAAGCTCGACATGTTTTATGTTTTTGACATTTTCATACTGTATCGACATACATGCTTGTTTTGGATTTCGTTTGTCATTGTGGACTCATTGTGGGCTTAATTTCCGATTTGATATTTTATACGCATGTATGACTAGTATTTCCTATTGTGTTATAAGATGCGTATTTTGGGCACTTTTTGTGTGGATCCATTTGGACTTGTGAGTATGGTCTCTTGTGTGGCATGTTTGTGGCCGTGTGGTTTGTTGTATATGATTTAAAGACTTCCACTATATATGTGTGTGTACTCCATTGAATGTTTTGTGTAGGGTATGTTTTGTGACGTGTCATGCTCCTTTTAAAAGGAAAATTTTATATTGGTATGTATTTTTGGAAATTTAGATTTGATAAGTTAACACGAATCTTGTATGGTTTTGATTGATCCACGTGTTGTATAGATAGGGACTACACGACAGTGAGGGTCCTCACATTCCTTCAGTTAGATGCTTTCTTTAGAGGATTATCAATGATGCACAAGGTTCTGTTAAATGCTTCTGTTGATGGAAACATATTGGATAAAGAAGCTGGAGAAGATGCATTGGGAAGATAGACCTGGAGTATAGATACTGATTTTGACAAAATTCCAAGGAAGCTGGAAGTAGACCATTACTAAACTAACTGCTGAGGTGGCAGCAATGAAGCACAAATTTGCTTAGAGTAGGGCATCTGTGGCTAGTGTCAATGAAGATGTTGTGAATCAACCAATTTTAACTTTGTGTGATCGTTGTGGTGGAAATCACAACAACTATCATTGTCTTAAGGATAGTGGAAGAGGTGAATTATGTGGGAAACCCAGGGCATCAACAATTCCATTATGGAACAACATGCAATGAGAATTGGAGGAATCACCTTAATTTCTCATACAAAAACAACAATAGGCCCAACTATGGGAATTAACCGAGTCCAAATAAAGGGAGAGGTTACAACCCAGGATATCACCCAGGGAACCAACATCCACAACCATCACAACCAATTGAGAATGAGAGTGGGCTGGAGGATTTGATGCAGTAATTCTTTATGTCTACAAACTCCAGGATTAAGAATTTGGAAACACAAGTGGGCCAGATTTCACAACGGTTGCAGAATAGGCTACAAGGGGCTTTGCCATCTGACAGTAAGCCTCCCTCAAAGCTGAAAAAAAGAGCTAGGAACTGTGTCATGCCATAATCATAACTAAGGCATTTAATAGGAGGCAATCTATCATTAAAAAACAACAACAACAACAAAAGAGAAAAAAAGAAAAGCAAAGGATAGTGAGAAGAGAGAAGAAAAGGGGATTTGGTACTAAGGTGTTTGTTCCCTATGCAGGTAAATATGTTTGAGGAGAGGATGCAGAGGAGCGCAAGAGTCCAATAGACATCGAGTGCACTATCCGAAGTATTTTCCTTTTCGTTTTCTTGTTTTTATTTTCATTTTATTTTTCTTTGCGTTATTTAAGTTGCATCAGTTAATTGTGTTTAATTTAGTTATATATTATGTTTGATGTTAATTTAATATTTGTGGACATCCGTGTGACTTAAGTTTAAGGAGGTTGATTCACTTTTAATTTCTGATAATAAATGTTTGATTTGGTTTAGAATGGTTAATTAATTCATACCTTGGTTTTTTATTGAATTTGATTTTTACAAATTAAGGGTGTCATTAAGTTCAAGCATTGACCAACACTTAGATTAGGAAAACATCGAATCAATTAGTTTATGTTGAGGAAAGATTTGAGAGGGTTGGTTAATATTGGTTAATCTAGTGGTTTGACTCACCAATTTGTACATTATTATTGTGAAAATGATAATAATAATAATAATAATAATTAATAAATTTATGCATACAGTGAAATTGAAAAGAAAAATTATTTTAAAGCACAACAAAGAAACAAAATGAAGTCACTGAGGTGAGTTGAATCTGTTAGGACCTTTGAGATGCTTCTCAAATTATGCCCTGAACCTCAAAATTTTTTTCTTTTGTTTTACACAACAACCCTGTCATAGCTCATTATATATGCTGCTTAATAATAAGCAACACAAATACTGAGTCTACAAGGCTAGAAACACAATTGATGCAGGAAAAGAAAGAAAATAAATAAATAAATGAAATAGAGAGATAATGTATAATAGTGCAGTTCGGGTGGTACTTGCTCTAAGATTAGTCGATTTTAACAATTTACATTATTGATTTTACATTAATTCAAGCCCAACCATGACCATTCAAACTATATGCATAGGCAAATGATAACAGAAAACAGGAATACATGTGCACGCCATACCATCATCCATTAGATACACACTATATATACTGACCACAAGTGTGCTAGGACTAAATAGATCCTTTAAGCCTTTATCTACTGGTACTTTGCAAGAACCAGATCTATCAATCTGGCGGAAACCTGCCAGGTGAGTGGTCAAGAAATACAAATACTCTAAATATGCACACGCATAGCTTGCACCTATATTAATCAAACAAGGAAAACAAAGTATAAATAACTCGATAAATAAACAAACACAAGCAATTAAAAATAACCAACTATGGAATTCCTTCTTCAGTGAGCACACGAGATGTGTCTGGGCTGGCATACGCTCGTAGACTTTCTAGGTCCTGGATAAGACTAAAATTTGTCAGTGGTAACCTAAATACTTTTCTTTTATCTCTTTATTTATTTTCAAGCAATCATATGATCTATCTGGCATACTTCTACAGTCCAATTTCACTGACAATGTCGGGTTGTTAGGTAATAGTAGCTTCACCTATACGATTCCCTAGACATGCAAGAACGGTTAATAAGTGCGCATTCAAATAATAAACCCTGCCCAACCTTATTTCTCGTGGTCTGGCTTCTCCTCTCTCGCTACAAAACCCCAACAGCTCTCAAGGGTAGCATAGGTTTCCCTATGAAGACATATGTTGCTATTACATCGTTATTTGATAAAATCATAGTACAAAGCAGCAAACATATACTTATAGCATCGCTTTAATAAATCAAGCAATTAAGGTGATCACTAATTACTCATTACTTGCTTAGATATGCATGGTTATGCTTTTTCGGTTATTCAATTATCTTGTTTCATATAATCAAATCATGTGAATGTCAATGCGCACACACACAACTAACCACTCATAGTTTAGGGTCCCGGTTCTTCCTCGGGATATGTTTCTTGAAAAGATACCCTTTCTCTATTCGGTTCTCTACCTGTCAAACAAAAATCTATCTTCTATTAATGTCAATTCAAGGCAAAAATCCTTAAATGCACAGTATTGATCCTTTAATCATATCGATGTTACCTAATCATCAACTCGATAGAATTTCCGATCCCTCTTTATTTTTCTCGTATTTTTCACCAACTTTCTTAATTTATTTGACCTATCATACAAACTCAGATTTTTATAAACTTGATACCATTGAATTTCTCAAAATTTCTAGTATTTTTCCTATTTTTTTTATATATATTTTTCTTCTTTTATTTCTATTTCCTTATATTTTTCTTAATTTCCAACCTTTTTGTCTAATTTCTATAATTTATGTTAATTTTCCACAGGCCGACACGTGACAGCACGAGCGTGTGCAAACACTACACTTGAACCTTTGGGATGCTGACATGTGGCACGCTCTAAACTTGCCACAACTCGTCCGAGCCTAATTACCTATGCCTTTAACGACCTATCGTTTGCTTATTTATTGAACTAGTTGTCATTCACCTTTATATAGACGACCTGTCATTCAATCTCATTTCAGACGACATGTCAATCAATCTTACCCTAAACTACATGTCATTCCAATTTACTCTTAAATGACTTGTCGCTTAAAACCATAAGATGATGTGCCATCCGAATCCACTACAGATGACACGTTATTGGGAAGCCCTCGGACAACCCGTTGTTCAAGGTTGTCCCTATCCTTAGGCCGCTGGAATTTTCTGCAAAACCTACCAAAAATTCATTCCCTTTTTACTTAACCTTCATATTTTTACCTCAAACATACCAAATAAGTTCATAAATTTCAAGCCAACATCAGACACATAATTTAACCAATTAAAACCAGGAAATCGAAGGTTGGAAGGCCCGAGTTTTCAGGCAGGGAAACGTACCCAAATCTCATCGGTACTCTTTCAATTTCTCTCTCGTTCACTTGCAATCCCTTCTCCCTCTTTGCTCGCAAGTTTTTGCACACCGAATGACAAATTTCAAGGCCAATATCGAACTATACCCACACGTGTCCCCTCATCGAACATATTCCAGCCATGCTTGGGTTAACCAAAATAACGGGTGGGCCTTGAGCATGTGTAGGGTGCGGGAGGGTTTCGACTGATGACTAATCCCGAAAACAATACGACGTCATTTAGAGCTGAGAAGAAATATTACCGTTTGGGGAAGTGTATTATGGTTTTTACCCTAATGATGCAGGTGGTTCAAAACAACGGAGCCTTTCACGTTTTGACCCCCTCTCCTTTTTGTTTTTTTAATAACAATAATATAGTATTTAATATATATCTAAAATTACAAAAATTGAATAAAATTCCTAATAAATAGTATATTGTCCTTTAAAATACCCAAAATTTTTCGATAAATCACTCAAAAATAGTAAAACACTCTAAAATAATTAAAATATTTTTTAATTATAAAATGAATAATAAATATAATACTTCAAAAATCATAATTAAAAAATCCTTAAATACCAAATTATCCTTTCGAAAAATCCAAGAAAATTCTTATACTTTCACATCTCATCTTTTAATCTTAATTCAAGTCCCTAATCACCCAACTTTCCTCAAAATCTCTCTATAACAATTATTTCCATAATTGCTTAATTTATATCATTAATACACTAAAAAAATATCTTTAAAAGTAGAAGGATTTGGATTTCTATGTTTCGAAACAGGCCTTGCAAAATATTCTTCAAGGTTATTAATATAAAAAAGGATTCAATAAAAATTTATTATAAATAAAGATGAAATTACAAAAATACCCTCAGTTCGGATTTTTTTTGCAAAAGAACGCATCTTTTTTCTAAATTGTTAAATAATAGATTCATTTTGTAACTCCAAATGACTAAACAAAAGTTTACTCCTTTCAAATTCTTCTTTGAATGACTATTGGACCATTTTACACGTTGTAGGCCCAAAACTAAAATTCGACCCATAACTCAAATATCAAGGTCTCACACCTCCGGACTCCAATAAGTATTTTGACTAGTTTGGTGAACTAGTGCATTGTTGTTGGGTGTTTTAAAACTCCTAATTTCTTTATGTGAAATTGAATTTGCTATAGCCTGAGTGTGAATTGATAGGCCTGAATTACTGAGTTGTTTGTTTATTATCAGGTATGAAGAAGTGAAATGATTCTCCAATGTTATTTTGAATTAGTGTTTGTCGGTGTTTCTCTGGTTGTCAAACTATTTTATCTAGGAACTACAAAGTTCTAAGTTTGTGGAAATTTGATGACCTATGTTTCGCGTTGATCATCTATGTACATTCTTGGTACATTTCATATCCTTATTAAGCAATTGCATCGATAAATTAGGCATTTTTTATGTGTTTGTTTAGTGTAAACAAGTTTAAGCATAGGTTTATGTAGCAAGTATCAAAGAGAGGAGTCGATTCGAATGAGAGACAGCAATCGAGGTGCATAACAAAGTGTTAGATGCAGAAGCACACCGATCGGTTAGTGTAATTCAACTGGCAGCTTGGTTAAGATAAATGTTCAAACCAAGAGCACACTAACCGGTTGTGTCCCAACCTAGCCTCGGATCCCTGGCCTAACGGGCCCAGACATGTATATGTGCATGATGGATCACAACTGAAATGCTCGGTTAGACTTCTAACCACATGACCCAAATGTGAGACCACGATTTTTGTGTCCTAGAAGTCCATAAGCCAATACAGCTGAAATAACCATTTTGCCCCTGAAGAAGTAGATATGTGATAGCCGAAAATGGTATAGAAGGTTTTTTCCTCTTTTGGTTGATTTCATGTCCTTTCTAATTCTTTTCCTTCTTGGTTCCTCCTTATAAAAAATGGTGTATCTCCTAAAATTAAGAGATAATTCTAGAGTTTAATTCTAATAATTATCTCCTTATACCTAGCCTTAAAAGTAAAAAAAAAATAATCCCATTAATCCTATAAACATACCAATCGGCCACACATGTCCACACACACCAAAAATATATAAAACCATCAGGCAATCAAACCCTACACCCGACCCTTGCTGCCGAAATTCTTAACCTTCACCATAGCCGAATTCTTTCATCCTTTATCAGATTTCTACTAATAGTAGCTTGTTGGAAAGCTCTTTCCATCCTCTATCTTGCTAAATTTATTTCATCATCAGAAGGTTAGAATTCCCTTGTACCTTTTCTTATCGCAATTCTTAGGGTTTGGTGCCAAAATTCTATGGTTGATTATTCAATTGGTTTCTGTTGTTGTTCCTTTTACTCATATGAAATTCTTTGTTTGGCATCTATTCATGTTATAATATTATGAAACCTATAACTTTGCCTATTGTTGCTGATTTTGATCAATTGACTTGTCTATTGGTTTATGATCTTGTTTCTTTTAATCATATGTGAAATTAACACCAAATCCTTCCTTGCAATCATGAAATCGCAACCCTTAAATCTTGTATGCATAAAATCGCAAATTGCCCTTGTACTCTATCTTAGTAACGAAATTTGCATGGTTAATTTGGATGATAAATTAGGTTGATTCTTGTTGTGTTCTTGGCTATCACATCACACATCCGAGGGGGAGGTCTCAGCAGCATCTGATCACTAGTTTCTAATAGGTTCGGTGAGTGAAATTGGTAAGGAAATAGGATATTTACTTGGTTATTGAGTATACATATTTAGTATGGTTTTGTCTTTCTCTTATGATGATATAGGTGGTTCGGATCCTCTAAATAAAGAAAAAGGAATAGCTACTTGTTCAGAGACATGAGACGTAGAATCTATACCTCATCGGTTTCTCTAGAGATCCTTGTTGCTTACTTGATGTTTTCGGTGCATGTTCTTATTGATAGTTATATACGTATGGGTTTGTATATTGTATGTAAGAGTTGCAGATTAAGCTATGATATATTAGGCACTGTTGAACCCTTGAGATAGGTTGCATATGCCTAATTCGCATGTAACGTGTGTATTGAATATGCTGATTGTGTTGTGATATGATTAAGGATGTTCAGCTGTGATGTTATGCCTTGTACTTGCTTGTGTGTCAATATCCTTTTTCGGTGGCCATTCGGGTAAGCGCTGATGCTCCTTGGGAGAGGAGAGGTTCTTAATGGTATGAGAGTCCTATGGGTGGCAATCTTCGTCTTGTGTATGTTGGATGCCTAGTCCTGTGTGATGGCTAGATGCCTTGGTTTGTGTGATGGCTAGATGCCTTGGTCTGTGTGCTGGCAAGATGCCCTTATCCTTGTGTGGCTTGTCAACATCTACACTTGTCTGTCAACATCTACTTACTCTTCCAAAAAGGCGTCATGGGCATGAACGTTGTCATAGCCAGATCCCCAACTCTCAGCCCAATGGTCCTAGATGTGCATATGCACGTGAAGGATCACATCTACAACACTCAGTTGTGATTTTGTTCATATGACCCTAAAGATATATCTTGTTACAAATGATCCAATCACACAACACCTATAAGTCTAAGATCTCCTCCACTCCTTTCCAATATGGGATTGGGTCTCCACGCACTTGATCCCCCATATATAGGATGGGTCTTATAGATGCATCCACAACTATAGCTTAATTGCCGAAACTTGATCCCAATTCTTCAATGGATTCAAATTGCTTGCCATTCTACTATTAAATCAACCAATGAATAATTTGTGTGTAGATCAAAAGCATGTCAACATTTGTTGCTAAGGAAAAAATCCTTCTCCATTTTCCCCACTACTATATCATGCTCTACTCTACATCTTTATTATCATTTACCTTGTTAGTTTTGCAATTCAATCTATATTATTATTTGTCACACGTCGTACCTTATTGCAAAGATAAACATCTTTGCTTGAGACTTCAAGAATAACAATCACGGTGCTACCTTTAAAATCCCATAAGATTAATAAAATAAAATCGTAAAAATACGTAGCGGAGTAAAATAAAAATATGGGATAAGTTCAAATTATAAACAATTTTTTTAAAACATGTAACAACTCCAAATATCCCACAATATTAAATCTATGATAAAATCTATATCATACTCAAGTATGGTAAACCCAACCTTCTTATCTCAAAAATATAATCCAGTAAGTCCAATTACCAGAATATAATTAATATATACAAAGTAAAATCCAAACATAAAATATAAAATTATGCCTGGTATATGTGTGTACAATCCAAATCGGTTAGACTGATTATATCTAATAGTAGTTGACAAACAAACAAACTAAGCACCACTATCAACAACAAACTTAAAAAACCTGCAAGCATAACTGCATATCGCCAATATGTTAGCTAAATATCCAGGTGAGAAGAACTAGGGACCATAATAAATACTTGGTCTCAATGAATGGTGAATCAACATAACAAATTGGATGAGGTTTCTTTTTTCAAAATAGGGCTGAAAATTCAACTAATAAATCACCTACCTACACCTGGACCATGGGGAAAAAAAGACCCATCAATTTATCTTTCATCATTTTATGAAAACATAACCCACACTGGCTTTGCCGAAGACTAAGGTTAACCTATGTTAACCATCTCACTTTGATATTAATGCCCTCCACGAAAGGGGTATTGTCATGACCTAGTCCAAAACCCAGAGCCCAACGGGCCCAGACGTGTATGTGAGCATATGGATCATAACTGCAATGCTCAGTTGGGCTTCTAACCACATGGCCCAAAAGATGCATTTTGTTACAAATGATCCATTCACACAACACATATAAGCCCAAGACCTCCTGTAACGACCCCAATTCTTAAACCATTATTAATTGCTCCGATTAAGGTCATTATCGCCGTGAAACCCAAATAAGCCTAAATGACACCTAAGACCTATTTGAATCTCACCAGGCTTATCATTAACTACCGATTTTCAGCTTGGTCATTTTGTTGCTTATCAACATCTGGAGCATGATATTGGACACATATTCTGGTAACATACGGAGTAAATTAAACATCAGCGGAAGTCTTAAATCAAATCATTGGGTTCATAACACACAAGTCCCACAGGGATCCAAATAAACAACAAGAAATCTTTCAACAAATTTCGGAAATAGCAAGCAAAAGAGGGTGCTTAAATTAAACCAGAAAGTTACCCAATCATTCATGTTATATGCGCAAGTAACAAATATGCAAATGTGATGCGATATCGCCCCGCCATGAAGCCTTGATCTCACACCCTGGTACCACGAACAGTGAATGTACCTAAGCCTGAAAAAATGGTAAAAACAACAGTTTGAGATTACAAGAATCTCAGTAGGGTCACAGTATCATAAGATCTATAGAATCCCTAAACAAAAATCTCCCAATTCATATAAGATCATTCCTAAACAACTAAAGGGGATCACGCAATTCAAAAATCAATCAAAAGAGGTTAGGACCGAATCTATGGCTGAGGGAGGACTGCAAACACTTCTGAAATCTCAGAAGTACACAAGCAGGTGAAACACATCACATTTCCCTCGACAATGAAGAAGAAAGGTCATCCCCTTCCACCTGTGTTGTCCAAAACTTACTGCACAAAAGGTAGATGGTTAACACGCAAACTAATCAGTAAGCCTTTCGTCTTATCCTCGCAAGGACAAGTCGACTAGCTCCACACGGACAAGTCTTCCCTAGTCACATACATACTAGGGCATCCTAGGTCACATACCTACCAGGGCTTCCTGCCATACAAGGACAGGGTTTCGGTTACACAAGGACCAGACCTCCAGCAAGCTCTTACTGGGATTTGCCGCCCATACAACTCCCATACCAGTAAGAACCTCTCCTCTCCCTAGGAGCATCAGCACTTACCCCGAATGGCCACCGGAACAGGATCCTGACACACAGACACGTACAAGCACACATAGGCAAGTACAAAGTATAATACCACAACAGGGTATCCTCAATCATGTCAGAACACAATCAACTTATCCAATTCACATAACAATTACATGCCAGGCACTCAATTCCTAACTCAGGGGTTCGATATAGCCTAGGAGATTCATATGTCATTCCGAATTTCATACTCTCACCCTATAATCCAATCGCAAGCAATACAACAAGGGAAGGTAACAGAAACATCAAGAAAAGAGCAGGGGTCTCTGCAGAAACCGATGAGGCGTAGATCCTACCTCTCTTTTCTCTGAACAAGAAGCTACTCCTTTGCCTTTATTAAGTAAATCCGAACTACCTAAATTATTACCAGGCAAAGAAAAAAACAAACTAAGCATGCATATTCAATAGTCAATTGAATACCCTATTTCCTTACCAATACCACTCACCAAACCTATCAAAAAACCAGTGATCAGATGTTGCAGGTGCCACGATTTTGTCTTAACCTTAAACAAGGAAATATTTACATACAAGCTTCGATTTATATATGGTTGGAAAGAGGATGAAACTATCTTTCCAACGAGCTATTATTTGTAAGGATCTGTTAAACAATTAGAAAGTTATGTTATTTTGAAGTTCAAGAAGATTTGACAAAAACCTAAATCCGCCGCCGATTTTCAAATTAACCTTAGACAAAGAAATACTAACCTTCTGACAAAAAAAAATATGGTTGGAAAGAAAATGAAAAGAGCTTTCCAATAAGCTATTATTCGCAGAGATCCAATGAACAATGAGTGAGTTATGCTGGTTTGAAGTTTCTGCGAATTATGGCGGCTATAGAGAGGTATAGAGTTTTAGGCTCATACCAATTTGTAAGTTTTCTATGAATCATTTTTTGTGGAGTTGACTTCCTATTTATAATGAATGGGTATAGAATTATGATTACTACTTTTAATCACTTTATCATTTTTAAGATAATCTACAAGATAATTAAACTCTAAATTATCTTCCCTATTTTTAGTGTCTTTAATCTCTAAGGCAATTATCCATCTATAAAAACTTAGATCAAAAAGAATTTAAAACAAAGTTAACTACTAAACAATCTTACCAATTTCGGCCATCACATATCCTTTCTTTCAGGTGCAAAATAGTCTTGTCACCTGCACTGGCTTCTGGACTTCTAGGACTCAAAATTTGGGGTCTTACATCCTCTCCTCCTTATAAGAATTTCGTCCTCAAACTTTTTAATATAAGTACCTAATCAAACAAGTAAGGAAATTTTGCATGCATAGACTCCTCAGTCTCCCAAGACTGCTCCTCAATTTGGCCATTACACCAAACAACTCGTACCATAGGCACGCTTCGACTGCGAAGCTGTCGAACTGACCGATCTAGTATGGCAACTGGCTGTACGGGATATGATAGGTCTTCAGCAACTTCAACTGGCGGTTCTTTAAGCACATGAGCAGGATCTCTTATATACTTTCTTAGCATTGAAACGTGAAATACATTGTAAATTCTTTCCATATTTGGAGGTAGTGCAAGTCGGTATGCAACAAGGCCGATTCTTTCAACAATGTCATATGGACCAATGTAGCGAGGTGTTAGCTTACCTCGCTGCTGAAAACGAAGGACTCCCTTCCATGGGGAGACTTTCAAAAACACTTTGTCTCCTACCGCAAATTCCAGTTCCCTTCGTCGATTGTCGGCGTAACTTTTCTGCCGATCCTGGGCTGCTTTTAACCTTTGTCGAATCAAGCTTAATTGCTCTGTTGCTTGGTCAATTAATTCCGGATTGTCTAGGCGACTCTCGCCTACTTCATTCCAGTAAATGGGGGTTCTGCAGCGTCTCCCATATAGTGCTTCATAGGGTGCCATACCGATGCTTACATGAAAACTATTGTTGTAAGCAAATTCTGCTAATGGTAAGCTTCGATCCCAGCCGGTTTGCTGATCCAATACACTCGCACGTAGTATGTCTTCAAGTGTCTGAATCGTCCTTTCTGATTGACCATCGATCTGGGGATGAAATGTTGTACTGAAATTCAATCTCGAACCCAGTGCACTCTGGAATTTCTCCAAAAATCGTGAAGTGAAACGAGGGTCACGATCTGAAACTATAGAAACTGGTACTCCATGCAAACGAACAATCTCGTCCAAGTAACGAACTGCCAATTTTTTTGGTGTATCTGTCACAAGTATAGGAAGAAAGTGTGCAGATTTTGTCAGTCGATCCACGATCACCCAAATGGCATTGTATCCTCGCTGCGATCTAGGCAAACCGGTCACAAAATCCATTGTGACGTGCTCCCACTTCCATTATGGAATCGGAAGTGACTGAAGTAGACCAACGGGTCTTTGATGTTCGATCTTTACTTGTTGACATACGAGGCATCGGGCAACGAATTTAGCAATATGATGTTTCATGTTTGGCCACCAATACTGCCCCTTCAAATCTCGGTACATCTTAATGCTTCCAGGATGAATAGCAAACTTTGAACTATGCACCTCTGATAGAATAAGGTTACGAATATCAACATTTTGTGGAACACATACCCGATTTCTGAAGACTAGTACTTCATCATCTCGTATTCTGAAATCATGAACTATGACATCAACACCATCAGCAAGTTTCTTCCGAATTTCAGTAAATTTCGGATCCTCTAATTGTTGATTCTGGATTTCTTCAATTAAAGTAGGTGCGACTTCAATTCGTGCCAACAACGAACCAGAGAAATCGGTGCTAAGATACACACGATTAGTTTTCAATTCCAGCATCATCGGTAGGTAATAGGTGCGCATGTAGGCCAAAATTGTTGGGGAAAGAGGATGAACCTTTCTGTTCAGGGCATCAGCAACAACATTCACCTTTCCAGGATGATATTCGATGATTAAATCGTAGTCTTTAATCAGCTCCACCCATCTTCGTTGTCTCATATTCAATTCTTTTTGTGTAAGGAGGTACTTCAGGCTTTTGTGATCAGTGAAGATTCGACATGTCTCGTCGTATAAATAATGTCACCATATTTTTAAGGCAAATACCACGGCTGCAAGTTCTAGGTCATGTGTAGGGTAGTTCATCTCGTGCGGTCGCAATTGCCTTGAAGCGTAGGAATGACTTTCCTATCTTGCATCAATACATATCCAAGTACAGATTTTGACGCGTCGCTGTAAACCACATACTCCTTTCCGCAAACAGGTAAGGTAAGGATAGGTGCAGAAACTAACCGATTCTTTAGCTCGTCGAAACTTTTTTGGCATTTCTCGTTCCATACGAATGACTCACCCTTGCTTGTCAATTTTGTCAATGGTCCGGCAAGTGATGAAAAATTTTCCACAAAGCGACGGTAATATCCTGCTAAGCCTAGGAAACTACGAACTGCAAACACACTTCGCGGAGGTTCCCAAGCAATCACGGCTTCAATCTTCTTTGGATCAACAAACACACCTTGGGTGGAAACAATATGGCCAAGGAAACTATCCTCACGTAACCAGAATTCGCATTTTGAGTACTTTACGAACAACCGTCGATCCTTCAGGATTTAAAGCACAATCCGCAAGTGCATAGCATTATCCTCTTCCGATATTCAGTAAATCAGAATGTCGTCGATGAAGACTATCACAAATTTATCCAGGAATTCATGGAACACACCATTCATCAGATCCATAAACACAGCTGGTGCATTGGTCAAGCCGAATGGCATAACCAGAAATTCGTAGTGGCCGTATCGCGATCTGAACGCAGTCTTTGGAATATCAACATCACGAACTCGCAATTGATGGTATCCATATCTGAGATCAATCTTGGAGAACACGGCTGCACCTTGGAGTTGGTCAAACAAATCGTCGATGCATGGGAAAGGGTATTTATTTTTCACGGTCACACGGTTCAACTGCCGATAATCAATGCACAATCGCAGCGAACCGTATTTCTTTTTCACGAACAGAACAGGTGCTCTCCAGGGTGACACACTAGGTCAAATAAAACCACGATCCAGCAAATCTTCCAATTGCGTCTTTAGTTCCTTCATTTCCGCAGGAGCCATACGATACGGGGGTATAGAAATCGGATTCGTAGCTGGCACTAGCTCAATGCCGAATTCCACTTTCCTTGATGGTGGTAGTCTGGCTATGTCTTCGGGAAATACTTCTGGAAATTCGTAAACCATAGGAACAGAATTCAGATCTGAGAATTCTTTAGAAATATCCTGTACATGCGCAAGGTACGTTGTACATCCTTTGTTGATTAATCGCTTCGCCCTAAGCCAGGAAATCATGCAAGTTGGCAAACGATCGCCGAATCGCAAGCTAACAAATGTCCACCAAGCGTGGGCTTCTCCCTCAAGTAAGAATGTAGTAATGGAAACCTTGTCATCATCCGAGATACGCAGGAACAAGGATACTCGGCATAAGGTGTCTATCCACTCAAGAGCGACTGCGGCTCCAGCTGAACCACCGAAATCTTTACATCCAAGTTGTCGAGCTTCCTTCAGAAATTTTGTAATCATGACGAGAAGTCTCTCTGTCTCCTTATGATGCGTCGACTGCACAAGTTCAAGTGGAGGAATATGTTCTGGTGCAAGAGCAGGAGTATTCTGAAATTGCGCCTCCATTCGCTGCTGGTTTGCAGCAATTCCTTGTAACACATTTAAGATTTTTTCCATAACAGGGTCAATGCCTGGTGCGGCTGGTGTCTCAAGTTGGTTTTCGGACTCAGCTTGCCCTTCCTGCTCATTTTGTGCATTTGGCTCATCTTGCTCTACAGGTTTCTGTTCAGTTTGAATCTCAAACCTACCCCGTTGGTCCCTTTGTTGCCTCGAGCGTGCCATACTACACAAGTGTACGATTGTTACTCAACACACACTAAATACGACACTAAGAATAGGAGTGGTACCTGGTGGAGAGGCATGCACCGGACGATACGCATATGCTGGAAATAAATATACAAATTTTCGGAAATCACATGCACACATGCAAAGGTATTCTTGGCAATTCCATCAACACTCATAGGAATCATTATCAAACATCAAGCAAACATAGACTCACACATCATCCATATTCGGCAATTTACATCATCACTCACATGCTTATTCATTCGGTAATAACAAGAAACATAGCTAATCATCTACTCAAACATATTAAGGCATACTAAAGATGAACAATCATCACATCTGCTATTATTATTTCCATCATTTAAATCCCATGTTATCCCTAGTTCCCTTTCGGTTTTAGTCCCTAAGTGAGTGAGTGTGTGCCCATGTTCTTACCTGCAATCACCAAAATCACCAAAATCAACAAATAAGTTAGCATATAACAAAATATATTCCCTAAACCATGCAGCCTTGATCTCACACCCTGGTACCACGAACAGTGATTGTACCTAAGCCTGAAAAAATGGTAAAAACAATGGTTTGAGATTACAAGAATCTCAGTAGGGTCACAGTATCGTAAGATCTACAGAATCCCTAAACACAAATCTCCCAATTTACATAAGATCATTCCTAAACAACTAAAGGGGATCACGCAATTCAAAAATCAATCAAAAGAGGTTAGGGCCGAATCTATGGCTGAGGGAGGACTGCAAACACTTCTGAAAGCTCAGAAGTACACAAGCAGGTGAAACACATCACATTTCCCTCGACAATGAAGAAGAAAGGCCATCCCCTTCCACCTGTGTTGTCCAAAACTTACTGCACAAAGGGTAGATGGTTAACACGAAAACTAATCAGTAAGTCTTTCATCTTATCCTCGCAAGGACAAGTCGACTAGCCCCACACGAACAAGTCTTCCCTAGTCACATACCTACTAGGGCATCCCAGGTCACATACCTACCAGGGCATCCCAGGTCACATACCTACCAAGGCTTCCGGCCACACAAGGACCAGACCTCCAGCGAGCTCTTACTGGGATTTGCCGCCCATACAACTCCCATACTAGTAAGAACCTCTCCTCTCCCTAGAAGCATCAGCACTTACACCGAATGGCCACCGGAACAGGATCCTGACACACAGACACGTACAAGCACACATAGGCAAGTATAAAGCATAATACCACAACAGGGTATCCTCAATCATATCAGAACACAATCAACTTATCCAATTCACATAACAATTGCATCCCAGGCACTCAATTCCTAACTCAGGGGTTCGATATAGCCTAGGAGATTCATATCTCATTCCGAATTTCATACTCTCACCCTATAATCCAATCGCAAGCAATATAACAAGGGCAGGTAACAAAAATATCAAGAAAAGAGTAGGAGTCTCTGCAGAAACCGATGAGGCATAGATCCTAGCTCTCTTGTCTCTAAACAAGAAGCTACTCCTTTGACTTTATTAAGTAAATCCGAACCACCTAAATTATCACCAGGCAAAGACAAAAACAAACTAAACATGCATATTCAATAGTCAATTGAATACCCTATTTCCTTACCAATACCACTCACCAAACCTATCAAAAAACCAGTGATCAGATGTTGCAGGTGCCTCCCCCTTGGATGTGTGATATGATAGCCAGGAACTTAACAAGATGCAACCTGAATTTACCATTCCAATTAACTATGCAAATCTTGTCGCTAAAAGTAGGGCATAGAACGATTTCGTCTTAACCTTAAACAAGGAAATATTTACATACAAGCTGATATTTATATATGGTTGGAAAGAGGATGAAACTATCTTTCCAACGAGCTATTATTTGTAAGGATCTGACAAACGATTAGAAAGTTATGCTATTTTGAAGTTTAAGAAAATTTGGCGAAAACCTAATTCCGCCGCCGATTTTCAAATTAACCGTAGATAAAGAAATACTAATCTTCTGAAAAAAAACAAAAGATTGTTGGAAAGCAGATGAAGAGAGCTTTCCAACAAGCTATTATTCGCAGAGATCTGACGAACAATGAGTGAGTTATGCTGGTTTGAAGTTTCTGCGAATTATGGCAGCTATATGGAGGTATAGGGTTTTAGGCTCATACGAATTTGTAAGTTTTCTATGAATGATTTTTTTGTGGAGTTGGCTTCCTATTTATAATGAATGGGTATAGAATTATGATTACTACTTTTAATCACTTTATCATAATAAGATAATCTACCATATAATTAAACTCTAAATTATCTTCCCTATTTTTAGGGTCTTTAATCTCTAAGGAAATTATCCATCTATAAGAACTTAGATCAAAGGGAATTTAAAACAAAGTTAACTACTAAAAAATCTTACCAATTTCGGCCATCACACATCCTTTCCTTCAGGGGCAAAATCATCTTTTCACCTGCACTGGCTTCTGGACTTCTAGGACTCAAAATTCGTGGTCTTACACCTCCCCCACTCCTTTCTGATATGGGATTGGGTAACACAGACATCCTATGCTGGCTGGGTCTCACAATCTCTCCTCCTTATAGACCTCGTATCCTCACGAGGAGGGCCCAAACATAACTGACTTGGACTCAAACTCACGGGCCTAAACGTAAAATCAAAACATGGCCCATTCCCACACAGAAGAGGGAGCGAGATCGTGTGAGACACTGATCCTTCCTAGTTTAGATGTCCAGGAAGTCCAGGAGTTGATGCAGCTGAAATGACTATTTTTCCCTTGAAGAAATGAATGTGTGATGGCCTAAAATGGTTGCTATCTGATATTTTCTATTTTAATTATGGTATTTTTGTATTAATTATCCTTAGTTTTATCCCTTATTATCCAAAATATTAGATAATTATTCTTTTTAAATAGAATTACTCTTTTAATAGAATTATCCTTTTAGTAGAATTATCTTTTAATCATATCTTACCCTTCTAAGCTTACAAGTACGAAATTATCTCTTAATTAAACCTTCTTAAGACCCTATAAATTAACATGGCTGGCCACCCTATCTAGCACACCAAAATCCTTCTTCTAAATTCTGGAATTTCCCTCCCTACTCTCATTCTTTGTGCCAACTTTTCTTCTTCAAAAATCCTAGCCGGACTTGCTTGGTTTTCATCAGTTCCTCGTGTGTGATACTTGTTGAAATCCTCTCTTCATTGTGCATCTTATTATCTTGGTTTCACAAGCAAAATGTTAATGTTTTTCTTTCAATTTTGTTTCCATAATTTCCAGAGTTCTTAATCAAATGTCTTATGATTCAACCCCTTGTTGGTTTCTGTTTCTGTTCATCTTCATCGTTTGATTATTTGGTGCCTATCCTTGTTATGCTATAATGAATTCAGCCATTGTATCTTTCTTATTGAAGAAATCAGCATGTTCTATTCCTTACCCTATGTTTGCAAAAATTTGATCAATTGACTTGTCTATTGGTTTCAGATCTTGTTCCTTTTAATTGTTTGAGTAATTGACCTATTCCTTTCTTAATTTCAAGAAATTGCAACCTCTAACCTCTCTAATGTTTAAATTGCATATACCCTATTAAGCCCTGGGTATTGCCAAAATTTGTATGATGAAATAGGATAAATAATCAGGTTGTTTCTTCCTGAGTTTCTGACCATCACATCACACATTTAGGGGAAGATATTGCTGTATCCGGATCACTGGATTTTAGTAGGTTAATTGGTAAGGATTCCCAATGTCTTTGGTTTTTAATTAAGTATCTTGTGGCTTTGTATTGTGTGGTCTTTGCCTTATGATGGTTTAGGATATTCTAATCTTATTGGAAAGGTGAAGGGTTACTTCTGATTCAGGCATGTGAAAGGTAAGATCTATGCTCATCGGTTTCTTTGGTAACCCTATTGTTTGATTGTTTGAATATGATTGAACTTAATTGTCTATCTTGGTTATATGCTTATGGAATGTGTGATTATGATGATAGGGAATCTCGAAAGTTAATAGATCAATAGATTGCCTTATTCGGTTATGACTTTGAGGATTGATCTATGATCTTTGATTTGTATTGTGATTTGATTAAGGATCCTTTATTTCGATTTATGTATGCGTGTATGTGCCTTGTTTGTGCTTTGTTTGAAGGATCCTTTATTTTTTTTTTTGTATGCGTGTATGTGTCTTGTTTGTGCTTTGCTTGAAGGATCCTTAACTCTCTGGCCATGCGAGTTAAGTATTTTTGCTCTTAGGGAGAGAAGAGGTGCATACCGAACGGGTAGGTTTACGGATAGTTATTCCCAGCAAGAGCTCGCTAGATGCCTTGTGGATTGGTTCAAGTCCAGACATCAAGATACCTTGTAGGCCAGTTCGAGTCTAGATGTTAAGATGCCTTGTTTCTGTGTGGCAGGATGACTTATATGGGCAGTTGCAAGAGTGCTCCTAGGCCGGTCAAAGTCTGGATGTTGGAGACAACTAAAAGACTTGCTGTAATATTGATTGTCTAACCGTTTTACCCTTTTTACAGCATAACCTTGGAAAACATGGGCAGATGGGGACAAACCTTGGTTTTAAAAATCAGATTATGTTATAGGCTGTGTGCTTCTGAATAAGAAATATTTTCAGTCTTTCCCCTTGTTTTTTACCAAATTTGACCTACCCTTATATTGTGTGTGCTTATGATAATTTAGGCCCCTATTATGTGTGATTGATGCTTGCGGTTTTAATTGGATATCTTAGCTAGTTTAGGTGTTGATCTTTTGGTTATTGAGATATTTGATTGGGAATCCTTAGGACTTATGATATTGTAACCCTACTAAGATTCTTGTAATCTCATCCTTTCTTTTCTTCCCCCCTTTGTAGGCTTAGGTTTGTGTTTTGTTGCTGGTACCAAAAGTGTGAGATCAAGGCTGCACGACTGCATAACTAGACAGATTTGCACTTCATTTGCACCCCCTTCCTATTGAATGCGCATTCTGACTTTGAAATCCCTCTTCCTCTTTCTTATTGCTTCGAAATAAGCATGATACTATTGGTTGATGTTTTGAGATTCCTATGAGACTTGTGTGTTATGTTTCCACTTATTTTTGGTCTTAATATAAGTCTTCCGCTAATGATTCCTTTCCCTCCGTATAAGCTAAAAATTCATTAATGTATGAACATGCTTCAACCTTTAAATAACATATGAATCAACCAATAAAATTGATAATTAGGTAACTTGAGCCTTGTGGGATTCAAATAGGACCTTGCTAGGGTTTGTTTGGGTTTCACGGCTATAAGGGTCCTAATAGGTTGGATTTGGGTCCTTACAGATTGACTCCACTACCATTTGTCATGACTCGGCTCAGCAGGCCCGGACGTGTATGTGAGCGTGACAGATCACAACTACAACGCTCGGTTGGACTTCTAACCACAAGGACCCTAAGATGCATCTTGTTACAAATGAACCATTTACACAACACATTAAAAGCACAAGACCTCCCCCACTTCTTTTTGATGTGGGATTGGGTAACACTGACCCTCTAAGCAAGCTGGGTCTTATAGGTACCAAAGAGAGTCAAACACATGATTCCCCGGTCACAAATCTCGGTATAACTCGTCTTCAGTGCACTAGGTACTCATGTCACCAGAATAAAGTATAAAACTGTCATAGGTTAAAGCTCAGTAAAAGTTTCATTAGCCAAAAGTAGATAAAACTAGTTAGACATCCATATATCTCAAACCAAGTGCATCTCTGTATATGATACTAGTCAAACATCTTTGTATCTTAATACATGTGCATCCCTCTGTACAACCAAATCTCATGCACATCTGTGCATATATCAAAAATTGCACCTTTGTGAAAACCATAATCGTACAACGTATATTTTTCAGCCAACTGAAATCACAACGTTAATATTTATAAATCATCAACTATAAATTCTTAAAATGATTCACCATTATTTTAAACGAAAATCCATAAATCTCAATCAAATTATTTTAAAAGTGAAAATGAGTAAAATATGAGGTTTCCTCTCACTTATATATAGAAACCAGCCAAAAAGCAACCAAGTAGAAACTCCATGAGTACAAGACACAACAACACAACAACATAGGCCACAATACAGGTCAAACACGGTCACACTTCATATCAAGCATACAATCAGCAAATATACCAGTCAACCCACACAACAAATAGTACAGGTACTCAAATATACCATTCCACATAACCTGAGAAAAAATATTTATTTTTCTAAAAAGTATTCAAAAATTAAAAGACTAGTTAATTTAAGTCTCAAATCACATTTTTATGAATCATAGTATTATTAATAAAATTATTATTTATCATTTAAAATCAAAACATATTTCAAAACAAACAGTGATATTGAAAACAAATTGTAATTTTTAGACTTTTTTTGAAATTATAGTGTTCTTTATTGTGGTATCCATGCAGAAGGTAAACGTAAAACCCCAAAAGGATTGTATTCTTGGCACAAATTTTAACTTATCCTTCACACACCTCTCTGGTCCTCTGGATAGGTCTGGAATTCTTATTCTCAACAAAATTCATCATCTGAAATCCTAACACCAACCCACTGCCACCGTGCACTTTCCTAAATTCGTCCAAATTTCATGCTTTAAATTATGGTAACCTGAGGGTACAACTTACTAAACACTGCTACCTAGGCTTCACCTCTTCACCTTGGGTATCTTCAACCATGACTGAATATAAAGTATTGCGGTCCCCATATAAAAGCTTTCAGGACTTGTACTTAATAGCTAGTCCCAACTTGGTGCACCCAACAAGCTCCCTTCACCATATTGAGCCCTTTCCACGGATTGGATAGGATCGGCCATCGTTAATTTGCATGCACTCTATTTGTCACACTACTGACTAGAAAGTGCACTATCAATGGTGCTTGGTTGAAGATGCTACAGATGCCATGCTATTCGGTCAGACCAGCTGACTCATGACGACAATATTTATATACATAGAGGCCAACCCAGATTATTAGATCGCCTGCATCATGCTTTATGGTTGCCTCTCATTGATTTGAATATAACCACAGTCATGGATGCCCCCGCAATTATCAGAGATCCAAAGCAAACCAACCATCCATGGAAAGCAGTCTTTTGGTGCTGGAGTGTAATATGAATTTATCACCCTTTCTCAACTAAATGAATCTGTCTTTGACATTTTCCTCCTGTCCTTTCACGAGCATGACTAAAATATATGTACATGTGTATAGTTAGTTATCTTTAAACGAAAATATCCGATTAAAAACAATGGGAAAGCTAGACTCTTTCAAATTTTGCATTGAAAAATACAGAATTTCAGTAACGGGTAGGTAATTGAGGGGACAGATGTATTACAACAACTTAAATTACAGAGAAAGTCCTTTTTTTCTTTTTTCCTTTTTTTCCTTTTGGAGAAACATGTGAAAGGCTAAACCAGGAAAGACTACAGGATTAATTGTAAGATGAACACTTGAGTTGGGTATGATATGATGTGAGCATCAACTGCTCATCAATGGCTGATGATACAAATGAATTCCTAAGCATCTAATAACTGGTTTGGAAAGGCTTCACAGACTTGAGGTCAACAACAATTCCAGCTATAGAGCCAGCGGCAGCTGCAATGGTAATGACAAGGCAGGCTACACTTAGGATTTGGAGGCAAAGCCATCTTGTGCTCCATTTTGGAATCTTCTTCTGTGAAATGTACATCTCCACTGGGAAGTAGACTGTCAGTGGCCAAAATCCCAAGGCACCAAGGAGTCCAACTATGTCGTTGAAGAAAGGAAGGAGCATCGAGATCACAGTGGTCAGGATCACGAATATTGTCCTCCAAACCAGTCTGAAGAGGTTAAGTTTGAACGAGCGGCAACCGGGAAAGGGGACATTGATTTGTTTTGTGATCAATTCTGTATCTGGGAAACTCTGTGCTGCTGTTTTTTCGATAAAGGCAAAGAGAGGCTGGCAGTAGACCTGGTATGCACCAACAAGGTGGACTACTATGGCAGCGTTGGCAATGTCAAGCAGCCAATATGGATTGTAAAAGCCAAAGCCAGTGAGGAGATTGCCAGGGGCCATGTCTCCAAAAGCAGCATAGCCAAAGCAGCCGCAGAACATGTAGAAAAGGGTTGTAACAATGACGCTAATAAGAGTTGCCTTGTTCATCGTCTTAGATTCTGCTGGCGGGGATCTGATTGAGTCCTGTTTGCCGAATATGCCATTTACTCGTAAACCATCATAATGAATAAGGGAAAACATACAATATTATTCTGTGCAACAGGAAAAGCACCTGAATTTCAATAAGGATGACAGAGTAAGAATAGGCAAAAGCAACGTCACCAAGTGCTTGAAAGCTTCGCCATATCTTTTGAACTTCACTCACAGGGCCAATGCTTATCCCAGTTAGACTTCCCTTGATTATTCCAGTTTCTGCAACTTTAGCAATGCCAAGCCCAAGGCCAATTGAAGAGTAAGTGAAGGACATGACAGCAGCAACAGCGGAGAGCCACCATAGTTGATCCAAGTCAGGAATCTGAGAGCAAATTATTTGTGCAATTCCGAAAGCAATCATGTAGGGGTTGGCGTTCATATGACAAGGATCTTTTCCGCCAGTAGCATGAAAGCAGTTGGACCTCTTGATAGCCCTATTTCATCACACACCAAAAACCTTTGTCATTCTGGAAGATTTGAAACAAGGAAAAAAAAAAGGAAGAATCAGAGCTACAAGTTGTTTGAGCTGAAATCAGAACTCACATCATGCTAATGGATGATGCTATGGTATAACCAATTGCAACTCCAAAGAGATTGAGGTACTGGAAGTATCCGCATATCTTAACCTTAGCACCACCTGAAAGAAATTTAGAAAACAACAAAACAAAGTCTGAGTAGAGTGGTTTCTAAAAGATCTCCAAGGAAAGTACAGGGTAAGAAGACTTACCAAGGTTGGATCTAACAGCATCCATATAAGTGTAGTTCCTCTTGCCACTAACAGGGTCACCGGATCGGTAGCAGGCAGCGAGCAGAGTAGAAGTATAGTAAGTGACAAGGGAGAACAAGAACATCACAGCCGGTCCTGCTACCCATCCTAACTGCGCTATAGCCCATGCCAAGGACAGAACTCCAGAACCAATAACAGCTGTTATTATGTGAGCACTTGCAGTCCATGCAGTTCCTGTTTAAGGAAATAACACAAACAAGACTCTTCATCCACCATGGTTATGTAAAACTCAATTTCTGAAGAAACAAACGGAAGAAGTGTCAAAACTGCTGAGAGGAGAAAGTTGAGATTGCTACCACTTCTTCTTGGGCGGCCATCATCATCAAACCATTGGGATCCTGCCTCTGCTTCTTGCATGTCAACATTGAAAACTTGGTGGTGGGAGAGTTGGTTCTTTGCAGCTGTGTTCTCACACATCTTTGTCAATGAAAATACACCAACCAACAAGCAACGGTAAGCTTGGTTTCTTGCATACTACTAATAGAAAGGAATTGAGAAAGATTCTCTTGTTTTTGATATGGCTAGGAGTTGTGTGGATAATATAAAATGCAAAGAACTTAAGATCAGTAGTGTGGCAGTTTAACTCTAAAGAATCACAGGAGCAGCACTGACACAGCACACACGCCTCCCAAGAAGATGGAGATCACTGAACAGTCTGTTCTTATGTCCCAACAGAGCCACTCCTATGTGTTTAACTACTGATCAGAAGAACAGGAAATGAAGTCTGAAGCGTTGAGCGATAAGTGCAATGCCAGTAATAGTGGGAACAGTTTATGTATATATAAGCAGGACTAGAAAGCTCGAGTGGCCACTTGGTTTACATATACGTCAAAGATATATGTCGACTCCATAGCCGAATGCAAAAGCTCTCCCGAGTCTATCCCTCTCCCTCTCAATCACTATCTTTCTTTCCGCGGTGATGCTACCTCACACCAACGAAGTTCATTGGTATGCCTAGACTCTCATTTAATAGCCATAAAAAAGTTTTGAAGTTTTCCTATATATTGATGCAAAATTATAAAATACCAATACTGGCAGACTAGGCAGTGCCTATCAATATCGACCAAGTACCGATGTTATTGCTCACAGCCTTGCGATTGCAAAAGTCTTAACCTGTGCAGACAGGTAATTCTTATTCGTAACCACCACAAAGTCTTAAAGATATTCTGTGAATGGTGCTGTGAAAGACAGTCTTTATTCTTTAACCTCTTGTGGCTGTTCTTACAGAGAAACTGAGTGCCTAAATGAAAGCAGCTAACTAATACAGAGATTGTAAGGCACTCGCTCCGCCTATCACAGTGGAGCTATGTTACATACCTTGCAATAAATCCATCCATGCAAAGCTGCGTTTATGTGTGTGCATGTATAGATTATCTACCCTCTCAGATCGTTCATATGAGACCCCTTCTAGCTTTTGACGTAACTTATACTTGATGTATATCTATTAGTTATTGTAGCGCAACATAGGTGAAAGAAGGGAAAACTCTTACCGTCATACTGAAAGAAGGGAAAACTCGTTGCACCAATGAGGTACTTGTCACAACAACACCAAATCTGCTGAAAGAGACAATATAGAGATATGTACAGCTAGGAACTAGATTTGCCTTGCCTCTCTGCAATGAACCCTTGTAGCTTATATAGAACGAAAAGCTGTATAGAAAATAATACTTTAAACTAGTTGTCTCCTCAAAAGACCACCATTGAATGGAAAAGCTCACGTGGAAGCCCTCTCCTCCATCCTTGTTGTTAGAGAATATGGTTCCCTCATTATTCATCCCAATATTCTGAAAATTAGTATTATAACTGGTAAATGAGGGATATCAGTCCAACGTTTTCTTTTGGGAAAGAACTTAAAGAATTCCAGACAGACACAGTGTGACCACTCGGGATTTCATGATAACCAGCAAATAAATGATTACCATTGATAGGTGAAAGACAAGTTGGTTCACATTCCAAATATTCATTGGTTGATGAAGATACTACACGCCTCCTCCGATATTTGTGTTCATCTAATTTCCTTGGCTATCAGTCAACTAGGAGGAATATCACTTTTGTAATTTTGTACTTGTTTGTTCGCTGTACTGGAGGTACAGACCAGTGAACAACGTGAAAGATACCTTAATTTTAACGATTTTTTGCCCATAGAACAAGATCCTGTCCGTGTTTTCCTTTGCTCTTTTCAGGAATTGATGCCTCACATGCAAATGGTTGTTAGATCAAATAATATATGTCTGGGGACTAGAGTTTGTGGAATAGAACTCTCCGTGTAGCTCTAGACTATTGCTCTCACAATAAGTTAAGTAAGTTTTCCTCACAAAGTTAGTTAGAATGTTAATCTTAAGAGCAACAAAAAGAGAGATAAAAAATCTACACTCTTAGAATTGCATAAAATACAAGATTTGAATTGTTAGGTCAAATAAATCATATAAGTTTCAGAGAAAATAGGAAAAAATCGAAAAAATTTCCTGATTTGATTTTGAATTGACTCGAGGATAGAAATGCATTGATTAAAGAGATTAGATATATAATTTTATGTAATATTACGAATTAAGTATGATTTCTGAAGGTGTTGGTTATAATCGTGCATAGTGGATACCTACAATAGCAAGACTTTGAGGAATCAGTCCAACAAGCCAATGACGCGTGTGTGGGCTTCGAAAACCATGAGTGGACGAAACTTTTATGATTCTAAATATTGGCATGAATTATCGCATGAAGGCTAATAATTTAATAAGCAAATAAATCGATATCGTGTGTGTGCTATAAAAGGCATGAGATTTGCTGTGTTGCTTGCCATGTTGTGTGTTTAAATGCATGCAGTGCCATGAATTGCATAGATATGATGTGCCATGCTAAAGTATAATGAATGAATGGTAGAGTTCTGCTTTGCTGTGTGTTCAAATCGTAATGCATATAATGCATTAAAAATATTCAGGCAACCTATACAACCCTTGAGAGCTCTCTGGGTTTAGTAGCGAAGCATGGAGATGCCAAGTATAATGCTATAAGGAGGGAGAGGAACTACACAAGCAAGTCAACAGGCACTAGACAGGATCTTGAAAAGTGGGGACCACTTAGGTGGAGCTACCATCACCTAACACCCCAACATCGTTAGTGATTTTGGAAAATGGAAAGTAATAATGAAGGTATGCGTGAAGTAACACTAACAAATCTCAGTCCTACTCCTGGCACCAGACAGACTGTGAGTTATTGCTAAGCCTAGTTATGGTCTCATTGTGTATGAATCATTATGCGTGCTGACTGTGACCTATTGAAGCATTTGTGTGGATGCTTGCCTAGTCTATTTTGAGAGTATGCATGTGATTTGTTATATATGTTTTTTTCCTTTTGCTCACTTGGTAGATTTATGCCAGATCTCTTGATCTGAATTCGAACAGGAGTGGATATGATCGTGGTATCCTTCTGGGAAAATATACAGTCAAGGATGAAAACGATTCGAAGTTAGGATTATCTTATGGTTCCTAGTATATAGTGTATATGATATTTATTACCCTAGTCCACATGCATGATATTTTGTAATCAGAGAACTCTGATTAATCATAAATGATATGTAAATCATATAAATGATAGCGTGAACCAG
Source organism: Passiflora organensis (assembly GCA_019739055.1). NCBI lineage: Eukaryota > Viridiplantae > Streptophyta > Magnoliopsida > Malpighiales > Passifloraceae > Passiflora > Passiflora organensis. The sequence continues at coordinate 631,267 of JAEPBF010000139.1, read as the reverse complement.
TTCTAATAAATATACCATGATGTCACTTGGATCGACATCGTCTTTTCCTTTTACTTTCACTGTTTGTTTAGTTAATATAATATTTAATTTACCTTTGCTGTCAAATTTCATTCTTGTAGGTTCGTTATATGCATTGTTGTGTATTGTACCAGTGTATATAGTGGGCTTAAGAAGATTGTTGCGCAAAATTTTTTTCGAGAGTGGGGTGTGACATTGTGCTTGTATGTGTGTGAGTGTAAGGATTTGGAACATCTAAATTGCCCCAAAAGTGTGTACTGAGAGTGGTGTTTAGGCTAGAAACCCAAAGTTACAGGTCTAAGTGTCCTAAAGATGTCATAGACATCATACATCTAGTGGAACAACACCACGTACCACTCCCAATACACACTTCCAGGGCTATTAGATATGCCAAATCCACTTGGAATAATGATGATATTATACTCTGCCTTTCTTTGCACACTCATTGTTAATATTTCTGGTTATTGCTTGCCTATACTGTATTTTAGTGTTGTGTACTTGTGTTGCTTCTTGGCATCTTGTTAGTTTGTTATTGGTTGCTGATAAGTTTAGACTACTAGTATAGGTATATAGGATATATAGTGGACTATTAAAATGTTATAGATTTGATTAGTCATATAGATTGATGTTGTGCTTGTATGTGTGTGAGTGTGAGGGTTTGCAACATCAAAATAGCCTCGAAAGTGTGTACTAGGAGTGGTGTTTAGGCTGGAAACCCGAAGTTACGAGGTTAAGTGTCCTAAGGATGCCACAGGCATCATACACATGGTGGAACAATATCGTGTACCACTCCCAGTACACACTTCAGGGGATATTGGATGTGCCAACTCTACCTAGAACGATGATGATATTACAATCTAAGTTCCTCTGCACACTCATTGTTAATGCTATAATTGTTGATTTAATTTTTGATTGCTATTGCTTGTTTGCATTACATCGCCTTATGCCATTTGAGACTAAAATTGTTTGGAATGGAGGGTGAGTGCCCATAGATAGAACTAACCAATGTGATGCTGATTCCAAAATCTATAAATATGTGAAAAACTAGAAGGACCTAAATAACTATTTAGATATTTTTTTTTCACTTCTTTCTGGATCTTAGAATCAACATCACATCAGTTGGTTCTATATTTGTTGGCACTCACCCTCCATTTTAAATAATTTTTGTTTTGGGTGTGGTGATGCAATGTTGAAGGAAATGATGATAAGATGCATTCTGAGTTCCACTATAGTTATTGTATGTTATGCACATATAAATATTAACTTCTATTTGCTATAATAATTGCTTTGAAAATTGGAATTTTGTGGTATGGTTGGCTTTGAGTTGCTAATTTTAGACTTTAAAACCTAGGAAAATGAATACACAACAATTTGATGTTGGATGTTCTACCCCCGTGAGTCCCATAGACCCTGGTTAATCTCCCACACACAACAAGGATCAACATTTCCAAGCATCTGGTAGCTCAGTGGCGGTTGATGATTAGCCTAAGTTGTAGAAAAATAAAATGTTATTGATAATGACAAGGTTAGGCGTAAATGAAAAGCATGAGATACTTTCAATAAGATAGTGCTACCTAGTGGGTCTGTGATGGCTAAATGTAAATATTGTAGCAAGGAGTTCAAGGTTGATCTGAAAAAACATAGGACTTCTGAGCTAATATATAATGACAATAGTTATATTAAGAAGCATACTATTATGGGACAGTCACAAATTAGCATTCAGTATGATAATGAAGAGGGTGGTATTGGGACTGGGAGGACAAATATTGGTATATATAGTTTTGATAGTGAGGTTTTATGGAAGTCGATTGCAAAAACGATTGTGTGTGTGGTGTTACCTTTAAAATTCGTAGAGTCAAAACGCTTTAGGAAGGTGATGTTGAAAACATGTCCGAAATTCAGAATTCCTTTGAGGTCAATTATAACCAGGGATTGTCTTCAGCTATATATGGAAGAGAAGAAGAGGTTTAGGCAATAGTTGAACAGTAATTATGGTAGGGTGTGTCTGAAAACTAATACTTGAATTTTTTTCTAGAGAGTTAATTATAGGAGCATGACAACATATTTTATAGATTTTGATTGGATTTTGAGGAAGGTAATTTTGAATTTTTATCCCATTAGTAGTCATAAGGGAGAGAAAATAGCTTTCTGATGGTGAGAGGTGTTTGATTAAGTGGGGTATTATTGGTGTTTTTACAATTACCATGGATAATGTGTGACCCCCAGCCTGCATAGGGGGTCAATGTTACCCAATCACACATCGGAAAGGAGTGAGAGAGGTCTTTGACTTATATGTGTTGTGTGAATGAATTATAAGTAACAAGTTGCATCTTTTGGGCCATATGGTTAAAAGTCCAATCGAGCGTTACAGTTGTGATCGATCATACGCACATACATGTCTGGGTTCATTGAGCCGGGTCGTGACATAATGCCTTTGTTAATGATGAGGTAGTAGCTTCAATGAAAAAAAGAAATTGCAAAATGGAAGGGTAGTATTATCAGCTGTAAATATGTTCATGTTTGTTGTGATGTACATATTATGAATTTGATAGTAAATAATAAACTAAATTCAGTGAGAAGTCTGTGTACAAAATAAGAAAGACTGTTAAATATGTTAGGAGTTCACCATCTAGGTTGTAGAGTTTTAAAACCTATGTGGAAGTTGAAGGAATTACTACTAAAACTTTGCTGTCTTTGGATGTACCTACTAGGTGGAACTTAAATTATATGATGGTAGAGTCAGCTTGTAGGTTTGAAAGTGTCTTTGAGAGGTTTAGTGAAGTTGATGATAATTTTCGTGCTGATATGGAAATAATAGATAAAGATAAGTTTGTGCCTATGGGTGAAAATTGGACAGGTACTCTTGATCAAGAAGATTGGGAGGCTACTAAGAAATTATGCCAATATCTTGTTAATTTTAATAAATTGACCAAATTTGTATCCGAGATATCTTATGTTACAAGCAGTGGTTGCTTAGATGAAATTTTGGATATTTTGAGGTTATTGAATTGGTGAGTCAATAGTTCAGATCAAGATTTATGCATCATGGCTGAAAATATGAAGTTTAAATGGGATAAATATTGGGACGATATTAACAAATATAATATGATTACATATTTGGCCTAAATTTTAGTTCCTAGATGCAAATTTGATTATGTAGAGTTTTCAGTCAAACAAGCATAAGGTGAATCAGTTATGAGATAATTTGGCAGTGTCACGAGTTGTTTCATGCATATAGGACTTTGTTATTTCCTCCAAATAAAACTTCAATTCCCCATAAATCCTGTGATATAGATGAGGTCATTTCTATTACTGCTCAAGAGCATTTAATGATTTCATTCGAGGAGTTGATACTTGAAAAAAAGGAAGAAAATTCAACGGAAGATGATGAAATTGTAGAAGAAGAGCAAGCATGGTGATAAACGTGAAACTGAAAGCAAGTTTGAGTTGGAGAAATATGACAGTGAGGATGTTGAGGATTATTCAAAGGATTTTGATATCCTTTGTTGGTGGAACCTGAATGCTACGAGGTTTCATGTACTGTCTGTCATGGCAAAGGATGTGCTTTCTATCGAAATTTTAATAGTGGCTTCAGAGTCAGCTTCAACACTGGTGGGAGAATTCTTGATCCCTATAGGAGTTCATTGTCTCTTAAACTTCTACAAGTACTTATTTGCACATAGTACTATCTCAATAATGGTGTCTAAGATATTCATTTCAAAGAAAGTCCTATAGATATAGAGAATCTTGAAGTTGGTGAGTGAATTACAATATAACCCTTATTGAATATTTGTTATTATTTCTTTGTATACCCAGTACCCCTCTTGAACTGTTTACTATTTAATTGTTGATGTAGATGTGGCAAATTTGGCATTGAACTCATCAATTAAAGTCTGATATTCATGGATGGTTCATTTCATGGTTATTGGGTTGTTGTAACTAGTGAGTGGGAGTGACTTTGGGACTTAGGAGTGTGAGTATCGCCTAAAAATGTTAGGCTAACATCAGTATTTGAAATTTTGCAATATAAGTGTTCATACTTAATAAGTTATTGTTCTTTATTATTAATTATTTACTTACTAATTACTAATGTATTCATTTGTGTTGCTTATAAAATTGTATTCGGTTTTGACCATCAAGATTACAGCTAACAGAGAAGACCCGCAAGGTTTTCAGGAACTAACCACCAGGCATTGCAAGCAAGGCAATTAGACAAGCTCACAAGGCATTCAGGCATTACTGCATCAGAAAACAAGCAAGGTGCTAGCACAATTAAACAAGTAGTAGGCACTGAGGAATTAGGCAAGACTTGGGCATTCTACATTGGCATTATGATTAGGAAATTTGACAAAAATTTTGAAGTAATATAAGATTGATGTAATATTAAAGATTTTATTGTCCTTTATGTATTAGTTGTTAAAAAATAATTTCAAATATGATGAATTTCTTTATTAATATGCATTAATGGGTCGGTCATCCGGAAGTTGTGAGAACCTGCTAATTTGATAGGGAGTTGAGCATTTGGATTGAACTAAAGAACAGTGACAGTGGCTATAATATCAATTTTATTACTGAAGAGGAAGACGCTATTTCATAGTTTTGTGAGAGAGAAAAAAATGCTTGTTAAGGCTCTTAAAGCTTCGTTATCGTAAAATAGAAGAGATATATAGAGCCAAAATTTACATAAAATTCTCAACTAATAGAGAGAATATCTCAACTAATAAATAAAAAAACCAAATAACAAATATAATTGACTTCAATACTTATTCCTTGATACTTAAATATATATATATATATAAGACAACTAGAGAGCATGAGCTGAATAGATGGTGCAAGGAAAGTCAACTTCTTAGAGGTGACGATTTGTGTTCCCCAGTGATGGATAAATGCGGTCGATAGTGACTGCTACAATGCAAATTGCATGCCCTTTCTATTTCACACATTGAACGGTCCTTGTTCTTTATTCTTATTACAACACGTTCCTACCAAACCAAACAGAATATGGCTCAAGAAAATGTATGAAACAAACTAATATATGGTAGTTTTAGAGAACTTGGTGTAGATCACTTATTTTATGCGGCCAGTGAATCTAGTTTTTACAACTTGAGGATAACATATACGTGCATGTGATTTGCCTGTTGCGTGGTTGGATGTTCATGTTTTGCTGGTGTATATTTACGTATTTATTAAGTTTTTGTTCTAAAAAATGGCATCATAGAAAACATATTCTTATATATAAAATAAATAGAAACCCTAGACTAGTATCAAGACATAGATCACATGTATAAACATATGCATGATAATAACTCAACTTCATCATCAATCCACACATTCGATTCAATTCGATTCGGTTCTATTCATTTATGAATATTTTTACATATATGGTTATATGTAAAAATATTCACAAACGAATTCGGATCTGTTTATGTGAGTATAAAATTTTTGGTTTGGAGACATTAGTTATTTGACTGGATATACCAAAAACACTGTTGGATTTTTTTCTTTGGTTAAATTTTAGGATGGGGGACTTAGGTTCAAAGAGTAGAGAGTTTGGGTGGGAGAGATGACATTCTTTTTTCAATTGTTATGAAATATTTGTTTGTACACATTCTAATAATCATAAGTCGCTATTTATTTATTTTTTTTAACTAAAACCTATTCATTGTCTTTAACAATAACCAATCCCTTTAGTGAATGGGTACCATCAACCAAGAATGAATTTAGGCGGCCATTATAACAAAAATCGAAGATGGATCCTTAATATTTGGTTGGGAAGGAATGAGTATCAGTACAAAATCATATCCCTCAAGTTCAATTATTTGCTATGGCTTTCTAAAATGAGATGTTTATGTAAAGATTTGGTGATGCTTATTATATTGCTGCATGGGTCCTGTATTGACTGTGTCGGATCCGGACTTTAGTAAAAGATAATCCAACTATAGGCTACATAGCTCACAAGGTATTGGGATTAGAACTCTATACTTTAGATTTGCAGTGTTTGTGAAACGGATGTAATGCTACCAAGTTGTGTGTCAGCCACAATCTTGAGAGAAAGCAAGGTGCTTAGTCTAGAATGGAAATTCACTAGTTTACATCATACTACAGCCCCTTTCCTTATTTGGATTTTAGCGTCACTCAGTCAACTCAGATATCAACTTTTGTATGAATTTAATTTCTCAATACAAGATTTTACATGAAAGAAGTTAGTTTCATTGCCCCAAGTTCAATCCTTCTCGAATGATCTCTTATTTTGTTAGAAATATATATGTAGTTCTTCACAAATAGAATAATGCTTTTATTGTTGGACTAAAATTCTGCGGGTATTACAAAGCTATTGATACTTAATGCTGTTATCTGTCACAACCCAAACTCAGACTACATGTCATTTGATGTTATGCATGACATGTCTCTCACAAGTTTAGATCACAGGGGTTGGTGAGCCACCATCAAAGGCAACCGATGAGAATTCAACCCTACCATATGGGAGACCCAATCAAGGGAATTAAGATAATCAGTATAATCAAAGATTACCATAGATAAGACAGTCAAGGGTAGGTGAGTCATTAGTTCTTACCATTTATGTAATTATACATATACCATTAGATTATTTGACTTGATCTCCATCATTTATTTGGAAGCTGTAAACGTTATATAAGGGGTGTCTCTTCTCATTTATAATCATCTGGCATTTTATTCAATTCTAAGAGTGTAGAGCATTTCTCCAACTTCTTTATGTCTCTCTTTCGGTTATTCTTAAGCTTATCATTCTAGCTAGCTTTGTGAGAAAGACTTAGCCTATTATGAGAGTAGTAGTCTAAGGTCGTATGAAGAGTTCTATTCCATAAACTCTAGACCCGTGATAGTTGGTAGTGAAGCTAAGACTCATTTTTTTTGAGAGAGAAATGGAGATGCCTACTACTAATTCCCTAATATTGAGAAGGTGGAGGAGGTCGACATTGGGAGACTATCCCAATGTGTCCCCAAGCCTAGCAAGAAGAGGATGAAGATTGTCAATCATCTATCATCACTTGGGGTAAGGATCACTCTTTTGGAGATAAAGTTTGTAGATAAAAATGATAAGCTTGAGGAACAGGGCCAATGTATAGACGAGCTCGAGTTAGAGGATGTGAATAAGCTTCATGAGGAGATACAAGGTACCCTCATAGCTGTCAACTCTTAGAGGCAGGAGTTGGATAATTTTATGATAAATCTTCTTGCCGAGATAACTTTTTTTAAGGGTGATTTGGTTAAAATCAGGAGGGATTACAAGAGGGGCATGGTACAAGAGTTTGCTAATCCCAAGGTGAGGTTGGATATCCCTAAGCCAATGTTATTTGATGGATGAGAAATATCAAGGAGTTGTTCAAGGAGTAGGCAAGGAGAGTAACTTTGATCGACTTTCTCAAGCCCCACTCTACATTCCCAACAGTACCACTACTTGGTGAAGGATAAAGCATGCTCAAATTGAGCATGACATTTTGAAAGTGGAGACATGGGCTGATTTCAAGAAACTCTTGAAGACACAATTCTAACTGAAAAATGTTGAGCTTGAAGCTAGGGTTGCAAATTATTCCAAAAAGGTGACATTTATGACTATATGAGGGAGTTCATTAAGGTGGAGATCCCAGACCTACTAGAGATATAGGCCATGTATGATTTTGGGGAGACCTACAAAGTTGGGTCAAGCTAAAGCTTCATTGATGCAATATCAATGAGCTTAATGATGTTATTATCAAAGCTGAATCATTAGCAAAATTTAAAAGAAAGCTTGAGGGTTCCAATCTAGCCAAGCTTAAGAGTTTATATGACTATAAGGACAAAGGTAGCAATCCATCATAACAAAGAGGGGAAGGAGAAGCCTTTTATGTCCAACCAAACTAAACCCACATGAGGGGGAGGCAAGAATCATGGTAAGGGTGAAAAACTCAAGCTCTCTTGCTTTTTGTGTTAGGGACCGGTTTAATTTATAGACTGTCCAATGAGAAACAAGCTGATGGCAATTGATATAGATATTGACAAGGGAGAGATGAAGACCCCAAGGATGAGTTCCATGCAATTGTTAAGTGCTGTCAAAGTCTCAACAAATTGTGCAAAAGTGGAGCAAGCAGGGAGAATATTTGTTAGACCTATTGTGCAAGAGAGAAAGTCATATGCTTTTATTGATACTAGTGTTACTCACAACTTCATGAAGAAGGAGGAAATACAGAGGCTTGTTATCAAGTTCAAGGAGGAGAAGAGTTTACTGAAGACAATGATTACTATACTCCAATTGTAAGGACCCAAACCCAACCTATTAGGACCCTTATCGCTATAAAAACCCAAGCAAGCCCATCGTAGGACCTATCTAAATCTCACAAGGCTTAACCATCATATGTTCTAATTTTTATTAATTTTCTTTCTTGTAAGGACCCAAACCCAACCTATTAGAACCCTTATCGCCGTGAAACCCAAATAAGCCCTCGCAAGGTCCTATTTGAATCCCACAAGGCTCAAGTTACCTAATTGTCAATTTTATTGGTTGATTCATATGCTATTTAAAGGTTGGAGCAGGTTCATATATTAATGAATTTCTGGCTTATACGGAGTGAAAAAAACATCAGCAGAAGACTTTTATTAACACTCAAATAAGTGGAAACATAACACACAAGTCCCATAGGAATCTTAAAACATCAACCAATAGTATCATGTATATTTCAGAAGCAACAATGAAGGAGGAACAGGGATTGAAAAGCTAGAATGCATATCCACACAAATTCAAAGACATGACATGCACATTTTACAGGAAAGGGATACATATGATCTGCAAATTAGTCATTCGTGCAGCCTTGATCTCACACCTTTGGTACCAACAACAAATCACACACCTATGCTTGCAAAGGGAGAGAAAAGAAGGGATGAGATTACAAGAATCTCAGTAGGGACACAGTATCATAAGTCCTAGGGATTCCCAATCAAACATCTCACAATAACCAAAAGATCAACACCTAAAGCCAGCTAAGATATCCAATTAATACCACATGCATCAATCACACATAATAGGGGCCGAAATCATCACAAGCACACACAATATGAGGGTAGGCTGAATTTGGTAGAAAACAAGGGGAAAGACTGAAAACACTTCTTATTCAGAAGCACACAGGCAGTCTATAACATAATCTGATTTTTAAAACCAAGGTTTGTCCCCATCTGCCCATGTTGTCCAAGGCTATGTTGCAAAAAGGGTAAAACGGTTAGACAATCAATATTACAGCAAGTTTTTTTGTGAGACCCAGCCCGTAGGGGGGGTCAGGTTACCCAATTCCACATCGGAATGGAACGAGGCAGGTCTTGGGCTTATATGTGTTGTGTGATGGTATCATTTGTAACAAGATGCATTTTTTGGGACCTGTGGTTAAAAGCCCAACTGAGCGTTGCAGTTGTGATCCATCACGCACACATACATGCCCGGGGGTCGGGTCGTGACAGATGGTAGCGGAGCCGATCTCGTTCCCTCTTCCGGGTGGGCTTGGGCCGTGTTGTGTGTTCACGTTTGGGCCTGTAAGTTAGGACCAAAGTCAGTTACGTTTGGGCTCCCCTCGTGAGGACACGAGGTCTATAAGGAGGGGAGATTGTGAGACCTAGCCCGTAAGGGGGGGGGAGGTCTTGAGCTTATATGTGTTGTGTGATAGTATCATTTGTAACAAGATGCATCTTTTGGGCCCTGTGATTAAAAGCCCAACTGAGCGTTGCAGTTGTGATCCATCACACACACATACATGCCCGGGCCCGCTGGGCCGAGAGTCTGGGAGCCTGGTCGTGACATTTTTAGTTGTCTCCGACATCCAGACTTGAACTGGCCAACTGGCCTAGGAGCACTCTTGCAATTGTGCATACAAGTCATCCTGCCACTAAAAAACGAGGCATCCTAACATCCAGATCCGAACTTGCCTATAGAGCATCTTGACGTCCATACTCTAACTGGCCTATAGGGCATCTTGACATCCATACTCAAACTGGCCTATAGGGCATCTTGACATCTAGACTCGAACTGACCTATAGGACATCTTGACGTCCAGACTCGAACTATCCTTTAGGCTTCCTGACGTCCAGACTTGAACCAACCTACAAGGTTTCTAGCAAGCTCTTGCTGGGAATAACCACCCATAAACCTCCAGGTTTGGTACGCATCTCCTCTCTCCCTAGGAGTAACAATACTTACCTCCATGGACAGCGACAAAAGGATCCTTGAAACAAAGCACAAATAAGGCACATACATGCATACACACATAGTACATGAATACACAAATCACAACAAAGGATCCTCAATCAAATCACAATACAATCACAAATTAGTAAGCATATCATAGCCGTATGTATGCCTTTCTAATTTTCGAGACTATCCCAAAGATAAATCACCCAATTGCGCATTCAATTCAAAGATAACCAAATCGAAATCAACAACAAATCAAGTATACAATCAAGGGTAACCAAAAGAACCAATGAGGCATTGATCCCACCACTCACGAGTCTGAATCAGATGCAATCTTCTGCCTTTTTAATAAGATCAGAATCTCCTAAACAACCACAAGGCAAATACCATACAATACTAAACCACAAGATATTTAATTAAAAACTAAAGGCGTTGGGAATCCTTACCAATTAACCTACCCAAATCTAGCGATTTGGATGCAGCAATATGTTCCCTCTGAATGCGTGATGTGATGGCCAAAACTTCAGCATTAAACAACCTGATTATTCACCCTAATTCATCATACAAATTTCAGCAACACCTTAGAGCTTAATAGGGTAAATTGCTATTTTATCATACACATAAGAAGAAGCTGAAATTTTATGTGAATATGGAAGGAATAAGTGCCAGTAACTCAAACGATTAAAAGTAACAAGATTTGAAACCAATAGACAAGTCAATTGATTAAATTTCGGCAAACATAGGGTTAGGAATAGGGCATGCCAATTTCATCTATAGGGAAGATTTAAAGGATGAATTCATAATTTTACAACATGAATGGATTACAAACAATCATACGAACAAAAGGAATAACAAACAAAATCAATTGAAGAAAGAATCACACAATCTTGGCACCAAAACCGACTTATTACGACTTGAATTTTGATAGGGAAGAACTAACCTTCTGATGACCAACCTAAGATAGATAGATAGATAGAGTATGAAAAGAGCTTTCCAACAAGCTATTATTTTCAGAAATCCGACAGAGGATGAGAGAGTTATGGTAGGATTAAGATCAACAAATTTTTTACACAAAACCGACGAATTATGACTTAAATTTCGGTAGAAGAGAACTAACCTTCTGATTACTAACCCAATATAGATAAATAGAGGATAAAAAGAGCTTTCTAACTAGCTATTATTTGTAGTAATTCGATATAGGATGAGAGAGTTATGCTAAGAGGAAGATCAAGGAATTTCGACTAGGGTTTAGGCAAAAATCGAAAATAGAAAGGAAGGAGATAAATTTTGAAATTTCCAGATGGGTTTTGGTATGTTTAGATAGGATAGGATAACCACTCTTTTCTAGATATCTAAGGAGGTTTAGCTAAGAGATAATTCCATACTTTTAAGCTTAAAAGGATAATTAAAGGATAATTTTATTAAAAGAATAATTCTATTTAAAAGGATAATTTTATTAAAAGAGATATTCTATTTAAAAGGAAGAATTATCTAGTATCTTGGATAATAAGAGATAAAAGTAATTATAATTAATATAAAAATATCAGAAATAAAATAGAAAATATCTGACAGCAACCATTTTAGGCCATCAAAATAATCATTTCTTTAGGGGCAAAATATTCATTTCAGTTGTACCGGTACCTGAGTTCCATTTCTGACCTGTGGACTTCTAGGACATCTACCCTATAGAGGATCAGGGTCTCACATTTCTTATGCTTTTTAAAGGTTGGAGAATGATAATAATGGATAAACAATCTGTTAACATATAGAGTGAATAAAAATATTAACAAATGTCTTTATAATTAATTAAGGGAACCACAACACATAAATCCTATGGAGATCTAAAAATCTAACAAATAATCCTCTAGTAAATTCCAGAAAGAAACAAGAAAAGGAGGCATTCAAAGAACCAGAAAGTAGTCCAATCAAACTTCATATTATATGCGCAAGCAATCAAGAAAACAGGTATGCTAATGTGATGCAATATTATCGTGTCGTGCAACCTTGATCTCACACGCTGGTACCAAGAACATATGATGTGCCTAAGCCTGAAAAATGGTGAAAATAACATGGTGAGATTACAAGAATCTCAGTAGGGTCACAATATCATAAGATCTACAGAAATCTAAACAAACATTTCTCGAACTATATCAGATTTGCCTACATATCTAAAGGGATATCACGCAAACATTAAACAATCAATAGGTATAGGGCCGAAAGTTATATGCTAAGGGTGGAATACAAACACTTCCGAAAATCAGAAGTACACAGGCATGAAAATCATCATTCAATCTCATTAATAGAAAGGTCATCCCCTTTCACCTGTCTTGTCCAAGGCTTCGCTGGACAAAGGGTAAAAGGTTAGTATGCAAGCTAATCAACAAGTCTATTTATCTTGCTAGTATATAAAATAAGGCATCTAGCCAGCACACAGGACTAGGCATCCAAACCACATAAAGATAAGGACATACAAACCACACAAGGATAAGGGCATCTTGCCAGCAAATAGGACAAGTCATCTAGCCAGACAAGAACTAGGCATCCAGCGAGATCTTGTTGGGGATTGCCACCCATAAAACTCCCATACCGATAAGAACCTTTCCTCTCCTCAAGAGCATCAACGCTTACCCCAAATGGCCACCAGAAAAAGATCCTGACACACAAAAATATACAAGCACACACAAGTAAGTACAATGCATAACACCACAACAAGGCATTCTCAATCCCATCACAACACATTTAGCATGTTCAAAACACACAACACATGCAAAATAGGCACACATAACGCATCTCAAGGGTTCAAAATTGCCTAAGTGATCCTCAAGTCAATCTGCAACTCATGTATAGAATAAACAATGCATGCACATACACAATAACTTAGCTAATTACCAGATTCATCAATCAAACAACAAGGATCTCTGAATAAACCGATGAGGTATAGATCCTATCTTTTTTGTCTCTGAACAAGTAGTTATCCCTTTTCCTTTATTAAGGGGATCCGAACTACCTATATAACCATAAGTCAAAGACAAAACCATACTAAGCATACACAATTCAGAAACCAAATATACAACCTAGTTCCTGACCAATTCCACTCACTAAACCTATCAGAAACCAGTGATTAGATGCTGTAAGAACCTCCCCCTTAGATGTGTGATGTGATAGCCAGGAACACAACAAGAATCAACCTGATTTACTATCCCAATTAACTATACAAATTTCGGCACTAAGATAGGGAAATAAAGAAAATTGTGATTTCATTCATTAGGGGTTTAAGGGTTTTGATTTCATGCTAATATGGAAGAATTAGGTGCCAAATACACATATATTTAAAAGAAACACAATCAGAAACCAATAGATAAATCAATTGGCAAAATTCAACAACAATAGGGCAAGGGATGATTTCACACATAGGGAAGATTCAAAGGATGAATTCATGATATTACAACATGAATAGTTTCCAAACAATCATACAAACAAGAGGAATAACAACAGAAACCAATTGAAGATTTAATCATAGATTTTGGCTCCAAACCCTAAGAAATTGCGATAAGGAAAAGTACAAAAAGAATCTAACCTTCTGATAATAAAACTAAGATAGAAAGATAGAGGATAAAAAGGGGTTTCCAAGTAGCTATTATTTGCAGAAATCTGATGAAGGATGAAAGAATTCGGTTAGGATGAATGTTTGAAGAATTTCGGCAGCAAGGGTATAGAGTAGACTTTGATTATGTGGTGATTTTGTGTGGTTTGTGGTGTGTGGCCAGCTGGATAGTTTATAGGATTAATGGGATTATTTTTTCCTACTTTTAAGACTAGATATAAGAAGATAATCCTTAGGATTAAATTCTGGAAGCATTTTTTAATCTTAGGAGATATACCTCTTTTGATAAGAATAAACCAAGAAGAAAATGAAATAGGAAGGAAATGAAATCAACCAAAAGAGGAAAGAACCTTCAATATTTTTTTTGGCTATCATATATCCATTTAGTCAGGTGGAATATGATCTTTTAACCTGCACTGACTTCTAGACCTTTAAGACTCAAAATTGAGGAATCACATTCTCCCCTCATTAAAAATTTCGTCCTCAAAATTTCAGCACAAGTACCTAAGAAAATAGGTAAGGAAATTTTGCATGCATAGATTCCTCAGTCTCCCAAGACTGTTCCTCAACTTGGCCATTACAACAAACAACTACGACCATAGGCACACTTTGACTATTAAGTTGACAAACTAGCCGATTTAGTATGGAAACTAGCTGTACGGGGTAGGATAGGTCTTCAGCAACCTCAACTGGTGGTTCTTCAAGCACATGAATAGGGTTTTGAACATAATTTCTCAACATCAAAACATAAAATACATAGTGGATTCTCTCTATATTCAGAGGCAATGCAAGTCGCTATACAACATGGCCGATTCTTTCAACAATATTATACGGAAGAATGTAATGAGGTGCTAGCTTACTTTGCTACTAAAAACGATAGATCCCTTTCTGCGGGGAAACTTTGAGAGACATCTTGTCACCTACCGCAAATTCCAGCTCCCTTCATTGATTATCGACATTGTTTTTCTGTGGATCTTGCGCTGTCTTCAGCCTTTATTAAATCAAATTCAGCTTCTTTGTTGCTCAATCAATCAATTCTGGATTATCTAGGCGTCTCTCACCTATTTCATTCCAGAAAATGGGAGTTCTGCAATGTCTCCCATACAATGCTTTATATGGAGCAATTCCGATGCTTACATGAAAACTGTTGTTGTAAACGAATTCCGCCAAAGGTAGACATCGATCCCAACTGGTATTCTGATCCATTACACATGCACGCAACATGTCTTCAAGCATCTGAATTGTTCTTTCAGATTGACCATCGGTCTGGGGATGAAACGATGTACTGAAATTCAACGTTGAACCCAGCACATTATGGAATTTCTCCCAAAATCATGAAGTAAAACGAGGGTCACGATCTGAAACAATTGAAACTGGCACTCCATGTAAATGAACAATCTTGTCCAAGTAACAAATAGAAAATCTCTCTGGGGTATCTGTCATACAAATAGGAAGGAAATGTGCAGATTTTATTAGTCTATCCACGATCACCCAAATGGTATCGAATCCTCACTAAGATCTAGGAAAACCGATCACAAAGTCCATCGTGACATGCTCCCACTTCCATTCTGGAATCAGAAGTGACTGAAGTAAACCAGTGGGTCTTTGATGCTCGATCTTCACTTATTGACATACAAGGCATCGGACAACGAAATCAGTAATGTGGCACTTCATGTTTGGCCACCAATATTGTTCTTTCAGATCTCGGTACTTCTTAGTGCTACCAGGATGAATAGAAAACTTCAAACTATACGCCTCAGACAAAATAAGATTGCGAATATCAACATTTTGTGGCACACATACCTGGTTTCTAAAGGCAAGACTCCATCGTCTCGCACTCTAAAATTACAAACTATGGCATCATCACCATCAACTAATTGTTGTCGAATTTTAGCGAATCTTAGATATTCAGATTGCTGATTTCAGATCTCTTCCAGCAAAGTAGGCTTGACTTCGATTTAAGCCAACAATGAACCAGAAAAATCAGTGCCAAGATACACACACATAGCTCTCAAATCCAGCAACTTGCTCACGCATATATGCTAAAATCGATGGAGAAGAAGAATGGATCTTCCAGTTTAAAACATTAGCAGCAATATTTACTTTTCCAAAATGATATTCAATTATCAAATCATAGTCTTTAATCAGCTCTAAGGGTGATTGTTAGGTTCCTAGAATAGGTTTAAGGACCTAAGAATGATTATTATGAGATTATTAGGATTTTTTTGATGATATAAAGAATTGGATTGCAATTGTGAGGGATCGCCGCATTGCACTAGACCAACATGCCTTGGATTTTATTTATTTCACATGCGATCGTCCCCCACCGTAGACCTAGCATATACACTTCTTGGGAGAACAAAGAATTTTGAACCAGTGAGATGAGTAAGGATAGTTGGATTTGGAATTGAGGCATTGTGAGACTGCGATTTTTATATCCTAAAAGTCCAATGATGAAATAGATGTGTGATAGCCGAAAATGGTAGAGAAGGTTTGGTGTCCATTTCTGATTTCATTTCATCCTTATTTCATTTCTAGCATTAATGACACATTATCTAATCTTAAGAGATAATTCCAAAATTTAATCCTAATGATTATCTCCTTATATTCAATCATAAAAGTAGGAAGATTAATTCCATAACACCCTATATAACGAGGTGGGCGGCCATAGATAAATCCCACACAAAAAACACACAAAATCATCAAACAATCAAACCCTACTCCCTAACTTGTTGTAGAAATGTTTTAGCCTTAACCATAGCCGAATTCTTTTATCCTTTGCCAAATTTCTAAAAATAATAGTTTGTTGGAAAAATCTTCCCATCCTCGATCTTGCTATCTTAGTTTGATCATCAGAAGGTCACTTCTTCCCCATATTTATTGTGATCTCAATTTGCATGGTGTTGCCGAAATTCCCTGTGCATGAAATCGACATGCCTTACACGTTGCCCTATAGTTGCCGATTTTGATTAATTGACATGTCTGTTGGTTTATGATCTTGTTCCTTTTGATTGTATGTGTTATTAACACCTAATCCTTCCTTATAATCATGAAATCATAACCCCTACACCTTGTATGCATGAAATCACAATTTCTCTTGTGTCCTATCTTAAGTGCCAAAATTTGCATTGTTAATTAGGATGATAAATCAGGTTGATTCTCATTGTGTTCTTGGCTATCACATCACACATTCAAGGGGAAAGTACCTGCGGAATCTGATCACTGGTTTCTAATAGGTTTGGTGAGTGGAATTAGTAAGGAAATAGGATGTTTACTTGTTTATTGAATATGCATGCTTAGTATGGTTTTGTGTTGCCTTATGATGATATAGGTGGTTCAGATCCCTTAAATAAAGGAAAAGGAATAACTTTATGTTCAGAGACAAGAGAGATAGGATCTAGACCTCATCAGTTTCTCCAGAGATCCTCGTTGTTTTATTGATGTTTTTGGTTGCATGTTTTGGTTATTGGTATATGTGCATGCCTTGTGTGTGGTATACTCAATTTCATAATGATTTATGGAGTTATTAGGCAATTTTGAACCCCTGAGATAGGATGTATGTGCCTAATTCGCATGTGTTCTGTGTTTTGAACATCCAGAATGTATTGTGATATGATTAAGAATGCCTTGCTGTGATGTTATGTCTTGTACATGTCTGTGTATTAGGATCCTTTTCTGGTGGCCATTCGGGGTAAGCGCTGATGCTCCTGAGGAGAGGAGGGGTTCTTACTGGTATAGGAGTTGTGTGAGTGGGAATCCCCAACAAGAGCTCGCTAGATACCTAGTCTTTTGTGCTGGCTAGATGCCTAGCCCTGTGTGCTGGCTAGATACCTTGTCCTGTGTACTGGCAAGATGTCTTAATATTGTGTGCTGGTTAGGATGCCTAGTCCTATGTGTTGGCTAGATGTCTTGTCCTGTGTACTAGCAAGATGAATAGGCTTGCTGATTAGCTTGTGTGTTAACTTTTTATCTTAGTGCAGCGAAGCCTTAGATAACATAGTGGAAGGGGATGGCTTTTTCTATTAATGAGATTGAATGATGATTTTCCTGCCTGTGTACTTCTGATTTTCAAATATGTTTGCAGTCCACCTGTAGCCAATAGTTTTCGGTCCCTATCCTTTTGTGATTTCTTATTGGTTGCGTGATACCCTTTTAGATGTGTAGACAGTTATGATGTTGTTTGGAAGATGTTTGTTTAGATTTCTATAGATCTTATGATTTTGTGACCCTGCTGAGATTCTTGTGCTCTCATTATATTGTTTTCACCATTTTTCAGACTTAGGTACATCATCTATTCGTGGTACTAGTGTATGGGAACAAGGCTGCATGACGGGGTGATATTGCATCATATTCGCACACCTGTTTCCTTGGTTGCTTACGCATATAACATGAACTATGATTGGACTATTTTCTGGTTCTTTGAGCTCTTCCTTTGCTTGTTTGTTTCTAGATTAAGTTGGAGGTTTACTTGCTGGATTTTAGATCCCTGTGGGACTTGTGTGTTGTGGTTCCATTGATTAAATTTAAAGACTTTTGTTGATGTTTTTATTCATTCCGTATGTTACCAGAATACTTGTCCAATATCATGCTCCAACCTTTAAAAAACATAGTAAAGAAACTTAGTAAAATCGGAACTTAGGATCATTAGAGCCTTGTGAGATTCAAATAGGTCTTAGGTTGGATTTATTTGGGTTTCACGGCGGTAAGGATCATAGTGAAGTGAATTCGGGTCCTTACCGGCATGGCCCGTATTTAGTTAAGAGTTAAAAGAGATGAGGAACCCTCCCGTCTACTATTTGAGCTAATGGGAATGAACTTGTTATAAGTTCTGGAAAAAGCCAGGAAGAGTTTCGTAATTTCACCTTTGTCCTATAGAATTTCTAATTTTATTTCTTTTGACTTTCAACTATTGGTATTGTTTGAAAGTCCACTAAAATTTGAAATCCCAAGTAGGATTCAAACCTTCTTTAATTTTGAGATTTTGTTATACATGCGATAATTTAGGTATTATGTGAGAAAATTTTGGTAAATAAATTTTTTGATGGTTTTCTGTGAGATTTGATTTAATAAGAATCTAGCTGTGATTAGGAAAGGAGTGTGAGGACGTAGAAATTTTCCCGGAATTTTTCGAGGGCATATAATGATATTTAACGATTTTTTATTTATTTTATGGTATAAAATGGATTATAAATTCTATAATTCTGGGAAAAATAATTTTAATTCATAAGATTGTTATAATTATTTTTAGGAATATATAGGATTTTTCTGAGTTAATATGCTATTTATAATGAATTTTATAAGTTTTGATAGATTTTAGAATATATTAATATTATATATATTAATATTATATTATATTATATTTTTAAAAAAGAAATAGAAATAGGAAATTACTGGTCAAAATACGGAAGGTTCCATCATTTTGACACCTGAGGCAGAGTAGAGCTGGGAACTCTGATCCCTTATACGGAACAATGTCGTTTTACATCGAATTCAATTGATGTCGTATCCTGCTCGAGCTTAGTCACCAACCGAGGTAGTCCCCCACCCTACACATGTATGGCTCCACACTTGTTTCCCTTCCTTCCTCACACGTAGCCAGAAGAAATCCGGCGATGAGGCTACATGTGGGTATATCCCGAACCCAGCCCCAGAACCCCATTTTCGAGCAGAAAAAAATTGATGAGAGGAGAGAAAGAGTGTGCTGCGAGTGTTCGTAAGAGAAACTATGTGAGACACTGGCCGAATTGGGTAAGTTTTGCCCTGCGAGATCTAATGTTTTGAATCCATGAATGTATGACTTTAAATTTTTTGAAACGCATGATTAAGTTGTGGGTTTAACTTGCATGAGGTAGAACTTTGTTTTGGTAGGTTCAATGAGATGAGTGGAGGCTTGATTGAGTGAATTGAATTTGAGGGAAAAGGAATTCCTGCTAGGGTTTATAGGGAGCCCCTGACAGCTAAAGGATAGGGGTGACTTTGGACGATAAGTCATCCGAAGAAACCCTAGATGACAGCCAGCCCGTGGGTTGGTATGTGTGATCTATAGTTTAGTATTGACAAACGACGGGTCGTCTAATGATATAAACGAATGGCAGGTGGTTAGGTCTTGGATGAAACAATATGTAGCTCAAATCAAGATTAAACAACTTGTAGTTTACTTGAGACATGGGAGACATGTCGTACGATACCTAGGGTATACAAGCTTAGACACGTCATGGCAGGCTCCAGGTGAGTCACGTGTCGATATCCCGGAGGTTCGGGAATATGCTGGCATGTGCCTATCCTGCCACGTGTAGGCTCGAAAGGAATTTTCAGAAAAACAAAGAAAATTGATAGAAAAGCTGAAAAAATCGAAGACAAATAAGAAAAATGAAGTGAAAAATATGAAAAAAATTAGAAAAAATACTAAAAAATTATTAGAGGAATCCAATGGTACCAAGTTTGATTAAATTTAAGGTCATTTTGTAAGGATCCCAAATCCTAACCTATTATTATTTGCTCCTAGTAGGACCCTTAATGCCGTGAAGCCCAAATTAGTCCAAAACCAGGACCCATTTGAATCCCACAAGGCTTACTCATCTTATTTCCAATTTTAAGCATGTTCATTCATAACAATTGGAGTATGATATTGGACAAATATTTTGGTATAATACGGAGAAAATAAAACATCAGCAGAAATCTTTTCATTTAATCATTGGAACCACAACACACAAGTCCCATAAATATCGAAAAATTCAACATGTAAACCTCTTAAAGTAATCCAGAAATAAACCATCAAAAGAGGGACTTAAATAACCGGAAAATAGTCCAATCAAGGTTCATGTTATATGTTTAATCAATTAGGAGACAAGAATGTAAATATGATGTGATATCGCACCGCCGTGCAGCCTTGATCTCACACACTGGTACCACGAACAACGAATGTACCTAAGCCTAAAAAAAATAGTGAAAACAACAGGATGAGATTACAAGAATCTCAGTAGAGTCACAAAATCATAAGATCTACATAAATCTTAAACAAACATATCCCAAACAACATCTGATCATCCCTACATAGCTATGGGTATCACGCAATTCAATAATCAATCAATGGGTTAGGGCTGAAACTAAGGCTGAGGGTGGACTACAACACTTTTGAAAATCAAAAGTACACAGGCAGGTAAAACTCATCACATTACTCTCGACAGTAGGAAAAAGAAAAGCCATCCCCTTCCACCTGTGATGTCCAAGGTTTTGTTGCACAAAGGGTAAAAGGTTAATACACAAGCTAAACATCAAGCCTGTTCTTCTTGCTATCACACAGGAAAAGCCATCCAGCTAGCATACAGGACTAGGCATCCTAACCAGCACATAGGATTAGGGCTTCTTGCTAGCACACAGGACAAGGCATCTAACCAGCACACAGGACTAGTCTTCTAGTCAGCACACAGGATTAGGCATCCAGCGAGCTCTTACTGGGGATTACCACCCATACAACTCCCTTACCAGTAAGAGCCTCCCCTCTCCCAAGGAGCATCAACGCTTACCCCAAATGGCCACCGAAACAGGATCTTGACACACAAACACGTACAAGCACACACAGGCAAGCACAAAGCATAATACCATAACAGGGTATCCTCAATCATGTCAGAACACAATTAGCATGTTCAATACACACAACACATGCAAATTAGGCACACATAACCAATCTCAAGGGTTCGGTATAGCCTAAGTAATCATATCCCAATCCGCAATTCATGTATACACCCTACAATCAATTCGCATACAATAATAACAAGGGTATGCATAAAAAATAACCAACAAGCAACAAGGATGTCTGGAGAAACCGATGAGGCATAGATCCTACCTCTCTTGTCTCTGAACATGAAGTTATTCCTTTGCCTTTATTTAATGGTTCCGAACCACCTATATCATCACAGGGCAAAGACAAAACCAAACTAAGCATGCATACTCAATAACCAATTGAATACCCTATTTTCTCACCAATTCCACTCACTAAACATATCAGAAACCAGTGTTCAGATGTCGCAGGTGCCTCCCCCTTGGATGTGTGATGTGATAGCCAAGAACTTAACAAGATTTAACCTGAATTACCATCCCAATTAACTATGCACATTTCAGCAATAAGAGTAGGCACAAGACAAATTATGATTTTATGCATACAAGGTGTAAGGGTTGGGATTTCATGTTAGGAAAGGAGGATTGGGTGTTTATAACTTGTACAATCAAAAGAAACAAGATCAAAATCCAATAGGTTAATCAATTGATCAAGATAGGCAACAATAGGGTAAAGGTAGGGCATACTGATTTCATGTATAGAGAAGATTCAAAGGATAAATTCATTATTTTACAACATGAATGGATACTAACCAATTATACAAACAAGAGGAATAACAACAAAGATCAATTGAAGGCAGAATCACACAATCTTGAAACCTAATCCCGCCGAAATACAACTCAACTTTCGACGAGTAAAAACTAATCTCCAAAAAAAAAATCCAACATGGTTTGAAAGAGGATGAAGAGAGATTTCCAACAAGCTATTATTCATAAGAATCCGACAAAGGATGAGAGAGTTATGCTATTTTGAAGTTCAAGCAGATTTCGACAAAAATAGGAAGGTGTAGGGTTTTTGGTTGGATGAATTTTGTATAATTTCTGTGTGAGGTTTAAGTGTGGCCGACTTCCTATTTATATAGGGTAGTTATGGGATTAATTTAACTACTTTAAAGATTAGATTAAGGTAAGATAATTATCATAATTAAATTCTGTAATTATCCTCCCTTAATTTTAAGGATTTTATTTTCTAAAGTAGTTATCAACCAATAAAAATTTAAATTAAAAGGAATAAAAACCAGAATTAACTACTAGACATTCCTTACCAATTTTGTCCATCGCACATCCTTTTCTTCAGAGACAAAATAGTCTTTTCACCTGCACCGGCTTCTGGACTTCTAGGACTTAAAATTCGGGGTCTCACATTTTTGATGAGTTAATTAAATCTTGGAAATTAAATGGAAAATAGAAAAAAAGAGATAAAAAATCGGGAATATTGTTAGATCAATAATTTACATGTGAGACAACTATTATGACTTAGAAAAGTGTGAATTGAGGATAAGTATAGAATGTGAATAATTCTTAAATAAATTCTTGATTAACAAGTATATAAATGAATCGGCAAGTTCAGACTAAGGAAGAACTTTCATAAACTAGTGAGTGATTGGTATTTGTGGGCATTCATAGTTTTATTTACAATTTCATAAATTAAGCCTTTAAAATCCTTTAAAAGTTTGTATTGTATAAAATGTGAATCGTAGGATTAACTAGTAATCCGGTTGTGTATAATTGTGTTGTTATGTTGTTCATCATTGCGTTGAGTCGCATTTATTCAAGTACAGTGTGCACGCGGTGTTAGTCAATATAGGATAACCTATATCACCCTTGAGAGCTCTCCGGGTTTGGTAGGCATGAAGATGCCAGATCCATTTTCTGAGGAATAAGGTTGGACGGGGTATAATTATAATGAATGTGCATCAATTAACCATTCTTTGCAGGTTATGGGTATTGCTTAGGTGAAGCTACCATCACCTAACAGCCCGACATTATCAGTAGAATGGGCTTTTTAGACTATTGTTCATAATAATAAGTCTGTAGATTTAGAAGTCAAAGGACTAAGTATTAACGAGTAGCGTTACCACTGACAGATCATAGTCTTGTCCAAGACCCGGAAAGACTAAAAGTCTCATGCCAGCCCAATGTGTGGTCAGTAAGGATTGAATTTCATAATTGGTATTGTTGTATGCTTGTGTTTTAAGAAAAATAGTTAATGTGGAACGTATTTTTTGTCGTTTTGATTTTCTTTTGCTATTCATTTTTCTTTAACATATTTGGTATGGTTGCCCAATTGTTTCGAGATAATTAAATCTGATCACTCATCTGGCAAGTTTTCTTGCCAAATCCTTAGATCTGGAGCTATAGGCTAGTTCGACAACTCAAATCCCATCTAGTAATGATGTTAGTTATTTAAGATATCAAATGATAATGATATGTGTAGTCAATGCTTGTTTTCTTCGTGAGTCTTGTATAATATCTGCCTATGCATAAGGTTTGGGTGTCTGATTTGAATTTTTTGTAAAATTGTTTATATTTTCCATGAATGTAATATATCAATAAAATGGACAAGTGCTACCCGGATAACACTATTATACATTAAAATACTGTTGCACTTTATTTTGTTCTTTTCCACTATCGAGTTTCTTTTTAGCCTTGTAGAATCAATATATACATTTCTGATGACTAGATGTATATATACTAGGTCTACGGTGGGGGGAACGATGGCATGTGAAATAAATAAAATCTGGGGCATGTTGGTCTATTGCAGTGCGATGATCCCTCATAGGAGGTAACAGAGCACTATTTAGTTATATTTTAAAAAAAATGCATATTTCTTATTTTGTATGACTCTTTTACCATGCCTTTCTCACCTGTGTGGGTGATAAATTTTTATGATAACCTTTACAATAGTGGAGTATGTTTATGGGTGTATTGAAATTTTATGGATATATTTTTGCATTAGTTGCATTTAAGATCGTTTGAAGGTTTTGATCAGGTAGCGATGGTTAAAATTTTAAAACCCTAACTGAAAATCTCTTTAAAGAATTACTATTAGATAAGATGATAATACGAAATCAATTAATAGTAAAGATTGTTTAAAAGTGTTGATGTTGTAAAGTATATTGTTGCATGATTATTGCTTATCGTCATTGGGTTTTTACTTTCTTACCCCGAATTACTTGCCATGGTTTGTCAAATATGAAAGAATGTTGCTTAGTTTAGGTAGGTTAGGTGACCCCTGAAAATTAGAAGAATAAACGGGTAGATAAGCCAAATGAAGCATTCTAACCATTAACAGGTCAGGATAGTTTAAAACTCACTAATTTGCATAATAGGTATTTGTTGAGCATGTATAAACTGTGTTACCATAGGGAAAAAAAGAGCATGCACCTACCTTATCATTATCATTCTGAAGGGATTATCTGGCTAAGCCATAGGTGATTATTAGTATTATTTGGTGTTGTACAGGAAAGAAATGGCATTCTATGAAGCAGTTATCCTTTCGGCGATGGACAACCACCCCATTGGCCACCACATTACCCCATACATAGATTTCCGCCACCTGCTGAACCTCCTCAGCAAAATCCTTAAATGAGAGTCCCATTATTTTGAGTGGTTAAAGACGTATATGTAGAAGATGCTATTGTCGAGGGTAGAAGAACTGCATATTATGATGTGTTGAGTACTCTAAGACTATTTGAGGGTCTATTACCCTACCACTGCCTCAAGAACAGGATTATAGAATAAGAAAAAATGCTGAGGCAAGAAATCAGCCAAGAGAAGAAAAAGGTTATAGCCGAGGTCATAGGAGACGACCCATGAGAGACAAGCGCTGTTTTCAGTGCCGGGGATTTGGTCATATAGCTAGAAACTGTCGAGTGATATTAGGGGCAACGGATGAACTTGAGCCCACACCTCCACTATTTGCACCACACGGACCATTTTTCGACCCTAACTTCCGTTGGACTCCATAACCAACACCGGAAATAACATCCACTAAGATATCATCAAATACTGGTACATTGTCATCCTCTCTGGTCATTAGGCTATATTACTTGGATGACTCAGAATACAACGTTGTCAGATCAGATCAAGGGTCCTTCATGGCCGAAAGAGGTGCATATTTTATTTGGTATTCTTATGCATAATGGTTATTTTGAATATATAAAATTGATAGTATGCATAATAGGTATGAATGCTTGCACGTTGTTGGATATGTTAGATTTGAATGACTTGAGAGTGAATAGATCTGTTAGAAGAATAAGAGAATTAATGTGTTGTCATTGAAGAATTGACATATGATGAGTATTTTGGAACGAGTATTATATGGGCTGATTAGAATAGCAAAATAAAATGAAATACAAATAATAAGTCTGAAGAATAAGATTCAATGACGGGTGTATTCATGTAATAGAATTAGAAAGGCATAAAAATAGGCCTAAAGGAGAGAAATCAAAAGAGGTACTCAGTTTAGACAAAAAGCATATGATTGATGTCTGCCGAGAATAGATGAGTGCCTAAAGTTGGGTAAGGATTGCTAGGAACAAGTTTCGAGGAAGAAATTTTTTATAAAGTGGGCAGATTGTGAGAACCAAGAATTTAGAACCAGTAAGATGAGTGGATAGTTGGATTTGGAATCGAGGCACGACCCGAATTTAGTTAAGGAAAGGCTAACAGTGATAAGGAACCCTCCTTTCTAGCTATTTGGGCTTACAAGAATGAACTTGTTATATGTTATGGAAAAACCAGGACCGAGGAATTTTTCGTAATTTTACCCTAGTCCTATAGCATTTCTAATTTTATTTTTTTTGACATTCAACTATTGGTATTGTTTGAATGTCCATTGAAATTTGAAATCCGAAGTAGGATTCGATGTAAGGACCCACATTCCCAAATTGTTTCTAAGTGAGACCCTTACTGCCGTGAAACCTAGACAAGTCCAAAACCAGAATCTATCTGAATCCCACAAGGCTTAACCATATAATTTCCGATTTTAGTATTTTTTAAAATTTGGAGCATGACAGTATTGAATAAACAATCTGGATTCATTCGGAGTGATTAAAACATTAGCGGAAGAATTTATGATTAATCAAAGGAACCAGAACACACAAGTCCCATAAGGATCTAAATATCTAGCAAGTAATTCCCCAGTAAGTTTTCAAAGAAATCAAACAAAGGAGACATTCTAAGAACCAGAAAATGCTCCAATCATTCTTTATGTTATATGCGTAAGCAATCAAGGAACATGTATGCATATGTGATGCGATATTTCCCCGTCGTGCAGCCTTGATTCTCACACACTGGTACGACGAACAACAAATGTGCCTAAGCTTGAAAAGTGGTGGAAACAACAGAATTAGATTACAAGAATTTCAGTGGGGTCACAACATCATAAGATCTACAGAAATCTTAAACAAAGATCTCCCAAACAACCTCAGATCATGCCTACACATCTAAGGGATATCACGCAATCATTCCAGCATCCAAAAAGGGATAGGGTCAAAAGATAAAGGCTAAGAGTGGACTACAAACACTTCCAAAAATCAGAAGTACACAGGTAGGAAAAACTCATCAATCATCTCGGCAAAAGAAAAAGGACATCCCCTCCCACCTGTGTTGTCTAAGGCTTTGCTGAACAAACGGTAAAAGGTTAGCATTACAAGCTAATCAGAAAGCCTATTCATCTTGCCACACAAGGACAAGGCATCCAAGCCACACAAGAAAAAGGGCATCCAAACCACACAAGGATAAGGGACTCTTACCACACAAAGACATGGTGTCTAGCCACACAAGGACTAGGCATCCAGCGTGCACATGCTGAGGATTGACACCCATACGACTCCAATACCATTAAGAACCTCTCCTCTCCCAAGGAGCATCAGCGTTTACACTGAATGGCCACCGGAAAAGCATCCTAACACACAAAAATGTAGAAGCACACACAAGCAAGTACAAGTTACAATACCACAATAGGGTATCTTCAATCATGTCAGAACACAATCAACATGTTCAATTCACACAACACATGCAAACTAGGCACTCTTAACCTATCTCAAGGGCTCTGTATAGCCTAAGTGAGCCTCAAATCAAACTGGAACTCATGCATACACTATCTCACATATGCGCATACAACATCAACAAGAGCATGCATCGAAAATAAAAATCAGCAATAAGGATCTCTGGAGAAACCGATAAGGCATAAATCCGACCTCTCTTGTCTCTGAACAAGAAGCTATTCCTTTGCCTTTATTCAAGGGATCCGAACTACCTATACCATCATAAGGCAAAGACAAAACAACATTAAGTATGCATACTCAATAATCAAGTAAATATCCTATTTCCTGACCAATTCCACTCACCAAACCTATCAGAAACCAGTGATCAGATGCTTCAGGTTCCTCCCCCTTGGATGTGTGATATGATAGCCAAGAACTTAACAAGATTCAACCTGAATTACCACCCTAATCAACCATACAAATTTCGGCACTTAGGATAGAGCAATAGGGAAATTGCGATTTTATACATAAAAGGTATATGGGTTGCAATTTCATGATTACAAGGAAGGATTAGGTGTTAATAACATATACAATCAAAAGGAACAAGATCAGAAACCAACAAGTTAATCAATTGATCAAAATCGACAACAATAGAGCAAAGAATAGGGCATGCCGATTTCATGTATAGAGAAGATTCAAAGGATGAATTCATAATTTTACAGCATTAGTGGATTCCAAATAATCATACGAACAAAATGAACAACAACAGAAATCAATTGAAGGAAGAATCACACAATTTCGGCACCAAAATCTACGAATTACAATTTGCATTTTGATAGGGAAGAACTAACCTTCTGATGATAAAACTAAGATAGCTAGATAAAGGATGGAAAGAGCTTTCCAAAAAGCTATTATTTGTAGAAATTCGACAAAAGATGAGAGATTTATGTTAGGATAAAGATCAAGGAATTTTGACAGCAATAGGGTATGGTGTAGGGTTGGATCACTTGATAATTTTATGTGTTTCTGGTGTGGGATATAGGTGTGGTCGGCTACCTCTTAATGTAGGGTGTTTATGGGATTTATTTCCCTATTTTAGAGGCTAGATAAGGGAAGATAATCATTAGAATTAAATTCTGGAATTATCGTTCCTTAATTTTAGAAATTTTATCACCTAAGATAAGATTGAACTAGTAAGGAAATGAATCAAAGGAAAATGAAACCAGAAATGAATACTAGACCTTCATTACCAATTTCAGCCATCACACATCCTTTTCCTTAGGGAAAAACTGTCATTTTACCTGTACTAGCTTTTGGACTTCTAGGACTCAAAATTCGGGGTCTCATATTCGAACCTTCCTTAGTTTTGAGATTTTGTTATACTGGCAATAATTTAGGTATTAAGTGTAAAAATTTTGGTATATAAATTTTGTGAAGATTTTTTGTGAGATTTGATTTAATAAGAATCTAGTTATGATCGGGAAAGGAGTGTGAGGACGTAGAAATTTTCCCAGAATTTTTCGAGGGCATATAATGATATTTAGGATTTTGTTTTGATTTTAGGGTATAAAATTAATTATAAATTCTATAATTCAGTGAAAATTAATTTTATTTCATAAGATTGATGTAGTCCGCAATAGTCCATAGTCTATCCTATGTGACATGTTGCTCGAAGGAGGGGTGAGTGACATGTCACTTAGGTTTGAGACCTGTGACCTGTAGTTCAACATGGTTGGGTAAGGCCTGTAATGGTTCAATTTTGAATTGGTACTGGCCAAAATCTGGTAATACACGTGGTAGTGTCACAGAGTGACACGTCTCACATTGACTTTGACAAAAATTAGAAAATTGGTAGAAAATAAAAAAAAATCAGAAAAATAGAAATAAATTAGATAAAAATATAGAAAAATTATAGAAAATAAGAGAAAAATATGAGCAATCCAATGGTAAAAAGTTTTGATAGGTATAAAAATTAGTATAAGTGTCTGAAAATTAAGAAAAAATACGGAAATTATCCAAATTGAATCCGAGTGCGATCGTTAGGTTCTTAGAATAGGTTTGAGGACCTAGGATTGATTGTTATGAAATTATTAGGATTTTTTTGATGATATTAAGAATCAGATTTCAATTATATGTGTAGGTCACAGTTCACTACACCATATATGACATTATGCAACAACACTGTTTCGTAACATAATAATCAAGAACTGTTGTATTAGAGTTAATGCAACAGTTTTTTTCCGCCACATCTGCTTCCATGGCAGTTTAGAATATGCAACGGTATTACATTAAAAATATTATATTTTTTATTTTGTTGTATATAAATACCTAATGCAACATAATAATTTAAAACAAATGCAACAATAGTTTTTACTTAAAAGTAACAAATTTTTAAAATTTTAGGTAACAGTTTTTTAAAATTTTAGGTAACAGTTTTTTTATTTTTTTACAACAGTATTTTATTTTATTTAAGCAACAATTAATTTATAATAGGCAACAGTTTTGATTTTTATTTAAGCAACAATTTTTTAATATTATGCTACACCTTTTACTTTAGTTTAAGTAACAACTTTTTAATATTATGCTATATTTTCTATTTTAGTTTAAACAACAATATTATTATATGATGCAACAATTTTTTATTTTTTTTTAAATAACATTATTTTATATTACGCAACACTATTTTTGGTTTAGTTTAAGCAACAATTTTCTATTATAATGTAACAATTATATTTTGTAACAAATTATTAATATTAATATAAAAATTATATTCAAAATCAATATATACTAATTAAATATTTAAACTTATTATATGGTAAATATGTAGAAATAAAGTAATACCATAAAATATTTATAAATAACATTCAAACTAATATCACTTAACATAACAAAATGATAATAACTTAATTACTTTTGCATGTTCATAGTACAACTATTAAAAAAAATTCCAGCTTCACAAAATATTCCTCAACAATACCCTCAATTATGTTCATGTGAAGCCATATACTCTCTGCCTGTGTGGACACCACGCCTCCCGGACGGAGAGCCTTAGTAACCGCCTGAAAAAAAGGGCTTCTCGAAAAGCTCTTGGGCAAGACCTGCAAAAATCAAATATAGTGACAGTAAGTTAGACATGTAATCAATTACTAACGAGTTGAGAAGATAATCCTTGGTTCTCAATCATGGGCACAAAAACAAACCCGGTAAATATACCAATCGGATCAATGGCATCATAAGTTCCTTCTGAAACAGCCTTCAAGAATGCAATCCCTGCAAGATTTAAGAAGGATGAACAACTGAATTAAAGGAAGCGAGCGAAAAAAGGCAGAGGATAGAACAAGTTACTGTTACTCATACCATCACCAACATGGACAGAAACACGGGGATCTTCATACCCAACTGCTACATCGGGGAAAAATTGTTTAGAAACCTGGAGAAACAGAAAATGTGAGATGTATTGGAAGTTTATTGAATGATAGTAAAAGAATTAACCGGTCCATACGCTCCCACAAACCCCATTTCCAAAATAAAGGCAGTTTGTACAGCTACAACACAATAAAAGCCAAGTCTTTGAAGTGATCAAACTCAACAGTAATCTGAATAAAAAAGAAAAGGAAATGCCCGCACAAGAGAACAGTATTGTGTCCCACTCACATCAATAACCATCTGATCTATTTCACATATATCAATCTTCTCAATCGAAGAATGACGAGCTACTTCTCGCAACACTCCACCATCTCCTCCTCCAATAACCAAAACCTGGAAAAAGGAACACCAATGGAAGTGAACACTAAGCCACAAAGTCAATCTGTTTTCTAAAACAAATATCCAAAAGCAACTGGGGAT